>NW_020870547.1:7500-20000 GCF_003789085.1 Penaeus vannamei | reverse complement strand
ACTTCTGCAGTTAGCATAACATAACAGCTTTTAACAGTCTCTTGCCACTACAGGAGAAGCTTCGGGAAATTCTATCAGCCTTGAATGCGGGTGTTCCCAGATCTCAATATCCTCGGTAAGTGAGTTTTTTACTTTTATTTTCAACAGAAAAGTCCGTTAAATTCTCAATTTGCCATTTGGGCTTAAATTTGCTGGTGATACATTTAGATTGGTGAGGAAAATGATTTATGGTTTGAAAATGAGGGCAGGAGAGGTAATACGTAACGTAATTCAAACGATTTTAAATGTTTGAAGGATCGATCACGGTTGCATGGCCTAACAGCTGATAAAATAGCGTCCATCTTGTTTCTGAAATTGGTATCGAATCAACCGGAGATAATAGAGTAACTGTACCAATTTCTTTGCCGCGCATTAAATAAAGTTTTAAACATCTTTCCTTGGAACCGTTTCCAATAAATTCCGCTCAAAAAATCTTGTAGTAATTCAGAAATGGGATAAATTCTTCTGGCTAGATAATTATATCTAACTTTACACGACTACTGCTGTTAGCTATAACACTTTAGTTGTAGATAATATAGGGATTAGTATTCTAAACCGATGCCCATAGTAAATCCTCGTATAATGCTTAATGTGTCAGCATGAAATCAACTGATTATGCCTCGTGGAAAGGAACATTGAGCAGCATACAAGCTCCAATGCATTCGAATTGTAAGTAATAATAATAATATTACGGCCTTGATGCTGACACTTATAATGATTTAACAATATGAAAATTATACCTGACTGTGACAACGCTGACGATAATGATAATAATATTCATATGCTAGTACTCTTTCTAGCAAAGATAAGGTTAATGCCGAAAATTATTTTTTGATTGTCATAACCACTACACAGCAATAATGATGATAAACATAAATTATTGATAATAGTAATACTGATTTAACGATGATGGTGATAATGACAATGAGATAATAGTTATGGAAATATGATAATTATGATAATCGTATAACTAGTAGGAATGATAGCTTGAAAATGATATTTATTACTATAAATATTATTTTATATTTATAGTAATAATTTTTTATCATTTTTTATGAGATAATAGTAATAATGATAATAATAACACTATCATCATTATTATGAGTAGGAACAGTAACAGTACTAGTAGTTTTTTCTGTCCTAGTTATTATAAGAAAAATATTTTCTAGGATAGTATAATTTCTCTCATTATCAGTATAATTATTTTGATATTATACTTGATATTATTTATAAAATGATAAGCATCACAACAGTAACTATAACAAGAGTAACAACAGTGATGATAATGATAATAATAGTCGTAGTAGTTTTCATAATGATGAAGAGAAATATATAAGATTAATATCATTAATATAGCATTGATATCAATTATAATAATAAAAAAAAAAGATAATCAACAACAGTAATCACAGGAGTAAGAAGGTATTTTGAATTGGGGGACAAGGCAGCCGCCCCCCCAAAAAAAAAAAAAAAAAAAAAATAATAATAATAGCCGGGGTCCTGGAGCTGTAGGTCCCTGACGGGGTCAAGGGCCGTCGCCCCGGTGGAGGAGCAGGGAGCGAAGCCCCCGGAATCTCCTGTAGTTTAACAGTTTTAAAAAGATGAACTCAATATTTCTGCACTGAAATAACAGACATTTTTATATGGATAATACTTGGTTTTGAACCTTTTGAATACCTGACTCAGTTGCAGCAACCCTCTTAGTTGCAGGGGGTTAGTGTTCTCAACATCTGGGTAACTAAGGAATTGCACTGTTTGTTTACAGGGAATGTCCACGAAAATTGGGGATGGGGGAGAGTGGGGGGGGCAGAATTTGGGTCCCGCTCCCTTCATTTCAAGAGGGCCTGAGTGGTCGCCCTCCCTCTCCCCTCCCCCCCTTGTCCTACGCCTTTGGTAATTTACATCCATTAGTAACCGCGTTCAAGTAACTGTTCCGATTCAGTATACCAGCCAAAGAGGACATTTAAGAAAACCTAGAAATGTAAAAGATTTCAAGGCACAGAAAAGAATGACACTGAACTCTATGCCCTAACTCCTGTTCCGAAAGGTCCTACTCTCCTAATGGCTGCAGTGAAATGGGAGTTTTGCGTGATGGACAGAAAATAAATTAAGAAAGAAAATCAATCGTTCCCACAGTCCTGTCTCGACGAACGACCTTCCTCAAGACTCAAAACCTGGAGATGCAATTTCACACACCGTGCACAAACCTCATGGCAGGAAATGGCATCACAGGTAAAAGAAATTTAATTGAAAGTATATATTGCGTAGTCGCATTTTCTGCGCGAGTACAATTTCTTCTCCTAAATTTCGGGTATCACAAAACGTTACATACAGAATTATTGTTATTGATGTTATTAATATTAGAATTAGTGTTATTAGTATAATATATATATGTGCGCGCGCGCGTGCGTGTGTGTGTGTGTGTGTAGGTAGCTTTTAGCACAGAGAATATGGGAGTGTAACTCGGATGGATGATGGGGGGGCTTTAAAATTATCAAAAGGGAGACAAATTATTAACAATCGTCAATAATTCAGTGTTTATTACCTGGACAAAGCTATTCCCCCCCTTGTATCGAAGCTCTTCAGTTGTTTAATATTTCACTGCTTTACATCGTGGTTCATATACATTTAACAGGCTTATTCTTCCATATTATCAGTGAAGTCTACCATACCGCCATGGCAAACAATAAAGACACGAGCCATGATTTATGAAAATCAACAAATCACATCATGCAACTCTAGAAATGAGTTTTCCCTCAAGTTCAAGAGAGTGTCTGCAAAGCTGCTGCAACTTGTAGAAGATCAGGTGATTGGAAAAGCAAAGGTCAACTATCATCATTGGCACCACATGTTCTGCCCAGGGTGTGCAAGTCGTGTAAAACTTGCTGTGGCTGATTCATAATGCTTTTGCACTGGACGGGGAAGAGACTTGCCCAACCCTTGCCCAAGTCACTTAAGAGGACATATAAACGTCACTTACGAGGAAATATAAACATGTAGGATAAGTTGCAGCGAAAAGGATGATACTTATGGGAAAGACATCCTACAAATTTCTTAGGTGTAAAAGATATTCCAGTTAAAAGCTTCTTTACTATATAAACTGATAACTAGTTTAGTTCATTGCAGAACGACCAAACTCAGTATTTTTGCGTTCACCTTTATCCCTACTCTTTAAGAATCAGTATCACACACTTGTTTACGTAATCCGTAAAAAAGAAGAAAAAAATCTATTTCAAGCTGACCTTAATACATCAACTGTATCATTATAAAAATTGAGCTTTTCCTTGCGTGATATTATGGATTATAGTAACCGATGATCAAAATGAATATAGAAACATTCTGAAATGGCTTCATTCATAAAACTTATTGGGGACTATGTACGATTACTTGCAAAAATCACTTTTTACTTTAAATATAACAACAAAATGACACAATGGCCATTTACCCGAACTATGAATTTTCGCATTAAGCGGACCTTCTGGTCTTTTTATCGGCGATTTTATTATATTATTATTTTTTTTTTTACTATAATACAAAAACTATTCAGGCGATTTCGAAAAAAAAAAAAAATCCACCACACATCAGTTTAGGTCAAAAAAAAAGGGTGCGAGTTTTCATCAAAATCGGCAAGAAAAATCGAAAAAAACAGACGATCCTATTAAGCGAAGCCACAGGTAGGTAACGATGCCAACCCGATGTGCTGTTGCGTTTGAGCTTGACACTGATTCTCGCAGTTATGATGGGCAAACTTTTTCGCGGAAAACGTTTAGCTTTCATGGTCTTCTCACGGAAACGTTTATTCTACCCTTGCTCTCTCACGAAAACGTTTGTTCTATCATGCTCTTCATCGAAAACGTTTATCCTATCCGCTCTTCTTACGGAAAACGTTTGTCCTGTCATGCTCTTCTCATGGAAAACGTTTATCCTCCCCTTGCTCTTCTCATCGAAAACGTTTTGCCTTTCTTGCTCTTCTCACGGAAAACGTTTATCCTATCCTTGCTCTTCTCATCGAAAACGTTTATCCTATCCATGCTCTTCTCACGGAAAACGTTTATCTTATCCTTGCTTTTCTCACGGTAAACGTTTGTCTTATCCTGCTCTTCTCATCGAAAACGTTTTGCCTTTCATGCTCTTCTCACGGAAAACGTTTAGCCTTTCTTGCTCTTCTCATCGAAAACGTTTTGCCTTTCTTGCTCTTCGCATCGAAAACGTTTTGCCTTTTCATGTTCTCCACGGAATACGTTTGTCCTATCATGCGGAAAACGTTTAAGGAAAACGTTTGTTTTCATGCTCTTCTCACGGGAAAAGTTTGTCCCTGCTCTTCTCACGGAAAACGTTATCCCTGTCATGCTCTTCTCATGGAAAACGTTTATTCTACCCTTGCTCTTCTCATCGAAAACGTTTATCCTCTCCTTGCTCTTCTCACGGAAAACGTTTATCCTATCATACTCTCGTTACGGAAAACGTTTATCCTATCCATGCTCCTCTCACTGACAACGTTTGTCCTTCCATGCTCTTCCTGTTAAGCAATGTTTGGAACTGTTACATAAATAATTTTATGCCATTGTTCTATCAATAACTACATCGTCGTCAACTTAAAACTCGTAAGAATTAGTATCACATACTTGTTTACATAATCCGTAAAAAAAAAAAAAAAAAAAAAAAAAAAAAAAAAAAAAAAAAATAAATAATAATGATAATAATAATAATAAATGAATGACCTTAATACATCAACTGTATCATTATAAGAAATTGAGCTTTTCCTTGTTTGATATTAAAACTCACAGCTGTCTTGTAAATACTTTTAGATTTTATCAATATTGAAGATAACACCCCCCCCCCTACTGAATAGAGCTTCACATGTGATGTATCGGTATATAGGTTTATATGGCAATAAAATAAATCTGTATTTCTATTAATAGCTTTTACTGCCCTATTTCAAAGAGAGCAGAGAATGTTATCGTCCATATAGTCTGATTTATATTTGTGTGTGTGTGTGTGTGTGTGTGTGTGTGTGTGTGTGTGTGTGTGTGTGTGTGTGTGTGTGTGTGTGTGTGTGATGGATAATCTCATTTGAATATGAAGAATCTTCAGTAATTTTTTTAGATTTATTTTATTTATATTTATTTTTCATTATTAGTTTTTTTTAAGTATGATGAATCTTTTCTATTACCATATTATTTTTTTCATATCTGTCTTTCTGTCTGTCTGTTCTACTTGTGATTCTCCTTGCACGGTGCAGAACAAAATTTTTATTTGCTTTATCACGCAATCGGATTAATATGTCCTTGTGTCTTGCAAACCATTGTTTTTCTGTTCTTTCATAACACTAATTATCACTTATAAGCATAACAGAAACGGAAAAACGTGCTTATTTTCTTTTTTTTTTTCTAATCTTCTAATCTACTTTCTGTAAGTTATCTGTCGTAAACTGATTATTTTATATATATATAATATATATATATATATATATATATATATATTATATATATATATATATTATATATATATATGTTGTGTGTGTGTGTGTGTGTGTGTGTGTGTGTGTATTCGTAATATATATATTAAACATCCTTATTTCTAATTATTCGTCTGAAGAGGAACTCATGTAGAGTTCGAAACGTAACGTTTATTTTTCTGTTCTTACTGTGGCTGTTTTCATTTTCATACATCCATATATATACGTTACACATATATATGCACACACACACACACACAACACACACACACACACACACACACACACACAACACACCCACACACACACACACAACACACAACACACACCTACTCTCACACACACACCACACACACCACTACTCTCTCTCAACACACAACACACCACACCCACTACACAGCTATTTACATACCATACACAACACACACACACATACTATATAATAAGACTAAAATTCTCAAACATGTGTTTCTCTGAGCACGACCCTTCTGGGAACACGACCAGGACTGACTGCACTGCCACCGTACTGCCGGAGACCAAACGGATAGTGCGAATGAATTAAGGTGAGTCACGTTTTGTTTACATTTAAGTATAGTGCGATTCAGCTTTTAAGAGAGCGAAGAGGCGACCAAAAGAGAAAGAGAGAGAAAAATACATGAGATAATAATAAATAATAATAAATAATAAATAAATAAATGAGATGATAAAGATAGATTGGAGAAAGAGAGAAAATATGAAGGTTTTACGGTGTTTCATGAATGGTGTATGTAATCATGATGAGATTAATATGATACCTGTGATATGATGATGACGGTGATGATATGACCATGATGATGATATGACAATGATGGGATGATAACGATGGCATAATTCTTTTTCACGTGTCATAAAGCCTGGTAATTATGATTATCATAAAGATTCCAATGGAACTAAATAAATAGATAATTTGAATAAAAAGGGGGAGGGGGGGGGTAAATGCTTATAGAAACCTATCCCGGAATAAACTTTAGGGAAAAATGATAAAAGTTTAGAGAGAAAAGTTCAATCCCCGAACGGGAAGGGAGTTCAAGTGCAGTTGGGAAGAAGAAATGTAATTTGATGTTTATTTGAAGAATTTGGATGGAAGTTTTATCGAAGAAAGAAGTTAGGAACTCGATAAAAGGTGTATTGAATCATACCCCTCTCCCCATCCCCCCCCCCCTTCTCTCTCACGCTATCTATTTTCCTCCTCATGCTCTCTCTCTCTCTCTTCTGTCTCTCGTTTTTTTTCTCTCTCTCCCTCTCCCTCTCTCTCCCGCTCCCCCCTGCTCTCTTTCCTCCCTCTTTCTTTCTCTCTCTCTCTCTCCGTTCTCTCGCGTCTCTCTCTTCCTTGTTCTCTCTCCTCTCAATCGGTCTCATCTCATCGTCTCTCCTCCTCCATGTGTCTCATTCCTCCATCTCTTCCCGTCACCATCTTTCTCTCTCCTCTCGCTTTCTCAATAGACTCAAGTCTCTCATCTCCCGTCATACAAATTAATCACACACCACATAAATGATATGTTTAGTGATACACATTACGAGATATGATACACACACGCTCACAGAACACACACACTACACACACACAACAAACAAGAGTTATTATTTACTAAACACGTACACACGCATTGCACACACAACACACACACAATCACACACACACACAAAGAGTCACACACACACACATTACGGTGTCGCATATTACATATGTAGCTGCGGTACACACACATAACCAGTATACAGTATCATACGCACACCACACATATTTATAACACAATGCAAACACATTGCACACACACACACATCATCATCATCAGATGTCTCCATTAGTAATATCTTCTTTAGCTGATAATAACATATAAAAACATTTCTCTGCTTGAAACCCTTGATTTTTCAACTGTATTTATTTATTCATCTTATTTAGTAATAAACATATATTTTATTATAAAAAAATGATGGCACATGTGGCCGCCCCATTAATCAGGTAAACAACAAAAGTAAGCAAGAACACAACTCGTAGTTCATGGGGAGTTAATTAGTGAGTTTTCAGATCTTGATAGAGAACGTTAGTGATCAGCTTCCATTATAATGGATTAAATATACATGTGTGCGATAATATATACAAATATTTATAATTTTCTATTGTAAAGCACAAATCAAAAAGTACCCAAGCTAAAACGAAAAAAAACAAAAAAAAGAGCTGGGTGCAAAAATCAATGAATATGAAAGTAGAATGTAAGAATCGAAAATTGCGAATGAATACTAGACCAGGCTTTTCTTACTCTAGTTTCATGATTTCGAAATAAATGGTTTTTCTTCATTGTAACCTTATCATTGTAGTGCTTTCCTTTAATAACAAAGAACAAAATATTTCTATCTCTCTATTTACTTCTCGTTTTAAAAAAAAATCAAAAAAAAAAGTCAAATCACGTGTCTTGAACATCCAACCATCCACATTAGTTGCTTGCGTTTGCTTATGTAAAAACGAACAAAGGACCGTATAATTAATATCGTCTCCTCCCAACTTATTTTTTACCACGTTAGCCAGTCATTCATTGATTTTTGCTTTTTTGAGAAACAAATGGTGTACATGCATGCAGATTTCAGCCACCCACCTCAGCGCTTCAACATGAGAATATCACAAATGGAGTTACAACCCTTTGTACGAAGTGGCTACCAGTTAAGAACGATAAAAGTGTTAAGATATACGATTTAACTCCCTCAGGTCCTTTGAATGGTATGATTGTGATCCGGAATTGGTGGGACTTATACCACACACCTATGGTGAATCGCGGTGTAATACTGAGCAGCAGATGAAACGGAAGTGGTGCATTAGCTTTTTATGTATTATGTATTAATGTATCGTTTTTCATTTCCGATTATATTAATAGTGTTTCTTTATATAGATCTGTGTGCGTTCGCTCTAGTAACCGGCTCACAATAAGGTTAGGTGGACTAGAGTAATTCCATTTATGAAAGTTTCNGTAGCAGAGAGTTAGAGTGAGCCACGGCGCACAAGCAGAGGAGCAGGCGTAACTCTGGCGAAGAATCCTGGTCTGCGGAGGCGCGGGCGGCTGGTCCGGGAAGGGCCCCTGAGAGCGCCAGTGCGCCCAGGCGTGTCCCGGGAGCGCGCCGGGCCCTTCGCCTCGTGTCGTCGCAATCTTCTGGTCGATGGAAGGCCGGCGAAGGGAAGGTCACGTGCTGTGCAGGTGGACACGCGCCTTCGATTAACATGTTGGGACTCTTTTCGTGAATGTGTGGATGACTTTATGATCCTTAATGACTAGTTGCACCCTCTGCCCCCTTCCACCCCTACCCCCGACTCCCACGTCTGAGAAATAGCAAGAAGTGTGCGTGACACTCAAATGGAATCAGGAAAATCACTTTCTGATTGTGCTTGTGGTGGTTTCTCTTGCCTGGATGTGTTTATTTGGCTGAGGTTCGATGTGCATTTCTGGGCGACCTGAGCAGAATTTGGAATATCCTTTTATAAGAAAGAGAATGTTGTAAAAATAGTTATTAAGTGAACATCGGGGACGTCTCTGCAAAGGAACATGCATACTAAAGTGTGGATTGATGAGTAGGCTGGCCAGTTCCTTTGCGCCCCGACTTTGATATACTGACATGCTTATGTCAGCATGCCAGTACTTTGTCTCACTAGTGTTAATTGATAGGGCGCGAACTCAGGACATTGTGGTTGCAAAGCCAGTGCTCTACCACTGAGCTATGCCACCGTCTCAGTGTGGATATTTCACGTCTAAATCGTTCTAGTTTATAACGTATCGTATAAGTTATAGTTACTGTACATTTTTTATGTAATATGTTTGTATCTTATTTGCGTCAAACTACAGAAATAATGGTTCATGCATGCTGCATTACTTGAAATACTTCAAAAGTATAAATCAAATCCCCCGTAACTGCCAGCCACATTTCCCTCATTGCGTGTCCTTGAATTCATTCAAGAGAAGGAAACTTTGACACAACTTGGCCTCGTTATCACGTCGCGTGCCCGATTCCGTGGCCGACAGAGTGCCGTGAGAGGCGTCCCAAGTTGCGTCGCTGAGACCCCGCCTCAACTCACTTATCAAAATGGACTTCATTGTGCTACGCTCTCGCCCGGCGCCCTTGATTGACACGCGCGGAGGGGGATTATTTCGGGGAATAGTAATTGCGCCAACGGGACACTCCATGGTTAAGAGTTGCCCCTCGATAATCCTGCGTGCGTGGGTGCCGGAGGGCGGGGGAAGCGCTCCGTCCCTTCGCAGGGAACGGAAGGAGCGCGGAAGGAGTCGGATGGGAATGCAGAAGAGACGAGATGATGCAAGACAGGCGTGAAATAAAGAAGAGAAGGGGAGGAGGCAGGCAAGGAGAAGCGCTCGAAGAAGGAGGGAATCCGAGAGATTTGAAGGGGATTTCGTCAGTCTCGTGTAATATCGCCTTCGGATTGCCTGCGCCTCGGTTCAAATGGCGCTGATTTGCGGAAGTGAGCCGTGTCGTTACTCTTTCGTTTAAGTGCGGATTTACTCGGTTTATTCGAAAGTGGCGAGAGTCGGTTAAGGAAGACCATTAAAGATATAGTAGATTAGAGGAAGGCTTCTGTATGGCTATAATGATAATACTGATGATAAGAAAATTATAATAAAAAATACGAAGATAATGAAATAAGCTAAAACATGTTATAAAGGAATGACGATAAAAAATATATATCCACATTATGGCCTTGTATGCAAACGGTGCACGATGCAGGCAGCCTTAGCCTCTCCACCTACTCCGGACGGTCAAAAAATATTTATGCAAATGCGCGAGAGGGGAGCACGGCGAAGGGCAGCGAAGGAATGCGAGATGAACTGCCCTTGGTTTCGCTGAGGAAGGAAATTGGAACATTCTGGAGGCCAATTTTCCAGCGGGAGTCTTCGGGCGATTAATGTGTTATTTAACTGAGACGTTGTTTTTTTTTTTTTTTTTAGTGTTTTGTTGGGGGCGGGATGTATTTGATTTGATTGAATTGATGTTGGTCGTAACTTCTGCTTGTGTTGATATTTGATTTTCATCGCTCATAGTTCGTGTGTTTTATGATCGTTTTGATGTTCTGATGGTGTGTGGTTGGCGACATTATCATCTTCATTATCGAGATTAATTGCCACAACCACGGCCACCACTAATCGCAACAACCAACAGCCATCGCCAAAACATCTGTCAACCACCACCGCAAACGCCAAAAGCGACCACTACTACCACAAACACCCACCATTGCAACACATCCATTAATATTAAATATTTTAGACACCAATAGTTTCTATTATGAAATGACACGAGATTGTTGATTCTTGCAGTACGAATGGCAGAGACGACACATTGGGTAATGTATAAGTATTATTACTAGTAACAATGTTGTTGCTATTAATGCTAAAGTTATTACTATTTGTAAAGCGTAAAAACAGTATTAACTAATCATATTGAACATTACTCTGAAAATGTTGCAGGTATTCAATTATTGTGAAATGTCCATTACTCTAATTGGCATTATTCCGCCGAACAAAACTATTGATTAGTGTTTGTTTATAGACAATATATCTGTAGTCTGCGTAGTACTCACATTCGGAGCTTTTCCTAATTCCGATTTTAGAATATGCATGAGCGCATTTTTTTCTTATGATTTTACCTTTGATCTATAAAAGGAAATATGTAGTTGCAAAATATTGCTGTTATTAGCATTGCAGATCCATTTTTCCTTTCTTCCAGGACATGATAATTTTCCTAGATATTTTTGCACGTTGCTCAGTCAGGCTGTGGTTTGTTCTGTCAAATAATCGCCGAATCCAGCGAGCTGTTCAATCGCTAAATAGTCTTTCTTCTGAATCGTCGTGTAGACTCTCGGTAGCGTCCACCAATATTTCTTAATCGAGGCTTTCATCATGTTGTAGGGAGGAGGAAGGAGGGAGGAAGGAGGAGGGAAGGGGAAGAGGGAGGGAAGGAGGGAGGAAGGGAGGGAAGGAAGGAGGGAAGGGGGAGGGAAGGAGAGGGAAGGAGGGAGAGAAGGGGGAGGAAGAGAGGAGAGGAGGGAGGAAGAGGGAGAGAAGGAGAGAGAGAAGGAGGAGAGAGAAAGGAGGAAGAAGAGAAGAGAGGAAGAGAGGAGAGAGAGAAGGAGAGAGAGAGAGAGGAGAGAGAGAGAAGAAGAGAGAAGAGAGGAGAGAGAGGAGAGAGAGAAGAGGAGAGAGAGGAGAGAGAGAGAGAGAGAGGAGAGAGAAGGAGAGAGATAGAGAAGAGAGGAGAGAGAGAGAGAGAGAGAGAGAGAGAGAGAGAGAGGAGAGAGAGAGGAGAGAGAGGAGAGGGAGAGGGAGAGGGGAGAGAGTGCGTGTGTATATATGTGCTTGTGTGCGTGTGTGTATGTATGTATGTCAGTCTGTCTGTATCTGTGTTTCTGTATTTGTTTGTGCGTTTATGTGTGTGTGTGTTTGTTTGAATAACAATCATCAGTCATTAATAACCACCGTTGATAAAAGTTGCGTCCCCCCCCCTTTTCCCAAGTGGCAGAGCAGCAGCAGCGTCGCGCCCCCGCCGCCCCGCCGCCCTGCCGCCCCGCCGCCCGTGACCTGAAAGGCGATCGCCGACGATGTGGTCGACGTCTTTACCAGGTATCCGAGGCCGTTATTGGGTTAGTGTGAGGACCGGGAGGGGGATGGGGGGCCGTTGCAGGATGGAGATGGGATGACGAGTAGGGAAGGGTAGAGGTAGGGTGGGAGGGAAAGGGGGCTTAGGGAAGGGAGGAGGATGAGGAGGGCTTGGAGAGGGCGAGGGATGGGAGGCAGGAGAGGGTTAGAGAAGGAGGGTGGGGAAGGGGGGGGGGAAGAGAAACAGGGAAATGGCGTAATGCTTTGTTTTATTATTTTCTTATTATTGGTATTTCTATTATTTAGTATGTTAAATGTTATTATCATTATTACTAGTAGATTTTACTAGTTTTAGCGAGGGTATTGTGTTTTGA
>NW_020870546.1:299846-302346 GCF_003789085.1 Penaeus vannamei | reverse complement strand
ATTATCCTTATCTCAATAAAGCGACCGACAACCTCTCTTGGCGATGTGTTGAATGCATGTGGAGGTTGTGTCTCATAACTGTGAAATCAGATTTTTTTATAGTTATTGAGCGCTACTTTTTCTTATAATTGCTGTTGTTGTTAATGTTTCTCTTGTATTTTTTCCTTTTATTTGTCCTTGTTATAATCTTTAGGATTTCGTTTAATATCACCAATTTTAGCCTATAACTTCTAACGTTTCAACTTAAAAAGCTGAATTTTAGACAATAAGTACGCCATAGAAACACATATTAGATAATAAAGTTGATAATGCACCGATCGAGTATTTGATAGATATTCATTGGACCTAAAAACCTACCTTAAGGGATACCGTTTTTCAATATATATTTATATATAACAAATGCCATTCGACGATTGTCCTATTTGAATTGATATAGGAATTAAAGTTATATGGAAAGTTATACGTACATTTATATCATGAACACAGAATTATAGTAATTATAGTAGGAGTTTAAGCATTTCAAACAATAGTGGCATAATAGCATTATCGGTGCTCTTAATTAAACTGTATTATTTTTTTTGTAGTAATAACAAGAGAAGTAGTATTATTACAGGTAGCAAAGAGCTGGTAGTATTCACAGCAATATTAATAATACTCGTAGTAATCATATCAGTATTATTACCTTCGTCCTGTTTTGATCAGATTAAAACAAAAAAAAAGGTTTAAAAAATCCTTTGCCGCTTCTCATCAGTAAATCTGTTGTCCAGCACAATCGTTTTAACCCAAAGAGCAAACACAAATTAATCTCCTTAATGCATGAGATAGGGAACGTATTTAACAATCTCTTTTGTGTGATATTTTGCAACCAATGAATCTCTATGTCTATTCAAATATGAAAAATATAAGCGTATGTTGGCGTTAAGCTCGCTTTTTACTGATTAATGAAGCAAATATTTTTTTTCCTTTCATTAAAAATGTAAATATTCAAAGGATTAGTTCAAAAGATCCTTCAATTTAGATCACACATGTTGTTAGATTAATTGAATAATATTATGATGTCGACAAGTAGTGTGGATTTAGTTACATAATGATGATTAGGATTATATGATGATGAGATGATTAACGGTGATGGACCTAACTATGATAATAATGACGGCAATGATAGTTATTATGGAGATGATCACAATGATAATTTTAGGGATGATACTGGTGATCATGATAACAGTAAGATGATAGCAGTAACAATATCAGGGATAATGATAAATCTAAGAATTATGATAAAAACGCTAACAATGTTAGTAATAACATTGATGATTATAATGATGATGGTCATGCTATTGCTACATCTCTTACCCATGTTAATGAGAATAACAGTAATAACAAAGATAATGATGAATAGTCTACCGCCACAATAACAGCAATAACAAACAAACACCGAACGAAAACACG
Organism: Penaeus vannamei; assembly: GCF_003789085.1. Classification (NCBI taxonomy): domain Eukaryota; kingdom Metazoa; phylum Arthropoda; class Malacostraca; order Decapoda; family Penaeidae; genus Penaeus; species Penaeus vannamei. Next base: position 300,897 of record NW_020870546.1, on the reverse strand, counting down.
TGAGTGAATATTTCATTTCGTCCTCATCCTTCTGGAAATGAACGAAATAATAGAGTGTAAAATGGAGCGCAAGTTTCGTTTAGAAGTACTTGTTTATATGCATTACCTCAGGGTGGATGTAATAGGGTTCCTTAATCTTTTGTACTGTGCTGGGGAGACGGAGGGAGAAGAGAGAGAGAGAGAGAGAGAGAGAGAGAGAGAGAGAGAGAGAGAGAGAGAGAGAGAGAGAGAGAGAGAGAGAAGAGAGGAGAGAGAGAGAGGAGAGAGGGGAGAGAAGAGAGAGAGAGAGAGAGAGAGAAAGAGAGAGAAGAGAGAGAGAGAGAGAGAGAGAATGGGAGGAAGGGAGGAGGGGTGTCAAGGGTCAGAAGGAGAGGGAGAGGGAAGGGGAATGAGGAAGGTTAAGAGTGAGAGATAGATAGATAGAGAGAGAGAGAAGAGAGGGGGTAGGGGAAGATAGGAGAGAAGGTAGGGGAGAATAGGGGGGAAAGAATGAAAAAGAAAGAAGATCCTGGGTAATCAAGGAATAAAGTAGATTACGAGTCAAAAAGGGTTAGTAAAAATGTACAATAATTATTCACAAGAAGAGACCGACATTCATTCTCCTCGTCTATTCTCCCCCTATTTCCTCTCCCTCAACTGCTCTCCTTTTTCCTCTCTCTTCCCTTCCCTCTCTCCCCCCCCCCTCCTCCTCTTCTCTCTTCCTCCGCCTCCTACTCTTCTTCCTCCTCCTTCCCCTTCCCACTCCCCGTTGTTCCTCTCCTTCTCTCCTCCTCCTCCTCCCTCCTTCCTTCCTCCTCCTCTCTCTGCCTCCTCTTCTGCCTCCTCCTCCTCCTACTCTTCTTCCTCCTCCTCCGATCTCAGGAGACGTCAACAGAAGGTCTTGAGAGAGGAAGGGACAAGGTGGTTCTTTGTTACGCTCAAGGTCCAGCTTAGCCTTGTCTTGCCTCCGTCAGCCCTTCGCTCTTACATTCCTGATGGACTTTTTTTCAAGGAATTTGGTATGGCCTTTTGTTTGTATTTCATTTGTGGTTTGTTTACTGTGTTTTGTTTG
>NW_020870546.1:289846-297346 GCF_003789085.1 Penaeus vannamei | reverse complement strand
TAAGGGGAGAAGAAGGTAAGGAAGGATAAGGGGAGTTGAAGGAGGGCTGGGTTGGGGTTAAGGGAGAGGAATGGAGAAGAATAGGGTAAAGGGAGAGGAATGTAGGGGTGGGGTATAAGGGTAGAGGAAGGTAGGGGTGTGGTGTAAAGGGGAAGAGAATAGGCGGAGGTTATGGGGGGTATTGAGGTAAGGGGAAAAATGAGGCTAAGGGTGGGTGGGAGGTAAATGGGATGGGAAGTTAAGGATGGGTGGGTTGAGGTTTGAGAGGCTGTGGGGGGTTGGGGTTGGAACGGCGTGAGGTAAGTTAGGAGGGTTGAGTTAAGGGTGTTCGAGGGTAGAGGGTGTATAAGGGTATGGTAGGTCGAGAGGAGGATAAGGTTGAGGGAAGGAAGGAGTAAGATGGATAAGGGGGGGGGACAGGGATGAGTTAAGGGGGGGAAGGGCATGTGCAGAGAAGGGGGGGGGGAAGGTAAAGGAAAGTAAGTGGATGAATCATGAGGTTGATTGGCAGCTTAGATGGGGGGGGAAGGGAGAGCGGAATAGTGGATGATGGACCTTGGGGGTTGAAGGGGTGAGAGTGGGGGTTGGGGGGGGTTGGGGGGACGGGTATAACTGTGGATGAGAGGGTAAGGAGGTAGGGTAGGATGCTGGACTATCACACTTAACACGGTTTTCTATACGTTTTTTTTTTTTTTTTTTTCGTTTTTTCTCTTCTTTATTTTTTTTTTATATAGGCCTATATATGGTGACGGGATGTCGATTCATGGAATAGACCTACATGCGATATAGGCTAAACGATATATTAGGTTCGCGGGGATTCGAATCGCGGTTCTTCGAGGTTCCCGTCACGCCTCCACCTTGTCGCGGGCGTGTCGGATCGCGGGCGTGTCAATCGCTCTGATATTGTTTAGGCAGACGGGCGGGCGTGATGCGACGAGCCTGTCATGTCACGTCGGAGCTACAAGCTAATCACGTCAGCTCGCGCATATGTTGCCTCCGGTGAGTAGGGGGTAAGGGGGGGGTTGTCACAACATGTCACCTGCCTGTCTCCTCCCTCCCTCCCCCCAACCGATGAGAGGGAGGGGGAGGAGAGGAGGGGAATGTCAGCACCTCGTCATGTCTGGGACTTCCCTTATAAAGCTCATGTCATAATAAACTTTGGCTGTTTTATAAGGGCGACGGAGGGAGGCAGAGACTCGCGTATGGAGAGGTGGACGGATATATATGAGAAGAAAAAATATTCCGATGTTTTTGTTTTGAAAAAAAAAAAAAAGTGAGGCCGCTACTCGTTGTCGCCTGTTGATTCTTTCATTATCTCTTTGTCTATTTCTTTATCTTCGTCTTTGTTTCTTTCTTTCTCTGCCTTCCCCTTTCCTTTCATCTGTCCCTCACTTTCTCTCTTTCCCTCCTCCCCCCCTCTTTCTCTTTCTCCTTTGGCCTTCTCTCTCTCTCTCTCCCTCTCTCACCTCCTTCCTCTCCCCCCTCCCTCCCTCCTTCCCTCCGCCCCTCTCCCTCCTTCCTTCCCTTCCTTCTCCCCTCCCTCCCTCCTCTTTCTTTCCTCTCCCACCTCCCTCCCTCTTCTTCCCCCTCTTCCCCCTCCCTCCTCCCTTCTTTCCTCTCCCTCCCCCTTCCCCCTTCCCCTCTCTCTCTGCCTTCCCACTTAAGAAGGCGATCGCGCGGCGTCCGTCTTCCGCGCGACTTGTTTCATCACTGAGTTCCTTCCTGTGTTGACGTGGTTCTCGGAGGCCTTCGCCAGAGGGTGCGGCGGTGCTTGCGTTCCGGAGTTTGCTCTGGCGCTAATGCTGCGTGCGTTTGGTTTGCTTTGGCTTGCTTATTTTAGCGTGGGTCTGGTTTGGTTTTGCTTTAATTTTTGCGTGGGTTTGGTTTTTCGTTTTTTTGCGTGTTGCTTTGCTTGCGTTTTGTTTGCTTTATTTTTGCGTTGTTTTTGACCCCTTTTTCTGTGTGATTTTATTGGATTCCTTTTTGTATGCTATTTTACGTGTGCGTTTTTCTGTTGTTTAGCGTGGGGTTTGCCTTGATTTGACCTCTTTTATGTGTGACCTCTTTGATGTGCTTTGTTATTGGATTGTTTTTTTTCGCTTGGTATTTCCTGCGTGCGGTTTCTATTGCTATTTGATACTTCTATTGCTATTTCTATTGATTCCCCTTCGCGTGCGCTCTACCTTGCTTTGACTGCCTCCATTTTCCCCTCGTCTCCAACCCTTCAGCCGCCGACGTGAATAGAACCACGGTGGTATTAAGAGCCCCAAGAACGTCCACAATAACACCCTTTGGCGACGTTAACAGGCGACCTTCCCCTCGTGCGAAACGCGCAGAAAAGGCTCTCGTCCTCGCCAAAGAGATGATGGATGTCTCGAGCGGCGAAGCGGCACGGAGGAAGCGTCGCCGAAGACCTGATTAATGAAGGCTTCGCTCGGCTATTCCGAAGGCGCGCGAGTCTGCTTGCAAGGCCCGCTCGGCCCGCTTCAGGGCGCGGGGCGGGGGGTGGAGGAGGGGGTGGGACGGGGTGGAGGAGTGGGTTTGGGGATGGGGGAGTAGGTGGGGATGGAAAGGAGGAGGGGGTGGGGACGGGAGTAGAGGAGGTGGGGTGAACGGGGGATGGAGGAGGGGGTTTGGGGACGGAGGGCGGGGTCAGGGGTGGAGGAGTGGTTGTGGATGGGGGTGGAGGAGGGGGATGGGGATGGGGATGGAGGAGGGGGGTGGGGTTGGGGTGTGAGGGAAGGGAAGGAGGGGGGGGGGGTGAAAGTCTGTATTTAAGTTGGTGCATCATATACTGCTTTTGTTGGCTTGGAGCGATATTTTTTCTTTCTTTCTTGACATTCTGCGCATGTATTCTCTGGTGTACCTATGTATCGTTCTGTGAAATAGCGACGTGTCGGGTGAAATAAAAAGGGAAAGGAGGGGGAGAGAATCATAAAGACATTAAGCGATTTACGAGATAATAATACGCGAGGATTTTTTTCTCCCTCTTTCTTCTCCTTATTTCTTTTTTCCTTTCCTCTTTATACAGCGTTGGATTTTTTTTCCTTTCTTCTTCTTCGTCTTCTCCTCCTCCTCCTCCTTCTTTCTTTTTTCTTTCTTTCATCTTTTTACAGCGTTGGATTTTTTCCTTTCTTCTTCTTCGTCTTCTCCTCCTCCTCCTCCTTCTTTCTTTTTTTCTTTCTTTCATCTTTTTACAGCGTTGGATTTTTTCCTTTCTTCTTCTTCGTCTTCTCCTCCTCCTCCTTTCTTTCTTTTTTTTTTACAGCGGTGAGAACAATGCACCCGACCTGTTATTGGCGGTTCTTAGCCGAGTGGGCGGTTATAGACTCACAGATAGATTGACATACGGGCGGGTTGGCAGGAGGAAGATTGGGCGTGAGATAGGCGGCCCAAATAAGCAGGTGATTGGGCTTAGACAGACAGGTATTTAGCTTTCATGATTGATCCGATATAGATAGCCATGTGGAGTTAAGACAGACAGACGGAAAGACAGATAGACAGACATGCGCGTTTGCGGTGGTTTCGCGAAGGTGGAGGCGGAGGGAAAGGTGGAGGAGGTGGGGGGAGAGGAAAGGGAAGGCGAATAAGAAAGGGGAAGAGGAGGAAGGAGAAAATAAGGAGGGGAAAGAAGAAAATAGGGAGGTGGAAGAGAATGAGGAGAGAGGCAGGCGTGGTCGGGGGAAGAAAAAGAGATTGTACCCATGTGAACTTTGAAAAAAAAAAAAAAACTTTATCAGTAAAAAAAAAAAAAAAAAAGAAAAAGAAAAAAAAATCCCAAGCGCGTTCTTTTCTTCTCCCCATGCCCTACCCAAGCCCCTGCCTTGACCCCTGCCTTGCCCCTCTGCCCCTGCCCCTGCCCCTATCTCAGTACATTGACCTTGCCTTACAAGGAGGCGGTAGTGCAGACTTGTAACAAGTGTGAGCGCGTCAAAACTTTCACCACATGGGATTCAAAAGAGAGCGAACGTGGAAGAGAGAGAGAGAGAGAGGGAGGGAGGGGGAGATAGGGAAAGAGGGAGAGAGAGAGAGAGGAAAAGAGGGAGAGGGTGAGAGAGAGAGAGAGACGGGGGAGAGAGAAAGAGAAAAAGAGAAAGAAGTGTTTCGTCTCGCTTTACAGTTTTTTTCGTCGGGTGTCAAATGGATAGCCGAACCTCTTCTGCATCGACGGAAAAAAATAATAAATACGAGAAGAAACGAGAGAGAGAGGAAGCAGCATCCTAGGCGCCGCGCATCAACCAGGATTTCATTTCATGCTTACCTGTCATATCCTTAAGAATTAGTGTCGGGTCTCCCATCATGACTGCATGACAATCTCGGCCAATTTATGCATTCCCGGAGTTGTCCCCCCCCCCCCCCCCTGGCTGTCGGCACGCTCTCAGGAATCCCCACCTCCCATTCCCCCCCAACCTCCCATGAGTAGACGGAAGGAACCTAGTTACTTGATTCAGATAAGAGAGAGAGGGAGGGAGGGGGAGGGAGAGAAGAGAGAAAGAGAGAGGAAGAGGAAGGAAGCGAGATAGAGGAAGGAGTGAGAGAGAGAGAGAGAGAGGAAGTGTGCGAGCGAGTGAGAGAGAGAGAGAGAGAGAAAGAGGAGAGGAGAGCGAGAGAGAGTAGAGAATCCTGTGATACGGTAAAGATTTGCAATTGTATGGATCGCATGCCTTAGTAATGGTTGTTACCTCTTTGTTTTCCTGGTCTAAATGCAACAAGGGAGATGGCAGTGGCTAATTGACCTATTAATGAAGGATAAATAGTTTTTTATTACAGATGATCAGCAGATGGTACTACTGTCAGTCTGTTCTTGCTCCCAATCATCACTTCTTCTTTTGATCATTTTCTTTTACTCGCCTTCGCATTCCACGTTTTTTATGCCTTGCCTTCTCCTCCTTCTTCTTTCTCTTCTGCCTCTTCCTCTCTCTCCTCCCCCTTCTTCTTCTTCTACCTCTTCCTCTTCCTTCTCTCTTGTTCCTCCTCTGCCTTACCCCTTTCCCTTCTTCCATCTCCACTCCCTCATCTTTGTCCACCTCCCCCTCCTTTTCCTTCTCTAGCTCCACCTCCTTCTCCTTATCTTCCTTCTATTCCTCCACCTCTAGCTCCTCCCTCTCTTCCTCTGCTCTTCTATTCTTCCTACTCTTCCTTTTCTTCCTCCCCTTCCCCCCACCCCTCCCCTCCCCTACCATTCTGTCGTAGTAGTAGCAAGTAATTTGATATTTTAATTAATGCTTGCACTCGCCCGCCCGCCCCGCCGCCCGCCCGCACGCCCGCCCCACACCCAAAGTTGATGATGTCGTTCAAAGGCGACGCCGGACGGTCGCATTCTTGCTTTCTTGTTCAAGTCAACTTTGGAATGAACATTTATCGAGCCGGTTGCCACTGAGTGCTCTTGGGGGCTGTTGTTGTTGTTGTATTGGGTTGTTGTTTTTTTTGTTCAGTGTTTGGGTTCTCGTTTTGTTGTTTTTATTTTTATTTTATTTTTATCTCATTCATTTGTTGATTCTCATCTTGTTCCCTTTGTTCTTCGCCTCCGCCTCTTCCCGCCTCTCCATTCCTCACCGTCTTCCCCTCCCCTCTTGACATTTTTCCTTCTGCTTCTCTTTCTCCTCCCTCTCCTTTCCTTTTCCTCCTTCTCATTCTTGTTCTCCTCCTCCTCTTTCTTTTTCTTCTATCGCATCCTCCTGCTCCTCCTCCTTTGCTTATCACCACGACCTCCTACCCTCGTCTTCCATTCTTCTCAAATTCTTCTTTTTCTTCCTTTCTTTTATTTCTTCTCCTTCACCGACAGCTCCTGCTCCTCCTCCACCGCCATCACCACCTCCTCTTCCTCTTTCTCCCCCTCCATCACCACCACGTCCTCCTCCTCTCCTCTTCTTCCTCCTCTCCTCCTCCTCCTCCCTCCTCCTCTTCTCCTCCTCCTCCCCTCCTCTTCCTCTTCCTCCCCCCTCCTCTTCCTCCTTCTCTCCCCCCTCCTCCTCCCCCTCCTCTCCTCCTCCTCCTCCTCCTTCCTTTCTTTCACGGTCGATTGTACAAACTCAGTGAATGAATGCGAGTGACAGCAGGATTTTCAGCAATGTTAACGAGATACTAAAATGCTTTGCGGCATGTCAAGAAGAAGGGTATTTATGGCTGATGTGCGATGTGTACGTATTTTTTGTTTGTTTGTTTGAGGAGGAGGGGGGAGGGGTATCTTGTGTGTGTGTGTGTGCGTGTGTGCGTGGTGTGTGTGTGTGTGTGTGTGTGTGTGTGTGTGTGTGTGTGTGTGTGTGTGTGTGTGTGTGTGTGTGTGTGTGTGTGTGTGTGTGTGTGTGTGTGCCAGGTGATTTGCATGTCTATACAGAACACCAACATTTACAAGCTTAATCTCGGGCGCACATTCTTCCCATCACTTGTCAAGAACATGTTTTGGTTCAATTTCGCACTCGAGAAAAATACCGAGAAGTACCAAATAAAGAGCTGGTACAAGACGCGCGAACCCCGCCTCGGTAGCATTGTTGCCAGACGCGCGTGTTTTAGACGAGTTGGTAAACCTAATTGGATTATGTCATCCCCGCCCCGCCTCCGAGCCCGACATTGGGCCGCGGTGTCGTAAACAGACGGCGAGGGCGGCGGCGGCGGCGACGGGGAGCGGGCGAAAACAACTCCCCGGTCCTCGCCGCGGGAATAGACCTCTCGCCGCCTTTGAGGACGGGTGTGATGCGCCTTCCTGCGGGATTGAGTGACAGCGGGATTCCCCTTCCGCCCTCGCCCTCACCTGGGGGCTTTCATTCAATTAAGGCGGCCGAAATATGCATCTTGCAGATTGGCCCGAACACCCCTGCGCACTACACCTGGAGGCGACGCGGGCCTGTGATCGGCGAAGCGTGGAGGAACTAATTTGTCTCGTCAGGCGGAAGGAGCCCTCGACAAGTACCATTTGATCGCCGGGTGTAATTGGACACGAAGCATAATTTCATATGCAGTGTGTATGTTCAGGATCAAGGGGTGTGTGTTTCGCGGAGGCCAAGAGGGCTGGGGTGGGTGGTGGGGGGGGGGCATCCGATTGTCGAAGGCTCTCGGAGTCGTTTCAGAACAGGTCAACGAACCGATTGATACGTCAGCTTCAGTCTAGGATGATTTATCACCGTTCGGAAGATAAAAACGGGGGGGGGGGGGATTTCGCCGAAGAGATGTATCAGTTCGAGAATATAATACGCGAAAGTTGTTCCGCTGAAGATCCGGCCATTCAGTAATAAAACGAGCGGCATCCCCCCAGCGAGCGCCATAATGGAACTCTGATTTATTTCCCCGCTTCAAGAGGCAAGGCCGAGCTTGTTGCAGCGGGATGTGGGCGTGAGGTATGGGGGAGAGGCTGCTGGCGCTGGGCGTGCAATATGGCAAGGCAGGTGAGGCGTGCGTACTGATTGGGCTGATTGGTTAGGTGCAAGGGGTGATTGGTGGGGAGGGGAGGGGAGGTATGCGGTCAGAGGTGGGCGTGGCTGATGAGCAGGTAAAGCCCACGAA
>NW_020870546.1:259846-284846 GCF_003789085.1 Penaeus vannamei | reverse complement strand
CTTCCTCCCTTTCCCACTGCCCCCTCATCCTCCATTACCCTTCCTCCTCCTCCTACTCCTCCTCGTCCTCCTAGTCCTCTTCCATGTACCTCCTCTCCTTGGCATAGATCATTGTGATAATCTTCATCTGTTTTCTATGCCTTAGGTTTTTTTCTCTTTTATGTATTTTTCTTTTTTCTTGCTTCTACCCCTTACCCTTTCTCTTTTTCTCTTTCTTTCTTCTTCTTCCTTTTCTCTGCTTTTGTTTGTCGCCCCTAGCTCATACCCCCCCCCCCCCTCTCTCTCTCTCTCTCTCTCTCTCTCTCTTCTCTCTCTCTTCTCTCTTCTCTCTTCTCTCTCTCTCTCTCTCTCTCTTCTCTCTCTCTTCCCTCTCCTTCTCTCCCTCCACCTCTCCTTCTCTTACCTCCCTCGATCCCTCCCTCTCTATCCCTCTTCCTCTCCTTCCCTCTTTCTCTCTTGGTCTCTGTTTCATTCCCTATTTTACTCCTTCAACTTTCTTACTTTCCCTCCGTAACTCGCTTTATCCACGTCTCCCGCATTTCACTCGTGGCAACCGACAGCCCCCGTCAACCGAATTTTGAGCTTTTCTCTGCCTTTTTCCTGCCCCCCTTCCTGCCCCACGGCCCCCCCTCTCTGCGCTTTGCCCTCTCTCTGCCCCCATCTCCCTCCTACCTCCCCCCCCTTCCCAAAACCCTTCTGGCCCAGCTGTCTCCTCTTACTCTTCCTTGCCTCTCTCTCTCTCCTCCCCACCATCCATCCCCCCTTCCCTACACCTCCCCTTCTCCTCCTATTACCACCTCCTCCTCCACTTCTTTTTTCTGCGCCCCCCACTCCCCGCCGGTCGCGCTCCTCCCCCCCCCCCTACTGCAAATTACGGTGTTATGTCACGGCTGGGCGGGGCCAGGGTGTGTGGGGGTTTGGGGGGGAGGTGGAAAGGAGGGTGGAAAGGGAGGAGAGGAAGACGGAGAGGAGGAGGAGGAGGAGGAGGAAAAAAGGGGAAGAGTTGGAGGAGGGAAGGGGAGGTGAAGGGAGGTTGGAGAGGTGGGGGAAGAGAACGAGAATAGGACAGAAAGAAGTAGTAGAAGAGAAGAAGAAAAGAGGAAGAAAAGAAAGTTAAGGAGGAGAGGAAGAGAAGAAAGAAAAAGAAAGGAAGAGAGAAGCAACACCAACAACAAAGAAACAACAACAACCAGTAGGAGGAACAAGAATAGAAGGAGAAAGAGTAAGAAGGAAGAGTAAGGATAACGAGAGGAGGGCGAGGGGGGGAGGGGAGGTAGGAAGGGGGTAAAGAAACTATTAGATCCTCCGCTTTTGAAGGATCGAAACACTGTTCTTTAAGGTCGTATTTCCCATTGATTCGTCACGGTAAGATGAGCTTTATTTATCTTCAAACGATGGCTGGGTCTTATGGGTGATTTTTTCTCCGATTTTTCAAACTTCAAAGCGAAAGTAAGCTTTAAATACATATTTTTTTAACGATATCTCAACTTTTTTTTCAATCGGGTTTTAGATTTATTTATTATTTTTACGTAATTGTATTTAGGGGATATAGATACATAGACGTTTCTTTTTAAATGTAAATTTTCCGTGAATTATAGAGACAGAAAGGCAACACGCAAGCAAACAGGTATAGGGACAAGCGGAGGGATCGATAGATAAGTAGTGCACCAATAGATAGATAGATAAAGGGATAGGCAAGCACAGAGTAAGGTAAGTTCAGTGGATGGGTTTAAGGCATATGGAAAATGTTGTTTTAAACGTAAACTTATGGGAAGCAAGCGCTGAGCAAAGTACAAAGGCAAGCAAACAGGATATTAAGCAAAAAAAATCAAGCAAATAAAATACACAGACTAGCAAGCACTTGAATGCAAGCACAAGCAAACAAAGAGCCAGTCATACACTTATCCAGTCACAGAGGCAAACGCAAGCAAACAAACAGATATATACAAAGCACGTAGGCAGGCAGGCAGACAGGCCAGACGGACAGGCACGCAAGCAAGCAAGCAAGCGAGCAAACAAACCCAAGCAAACAAACAGTTAGTCAAGCACTTATCCAGTCACAGAGGCAAACGCAAGCAAACAAACAGACATACAAAAAAAGAACACGTAGGCATGCGAGCGACAGCCAGACAGACAGGCACGAGCAAGCAGGCAGAGCAGGCAAGCAGGCAAAGAGGCAAGCAAGCAGGCAGAGAGGCAAGCAAGCAGGCAGAGAGGCAAGCAAGCAGGCAGAGAGGCAAGCAAGCAGGCAAAAGAGACAGGTAAGAAATAGAGTTGTCAAGTTTCCCAGTTTTACGGCGAGCCTCGGAGACTCTGGCGCGCTCCTCGCTCCGCGTAAGGGTCGTCATTTGCATATTTCAGCGCAGGTACTTTTTGAAGATAATTGCAGCGGCCTTTTGCGAATGATGCTTAGCGCGGCGGGGAGGATTTATTCATCTGGTTTATGTTTAATTGATGTAGAGTGTCGGTGGCTTGGCGTTGTGCGGCAGGTGTAGATCGCCATGCACGGGCGAGGGCAGAGGCGATAAGAGGAATTAACCAAGGAACAAGATGGGGATGAATTTAAGTGTCAGGTGCGTGCTTCCATTTTTTTTTTTTTTTGGGGGGGGGGTAGCTTTTTGGAGATTTGCTTGTTGTTTTTATGTTCTTTGAGTAGTTGGTTAGGATTTTTTCTCTCTCTCTCTTTATCTGTTTTATCTGTCTATCTCTCAAAATCCCTCTCTCATCTTCAATACTTCTACTTTTTTTCTTCATCATCTGACACATCGGAAAAAAAACAATTAACGACAGAAAAGTTAAACCAACAATTAAATAGGCCTATAATGACAAATGAGAGAGAGAGAGAGAGAGAGAGAGAGAGAAGAGAGAGAGAGAGAGAGAGAGAGAGAGAGAGAGAGAGAGAGAGAGAGAAAGAGAAAGAGAAAGAGAGAAAGAGAAGCGAATAAGAGAGAGAGAAGAGAGCTGAGAGCGAGAGAACCATCTGACGGATCGCCCAGCTGTTCGAGTGAGCAACGGGCTGGTTGTCCATGGCCGGCGCGCCGATAGGGCAACAATGACCGCAATATCTGTCGGCGCGGAGGAGACCGTAATTGGGGATCCGGTTGTGTTGGGCGGTCTTTAGGGCGGATATCGGGCCCTTTTATCGCTCAACGCCAGCCTTATCTTCACCCTCGATCGGCGCTCGGTCCCTCGGTTCGGGTCGGGTCGGGTCTCGTCGGGTCGGGCCTCGTCGGGTAAGGTAGGCGAGGCGCTCGAGGCTGGGTGAGTTCTCCTTAGGCTGTCTCGGCGAGGATTTCGGGGAGATTTAGGACGGGGGGGGGGGGTGTGGGGTTGGGAGGGGTTTGTTGGGGGAGGGGGGGCTGGGAGGGTTGGGGAGAGGGAGGTTTTTTTTTGGAGGGGGGGGGCGTGGGGGGTGAAAGGGGGAGGTGGAGTTGGAGGGGTTTGTTGGGGGGGAGGGTTGAGGGTTTTTGGGGCCGTGGGTGGAAGGGGAGGTGAGGGTGGAAGGGGTTTGTTGTGTGAGGGGAGGGGGGAGGTGGGAAGTGCAAGGGGGAGTGAGAGGGAAATTCCTGGCATCTGGCGTTTTACTGCCTCTTTTGCAACGCGCTTTGACATTTTTGCCCGGACGATGATGTTGCATAAGAGTCCCCAGATGCCTTTGCTATCACCGCTGTTCCCCCCCCCCCTCCCCCTCCCCTCCCCCAATGCTTTCCCCCTGACATCATCTCTACCCCCACCAATCCACTCCCCTCTTTCCCCCTCCTTGCTTCCTCTCTGTATCCCCACTCCGATTGCTCCTCCTCCCCAGCCTGTTCCCCCATTCTTTTATCCCACCCCTCCCTTCCCCTTCTACTCCCCTCCCTATCCCTCTTCTCCTCACTCTCACCCACCCTCTCCCTCTCCTCTACCCTCCTGCCTCCCCGACCCTCCCTTCCCTTCTACTCCTCCCTCCTTTCCCACCCCCTCCTTCCCCTTCTACTCCTCCCTCCTTTCCCCACCCCCTCCCTTCCCCTCTTTACTCCCCCTCCTCTGTCCTTCCCCCCCTCTTCCATCCTCCCTCCCTTCCCCTTTACTCCCCCTCCTCTGTCCTTACCCCTTCCATTCTCCCTCCCTTCCCCTCTTTACTCCCCCTCCTCTGTCCTTACCCCTTCCATTCCTTCTTCCTTCCCCTCTTTACTCCTACCCCCTCTCCACTTTCCCCTTCCTCTTACCCCGTCTTCCCTTCCTTCTACTCTCCCCCTCTCCCCCCACCCCCTCCCTTCCCCTTCTACTCCTCCCCCCTCTCCCCCACCCCCCCCTTCCCCCTACTCCCCCTTCCCTTCTACCTCCTCCTCTCCCCCCACCCCTCCTTCCCCTTTTACTCCTCCCCCCTCTCCCCCCACCCCCTCCCTTCCCCTTCTACTCCCCCCCTCCCTTCTACTCCCCCCTCTCCCCCCACCCCCTCCCTTCCCCTTTTACTCCTCCCCCCCTTCCCCACTTCCCTTCTACTCTCCCCCCCCCTCCCCTCCCTTCCCCTTCTACCTCCCCCTCCTCCACCCCCCCTCTCCTCCTCGACCTTGCCTCGAAGCGGCGCGAATTTGAATATTGAATCTCAGAAGCTACATGAATACTAATAGCCATTCTGGGGCGCTTCCTGTTCTCCTGTGTATTAAAGGTTGCAACAGTCGATCGGCGAGGGGAAGGAGGGAGGCAGGAGGAATGGGGAGGGAGGAGGTGGGGAGGGGAAGAGAGGAGAGGAGAAGGGGTGGGAAGGGGAAGAGAGGAGAGGAGAGGGAGGGGGGAGAAGAGGGAGCGAGAGGGAGTGGAGAAAGGAGGAGAGTAGGAGAGAAGAGGTGAATGAAGGAGGATTAAGGGAGGGAGAAGAGAAGGGGAGATGGGAAATGGGAGGGGAAGAATGAGGTGGGGAGGGATAGAAGGTAGAAGAGAAAGGTGTGGGGGAGAGAGAATGAGAAGAAGAAGAAGGGATAAGGAGGATCTGGGGAAAGGGAGGGGAGAGAAGAGGGAGAATTGGAGGGTGAGGAAATGAGGAGAGGAATAGATGGGGACAACGAGTGGGAGAAGTTCGGGTGAAGAAAAGAGGAGAAGGAGCGAAGGGAAAGGGTGGAGAGAATTGGTGGGAGAGGGTGAAGAAAGGGAGAGGGAGAAGGTGAGGGGAAAGGGGTGGAGAGAAGTTGGGGGAGGATGAAGAAAGAGAGAGGGAGAGGGGAAGGAGCGAGGGAAAGGGGAGAGGACAAACGAGTTGGGAAAGTTGGGGGGGATTGTGAAGAAAGGGAGAGGGAGAGAGGAGAAGGAGGGGGAGAGGGGTGGGGATGCCGAGAGGAGCAGAGATGATATATACAAGAGCAAGAGTCGGAAACTAGTTCCACGGGTCAGGATTACTACCCCTCCTTCCTCCTTGCCCCCTCCCGAACCCCGCCTCTCCTCCCCTCTCCTCTCTTCTCTCTTCTCTCTTCGTTCTCCTCGTCCACCTCCTCCTCTTCGTCCTCTTCGTCCTCTCCCTCCTTCTGATCCTCATGGTCTTCCTCGTCATCTCCCTCCTCGCCTCTATCTGTATTCCTCCTCCTCCTCCTCCTCCTCCCCCCCCCTCTTGTCCTCCTCCTTCCCCTTACCTTACCCCTTCTCTTTCATCTCCCCCAATATTGTCCTCCTCTCCTTTCACTGTTCACGTACAGCCCATTCTTTATCCACGGCCTTTGATAATCTTCCGTTAATTACGTTAAACCCACAACTTTATCCAATTTTCTCTCCCCCTCCTCCTCCCCCCCTCCTTCTCTTCCCCACCCCCCTTCCCCTTCCCCCACCATATATATAAATCACAAGCGATTACTCGATAACCCTGCAGATGACTTAATTGGCAGATAGGATTTGAATTCAGATTAGATTATCTTTTATCCACATGGAGATCCATCCATGTTTGATCAGTTCATCTTATTTTGTGCGAATATCGGGATGATGTTTGTAGATTGATTAAGTAAAGATTGGAAGAGAAACAGACAGACTCAGACAGACAGAGAGAGAGAGAGAGAGAGAGAGAGAGAGAGAGAGAGAGAGAGAGAGAGAGAGAGAGAGAGAGAGAGAAGAGAGAGAGAGAGAGAGAGAGAGAGAGGAGAGAGAGAGAGAGAGAGAGAGAGAGAGAGAGAGAGAGAGAGAGAGAGAGAGAGAGAGAAGAAAGAAAAGAAGAGAGAGAGAGAGAGAGAGAAGAGAGAGAGAGAGAGAGAGAGAGAGAGAGAGAGAGAGAGAGAGAGAGAGAGAGAGAGAGACAAAGACAAAGAAAAGAGAGAGAGAGAGAGAGAGAGAGAGAGAGAGAGAGAGAGAGAGAGAAGAGAGAGAGAGAGAGAGAGAGAGAGAGAGAGAGAGAGAGGAAAAGAGAGAGAGAATAGAAGAGAAGAAAACAACAGAAAAAAGGAAATACCCGCATACCCGCACAAACCAAAGTTTAATCCGAGGCGATCTTAATACCCGCGCCATCGCTCGTTAAAGTAAACGCTAATATGCTACCTTGATTACCTCCCCCCTCCCCCCACCCCCCACCAGCTTGTGGCCCTAATTACCTGGCAGCGGGACGGAGTTAACGACAGGTGGCACGGGGAGAGTGACGTCATCGTGCCAGCTGGTTTTGCCTTGAGGAGGTGAGGGGTGGGGGGAAAGAGGGGAGGGGGGAAGATTCTTTTGCCATTTTAGGGAAAGACAAAGAGAGAGAGAGAGAAGAAGAAGAAGAAAGAGGAAGAGAGAGAGAGAGAATTAGGGGGAGAGAGAGAGAGAGAGAGAGATGGGGGAGGAGAGAAGAAAGACAGACTGACAGGCAGGCAGATAAAGAAAGGAATAAGTCACATCGACAAAGATAGATAGGAAGAAAAAAATAAAAAGAGTGAAAGAAAGAACAAGAGAGAGAGAAAGAGAGAGGAAAAAAGAAGTTTGATAACATCTTGGAGATTACCGTGTACTTGAGCGACGCGTATGGCCACGTTTTTTAAAGGTTTAATTAAGGATGGTTTATGTTGGGGTGATTAGCGGATACTTGCGGGGGGGGGGGGGGGTGAAGCGGACGAATTTTAGGAAAGGAATTTGGAACTTTTTTTTTTCTTCTTTTTATTTTATTTATTTTTTTTTTTATTTATTGATTTTTTATTTTTTTTGGGGGGGAGGGTGGAGGGGTTGTGTGCAAGGTGAGGGAGGTTAGTTAAAAATAGGGGGGGGGGAGAGGTGCTAAGAATGTACATGTGTTACTTGTATTACTGCCATATGCTGAAGTAATAGTGATTTCTTTTAGAATTAATGGGATATAATATGAAGCATTTAATATCTAACACGAGTCTACCAAATATTTACTAATTTTTATAAGCTCATAAAAAATATCTAACATGAGATTACCAAATATTTACTCATTTTATATCAGATAAAAAAACAATATTTACCCCTCCCCCCTTAAAAAAAAAAAAAAAAAAAAGCAGCGGCAAACGTAATTCCATTGCACTTTGAATTGTCTTTGATCTTTCCTGGACTTAATTACTCCTTAAGTGATTCCTTGTTAGATAATGCAGAGCTTTCAGGAGGACTCGCTGTGGGTGTAGATGAAGCCTCCCGTGTTGGTGAGGTTTCTTCCTGGAGATGAAGAGGCTTCTGGCGTAGATGGGGGTGGGTCTCGTGGCTAGGTGAAGCCTCCTAGATAGATGGTGATAGATAGGTAGATAGAGCCGCGTTTTAGATGAAGCCTTTTGATTAGATGAAGCCTCTTTGTTGGTGAAGCTCTTTGACCAGATGAGGCCTTTTGACTAGTAAATGCCTCTCGGATTCATGGAGCTTCTCGGTTAGATGAAGCCTCTTGGATAGAAAAAATCTCGGATTGATGAAGCCCTTTGGACCAGGTGAATCCTCTTGGGTAGATGAAGCCTTTTGATTAATTGAAGCCTCCTGGGTAAAGGAAGCCTCTCCGTGGATGTAGACTTTCTCCCCAATTCGAGGCTGTACCCGGGGCGTCCTGAGGTACGTCTGTAATTTATGCAAATCTCCCACGCCTTGTCAGAGATCATCGTCTTCCGAAATAAAAATCACAGATGCCCCCGTGTGGTATTGGTTTCTCCTGAGTCTTTTTTTTCACTATTCATTTATTTATTGTGGTTAAAGAAAGCGAAGGGGGGGGGGCTGACCGTTACTCCAGGTCTAGCCGCTATAAAATTTTTCAGCCACGAGGCACGGGTGTTAAGCCTGATAGGGTACAAGCAGGTACAAGCAGGTACCTCAGATAAGTTGCCCGCTGCCCCCGTCGCATCCCACGCCCGGCTACATGACTGTCACTTCGGACTGGTATCAGTACCGGGTCAGGGACCGGGGCCGCATGCTGACCGGTATGGCGCCCCCGACGTCGCTGCTGCTCGCTCGCTTCCTCAAGACGGCTTTTGCGGCGTCTTCTGTTCTGCTTCTTCTCCTCTCCTTCTTCTCGTCTTCTCCTCCTTTTATTGCACTTCCTCCTCCTTCCCTTCCTTCTGATATCTCTATTTTTTCGTTTCTTTCTCCTTCAATTACCTCACTTTTTCCTACTTTTCTTCTTCCTCCCTTTCCTCGTCCTCCTCCTCCTCCTCTCCATCACCATCGCCACATCCTCCGCGCCGCCCACTCTCCCTCCACCTCCACCTCCCCTCCACTTCTTCTCCCTTCCCACTTCCCCCTCCTCCTCTTCCATCCACATCCTCCGCTCCGCCCAGCTTCCCCTCCCCTCCCCCTCCTCCACTCCAGGTCACTCGAGCATTGCCTCTTCCTCCCGGAGCCGCGCGTCCCCGAGTGGCTCTGCGGCGGCGGCGGCGGCGGCGGCCAGGTGCTCGCTCGGAGGCGTGGGTGAGTAATGTGGCAGACTCGCAGCCGCGCCCACACGCCCGTGGGAGTAATTGAACCTCGGGAGGGAAGGGAGGAACGGGACGGGAGGGAGGGAGGAGGGAACGGGAGGAAGGGAAGGGAAGGGGAAACACGGGAGGGAGACTCGCAGGGCCACGGCGCCGTTGACTCTTTTCTGTAGGTTCCTTTCTTCTCTTAGTCCTTCTTTTACCTCCTTCTATTCCTCACACTCGATTTTTTCTCCTCCTCCAACTCCCCCCCTCCTCCTACTCCTTTCGTTCCCTCCCCTCCTCTTCTTTTTCCTCCTCCTTCACCTTCCTTTCCTCTCTTCTTTCTCTCTCATCCTTCCCCTTTCCTTCCCGCCCCCCCCTCTCCTTCTTCACGAGTGACCTCACACGCACGCCTTCCGCCCGCCGACGTGCCCTTTCGTCTTCTCGATGAGACCACGCCCACCCTTCGCCAGGCGAGGGTGGTCGTGTAAAGCTAACGCGAAGGGCGGGCGTGAGGGGGCGGCTCTCCTCGTCGAGTGAATTGTGAGGTTACGCTGGGAGGGCGGGCTTCGGAAAGAGGGGGGAGAGGGAGAGGGGAGGGGCATATGGATGAAGGGGAGGGAGAGGGGGAGGGGCAGATATGATGGAGGAGAGGGGCAGATGGATGAGGGGGAGGGGGATATGGATAGGGGGGAGGGGAGGGGCAGATGGATGAGGGGGAGGGGAAATTGGATGGAGGGGAGTTGTAGGAGAGGGAGTGAGAGAAAGTGAGAGAGGGTAAGAGTGAGGGAGAGAAAGAGAGAGAGATGGAGGGAGGGGGAGGGAGAGGGAGAGAGATAGATCGATTAAGATGAACAGGGGGGCAGGAGAGAAATATGATACTATAGATAATTTTACGCATATATATCAATACGTGAGCCGTGATTTTAACACATTTTCCA
The DNA here is from genome assembly GCF_003789085.1 of Penaeus vannamei. Classification (NCBI taxonomy): domain Eukaryota; kingdom Metazoa; phylum Arthropoda; class Malacostraca; order Decapoda; family Penaeidae; genus Penaeus; species Penaeus vannamei. Next base: position 275,089 of record NW_020870546.1, on the reverse strand, counting down.
CCATAGAAAAAAACGTTCACGCCAGGCAATAAGATCATCCTACTAAGAAGAAGACGAAGCAAAAAAAGAGGAAGAAGAAAAAGAAGAAGAGGAGAAGGAGGAAGTAGAAGAAAAAAGAAGAGGAACAATAATAATAAGAAGAAGAAAAAGAAAAGGAAGAGGAAGAAGGAGGAAGAGAGTGCGTTAAGTTAAGTCCTCATTCACGCGGGGAGAAAACTTGAAAATTAACTCAGCCTCCCCAACTATTCCCCAAGTATTTGCTGGCGTGACGTCAGGACAAGGCGGCGTAATTGCGCTGTGGGAGAACTTTATCCTTCGCTGATCCTCGGGATGTCCTCCTGTCCTGGTCTTTAGGGGGGGGGGGTGAGGGGAAAGGGGAAGGCAAAGGGAGAGGGGGGAGAGGAAGGAAAATGGGAGGGGGGATAACTGAGGGTGAACTTTATCCTTCGCTGATCCTCGGGATGTCCTCCTGTCCTCGTCTTTGGGAGGAGAAAGGAGGGCGTGAGGGGAAAAGGGAGGGAATGAGGGGAAAGGGAAGGGGGAGAGGGGAGGTGTGGGAGAACTTCATCCTTCGCAGATCCTCGGGATGTCCTTCTGCCTGGTCTTTTAGGGAAGGAGGGAGGGAGTGAGGGGAAAGGGGACTCAGGGACTTCCATGCTTATCTCTCGCGTTTTCACTCTCTTTCTCATTTCTTCCTTCCTCCGTGATTCCTCGCCCACATCCTCCATCCCTCTCCCACCCCTCTCTATCCTCCCCCACCCTCCTCCTTCCTTCCCCACCCCTCCTCCCCTTCACCCACCTCTCCTCCATCCCTCCCCCACCCTCCTCCGTCCCTTCCCACTCTCCTCCATCCTCCCACCTCTCCTCCATCCCTCCCACCGCCTTCCTCCATCCCTCCCCACCCTTCTCCGCCCTTCCCCACCTCTCCTCCATCCCTCCCCCACCCTCTCCATCCTCCCCCACCCTTCCTCCGTCCTTCCCACCTCTCCTCCATCCCTCCCCCACTCCCTCCCACCTTCTCCGTCCCTTCCCCACCTCTTCTCCATCCCTCCCCCACTCCGGTCCCTTCCCCAATCCCTCCCCCAGTCCGTCCCTCCCCACCTCCATCCCTCCCCACCCTTTCCTCCATCCCTCCCCCCCCTCCTCCATCCCTCCCCACCTTCCTCCGTCCCACCTCTCCTCCATCCCTCCACTCCGTCCCTTCCCACCTCTCCTCCATCCCCACCCTTCCTCCGTCCCTTCCCCACCTCCATCCTCCCCCCACCCTCTCCATCCCTCCCCCACCCTTCTCCTCCCTTCCCCCCCTCCTCCATCCCTCCCCCACCCTTCCTCCGTCCTTCCCCACCTCTCCTCCCCTCCCCACCTTCCTCCTCCCTCCCACCCTTCCTCCATCCTCCCCCACCCTTCCTCCATCCCTCCCCACCTCTCGCCCACCCATCCGTCCCTTCCCCACCCTCCTCCATCCCCTCCCCACCTCGTCCTCCCACCCTTCCTCCATCCCTCCCCCACTCCGTCCTCCCCACCTTCCCTCCCCACTCGTCCTCCGTCCCATTCCCAGGTCCTTCCCCACCTCTCCTCCATCCCTCCCCACCCTTCCTCCTCCCCACCTCTCTCCATCCCTCCCCCACCTTCCTCCATCCCTCCCCCACCCTTCCTCCTTCCCCCCACCTTCCTCCGTCCTCCCCACCCCATCCCTCCCCACCCTTCTCGTCCTTCCCCACCTCTCCTCCATCCTCCCCACCACTCCTCCATCCCTCCCCCATCCGCGTCCTTCCCACCTCTCCTCCCTCCCCCACCCTTCCTCCGTCCCTTCCCCACCTCTCCTCCATCCCTCCCCCACCCTCCTCCGTCCCTTCCCCACCTCTCCTCCATCCCTCCCCCACCCCCTCCGTCCCTTCCCACCATCCCTCCACCCTTCCTCCATCCTCCCTCCACACCCTCCTCCGTCCCTTCCCCACCTCTCCTCCATCCTCCCCCACCCTCCTCCGTCCCTTCCCACCTCTCCTCCATCCCTCCCCCACCCTTCCTCCGTCCTTCCCCACCTCTCCTCCATCCCTCCCCCACCCCTCCTCCGTCCCTTTCCCACCTCTCCTCCATCCCCCCCCCACCCCTCCTCCGTCCTTCCCACCCTCCATCCCTCCCCCCCACCCCTCCCCCAGCGTGGGCTACTGTGTAAACATTACCGTGTTCTCACCTGAGCTTCCGTCGCCCGAGGCTGAGACCCTGAGTGATGACCTTGGGTTGGGGGACGGGGGGGGGGGTCATGGGTAATGGGGAGGAGGGTAAGAGTAGGAGGGATCAGGGGAGATGGGGAGGAAGAGGAGGAGGTTAGGGAGTTGGGAGGGAGGAGGAGGAGGTTGGGGGGGGTTGGGGAGGGTAAGAGGAGGAGGAGGTCTGGGGATGGGTAAGAGAGGAGGAAGAGTAGAGGTGGGGGGGAGGGGGAGGAAAAGGTTTAGGGTGGGTCTCCAGCGTGAAAATGTTTGTGAGCATTTAAAGATATTGCTGTATCGGGGAACTTTGTGTGTGTGTTAGGCAGGAGGAGGAGGGAGAGGTAGGGGGGGGTGGAAGAGAGAGAGAAAGAGAAGGGAGAGAGAGGGAGGCAAGGGATTGGATACTGAGAATGCGAGAAGAGAATGATGCTCTGGAAAAAGAAAATATTCCGGTTTTACATTTTAGAATAAGATGCGTCGCGTCAAACACACACCACGCACACACAACACACACACACACACACACACACACACACACACACAACACACAACACACACACACACACACACACACACACACACACACACACACACACACACACACACACACACACACACACACACACACACACACACACACACACACACACACACAACCCCATCCCTACAAACACATACATCTACCCCTCCCCCTTCTCTCCCTACAAAACACCCACACACCTACGCACTACACACATTTACATATACTGTTAATACACACCTACGCACCTGGCTCCTCGTGTTCCGCGTGTATCAGGAGCTGCCTGAGGGAACGCGGGAGTTTTGTTGTGGTGTGAGACATGGTTTGGAAGCTGGGCCAATTAGTGCGTTACTTGCGGGGGTCGTGTTCGCGGTCGGTGGCTTGGTCTTGGCTTTTGTTCGATGTGTGGGTGGGGGTGTTGGGGTGGGGGCGGGGAGGTTGGTGGGTGGATGTATGTGGGGGTGGGTTCGATCCTGCGCACTCCCAGTGAATGGTAACCGCGGCCATTCCTTGCACACAGGGGAGATTTAGAAGGGAAATAAACAGTCAGTATGTCACAGCAAAGAATATCTATTTGTGACAAATTGAATTGAAATTATATCTTTTAAAATCTTTTTAAAAATTCTCCCCCTCTCTCCCTTCCTCCTCCCTATCTTCCTCCCTCTCTCTCTCCCTCCCTCCCTCCCCCTCTCGTACCCCAATGTGCTGAAATACAATATATCTAAAAAAAAAAAAAAAAAAATGTTTATCATCCACGATAATTCTTCGGATAATTGTATCTCCATTACAATATCACTTTTTGAAAGCTGAGGATTAGTCAAACCCATCAATATGATAAACTCACGCCAGGTTAAACTTCAATTAATATGGAAGTTGCTTTCATGCTTTTGACAATTAGAAGGACGAAAAAAAAGAGAAAGTTATTATGTGTTTCTTTGTAAAGATTGATTCACATACAGTGAGATTGATTAAATGCCCCGAGCAGTTTTTTTTTTTTTTTTTTTTTTTTTTTTTTTTTTTTTTTTTGCGCGAGAGTCTGACTTGAAAAACTGGAAACATAATTGCTTGCTTGCAGATTGAATCATTTTTATATAGACGAGGGAATGAAAACATTATGTGTATATATATAATATATATATGTATTCATTTATATGTTAATCCATCATCATCATTACTATTGTCATTATTATTATTGTTATTATTATTATTATAGTTATTATGTTAATTATTATTATTATAGTTTTTATGTTAATTATTATTATTATAGTTATTATGTTAATTATTATTATTATTATAGTTATTATGTTAATTATTATTATTATCGTCATCGTCGTCATCATCGTCGTCATCATCATCATCATCATTATTATCATTATCATCATCACCATCACCACCACCACCACCACCACCACCACCCACCACCACCATCATCATCATCATTTTCATCCTTACCATTGTTATCATCATCATCATTATCCGTACAAATCACGAGAAGTAGAATCCGTAATTGTATTATCACCCACGAGTGTCCATCCACGTTACACCCTCGGCATTTAGAGTAAAGTAAAATGAGGTTTCTGTTGAGGTTTCCGTTCCGGTCGGAGAGAGAGAACAAGACGGGGATCCAACGCCGGCATACTTAGGAGTGCAGTGCGAGGAGTGTGTGTGTGTGTGTGTTTTCCTTTGCACTCTGTGTATTGCAGCGTTGAAGTGGCGAGTCTGTGCGTCTGCTTGTGTGTCCGCTTTTGGGGGTTTTGGGTTCCTCTGTGGGGCTTGTGTCTCCCGCTCGCTGTCTCTGTGTGTGTGTGTGTGTGTCTGTCTGGATGTCTGGGTGTCTCGGTGTTATCTTCTTTTTTTCGTTTTCTTTTTCTCTATTTTTTGTTGTTTTCTTTCTGTCTTATTCGTGTTTTTTTATTCTCGTTTCTTTCTCTATTTTTTCTGTACCCCTGGTTTTATTTTATTTTCATTTCTCTCTCCCTCCCTCCCTCCCTCCCTCCTCCCTCCTCTCTCTATTTTCTTTCTCTATCTCTCCCTTTCCCTCTCCTCCTCTCTTTCTCCCCCCCATCCTCCTACTCCAACTACACCTCCAACTCCCCTCATATCCATCCTTCCCCTCACACCTCTCCTCATTTCTCCTCACAGACTACCTCGCCCTTCCATGCCCTGTGAAAAAGTTTTTTTTTTCCCTGTGAGAAAGAGTTTTTTCCCTTCTCTGTAAGTTTTTAAAAACGCATTTTCCCCTTGCTGAATCAGGTGTCTTTTGGCAATCCTGGGGTTATCCTTCTCCCCCTTCCCCCCTTCCCCTCTCATTCTCGCCCCTCTTCCCTTCCCTCTCCCCTTCTCCCCCTCTTCACCTTTTCCCCTCTTCACCTCTCCCCCTCTCCCCCCTCTCCCCTCCCTCCCACTCTCAAAGCCTTTTAGGTAAACTTCCTTTCTTAAGTTACCTGCATCTGGCTTGAAGTCGGGTTAGTCAGTTACTTTCATTTTCCTTTTTTTTATTATTTGTTTTTCCTCCCATTTTTTCTCTAACTTTTTTCCCCTTTTCCTTTCCTCTTTAACTTTTTTATGGTCTCTTTTCCAAACGGGGGGGGGGGGGGGGGGCGGAGAACTGGAGGGCGGAGGTCATGTAGTAAAGACGCGACCTATCTCATCCTTGGGTACTTATACTCTAAGGGTTATATTAGCGTGTCATGCTAGGACTTGAGGAGGACGGGGAGAGGGAGAGGGAGGAGGAAGGAGGAAGAAGGTGAAGGTGAAAGAGGAGAGGGAGGAGGAAGGAGGAAGGGGAAAGTGAAAGAGTAGGAGGAGGAAAGGGAAGGTGAAGGGGAAATAGAGGAGGAAAGGGAAGGTGAAGAGGGAGGGAAAGAAGAAAGGGAAGATGGGAGAGGTAGAGAGGGGAAGGGGGAAAGGCGGCGGGTTAAGGAGGGGAAAAAGAAGAGGAGTAAGGGAGGAAAAGGGGAATGGGGGAAGGGAAGAGGATAAGGAAGGGATGGAGAGAGAAGAGAGAGAGAGAGAGAGGATATTTGAAGAACCATTTTATAAAAAAAGAAAAAAAAAACTTTAATTTCCCCTCTTTTTTCAACTTTCTTTTCGTGTTTAACCCTTTTACATGCTGAGCCTAATCTTAATTACATGGGCCTTTATTAGCTTCAGGATTCCAACTCCCGAGTTTGTTTAGCCGCATCCGCTTAAGAATTTCCATGCCTCGACATAGCTCGGTTCTCCCCCCCCTTTTTTTTCTTTTTTTTTTCTTTTCCTTTTTTGTTTCTTTTTTAAAGTATCTCCCTTTTTCATATTATTTTTCTTTTTGTTTTTTCTTTTATTTTTTTATTTTTTTCTCTTCGTTTTTTTCTTTTTTTTTCTTTTTACTTTCTGTCTTCCTCTTTTTCTTCTTCATCGTCTTACTCTTGTAGTTGTTCTTCATTTTCATCTTCTTTTTCTTCTATAGCAACAGCCAGCAATTACTACCACTACTATTACTTCGCAATATTGTTATTAATATTTCCTTCATTTTTTCAACATCGTGTTCCTCAATATTTTTTTCTCTCTTTCGACAACTTTTTTTTCTCCTTTTTTGTAGCTTCATCATTTTTTTCCACTTCCTTTTCCAGATTAGTTCTCTATGAACCTTTTCCATCACTTTCTTCCTCTTCTCTTTGTTTGTCTGTCGATTTATTTTTGGTCTGTTGTTTTCTTTTAACTGTCTGCTTCGTCTTCGCCCGTGGGAAACGTTTGCTTGTATAATGAACGTTTCTGATTTTGCAAACGTTTATTTGGTATTATAAAAGTTTCTGATTTTGCAAACGTTTATTTGGTATAATAAACGTTTCTGATTTTGCAAATATATATTTGGTATAATAAACGTCTCAGATTTTGCAAACGTTTATTTGGTATTATAAATGTTTCTGATTTTGCAAACGTTTATTTGGTATAATAAACGTTTCTGATTTGCAAACGTTTGTTTGGTATAATATACGTTTCTGATTTTGCAAACGTTTGTTTGGGTATATATACGTTTCTGATTTTGCAAACGTTTGTTTGGTATAATATACGTTTCTGATTTTGCAAACGTTTATTTGGTTATGAATGCCAAATGGAAGACAATGACAGGAATATTATTTACTAGGTCAAGTGGATTTAAAAGCACTGTGATAATGTTCAGAAAATTGATTTATTGAAGACCCTCTATCGTAAAATTACATCAAAACTAAATCATGATGTTTGTATGTGTGTGGTGTGTGGTTTTGTTTGTATATTTGTTGTGCGTGTGCGAGGGTTTCTGTGTCATTCTGTTTTAAGTGATTGCGTCTGTGTGCGCGCTGGATGCGTGAATTTCTGTGCGAGTGTATGTTTTATAGGCGTATATATGTGCGCGTATTTGCATTTGTATGTGTGCGTGCGGGATTGTGTTTTGTATGTATGCATTTCTTCATGTTTTTTTTCTATTTTTTCTTCTATTCGTGTATGTGTGTGTACATAAATGTGTTTGAATTTGTTGTATTCATGTGTTGGTGTCTGTGTGCAAGTAACGCATGTCTGTATGTGTGGGCGAGTGTGTGTGTGTGTGTGTGTGTGTGTAGAATCATCTCCCTCCTCCTCCCCCCACCCCCCTTCCCCCGGTCTTCAACTCCCGTTCTTCAGTCTTATTGCAGATGTTCGATCCCGCCAAAGGTTATGAATTGGCTATATTGTCTTTCCCTTTTGTTTGTTTTGGGCTCTGATGCGTCTCTCCCTTTTTTTCGTTCTCGGAGACCTGTTTGTAAAGGCGATTTTTTTTTTTTTTTTTTTTTTTTTTTTTTTTTTTTTTTTTTTTTTTTTTGGTGGTGGTGGTGGTGTGGGTGGGGGTGGGGTTATCGGGAAGTGGGGGGGGGGGCATTGTGAATTTAAAGTGAGTGTGTTGGGATTTTTTTTTTTTAAGGTTGTGATTGTGATTATTTAGATGTGATTTCTATGTTTGAAGGATGCTTCTTTTATGTTTTGTTTTTACGTTCGAAAAACCTTAAACCCACTCTACACTCGCTCGCCACCTGATGACGCCAACACCCCCTGAAGCCCACCCCCCCCTTTAAGAGCTTAGCCACCCACTCCGAAGACCGCCACCCTTTAAAGTCCGCCACCCAAAAACCCACCACACCACCCTTTAAAGTCCCCACCCACCCTTTTAAAGCTCAGCCACCCACCCGCAAAGAAACCACCCACCCTTGAAAAGACCAGCCACCCACCTCAGAGCCCACCAACCCACCCTTGAAAGCCAGCCACCACCCACCTACCCTTAAAACCCACCCACCCGCAAAGCCCCACCCACCCCAGCCAACACCACATCCGAGGCGAAGGCAGGGGGTCGGCGTGGGTCAGTGTTCACATGCAAGAACTGGCGATGATCTCTCGTTCAAACCCATTGTTCAGGACATTTAATTGCCAGGGGTCAGTGAGGCGACCTTTTTCTGCGGGAGGAATTATTGAGGACTCGGAGGGAGGGAGGGAGGGAAGGGGAGGGGGAGGATAAGGGGGTCGGTGGGGGAGGGGGGTTAGGGGGGTCGGTGGGGGGCGGAGGGTAGAAGAAAAAAAGGCTGTTGTTTTTTGGGAAAAACTTTTCGAGGCCTGCTGGTCTGAGTTATCGGGGTTGGTTTGTTTTTCTTTCTTTCTCTTTTCTCTTTATTTTTTCTCATTTTCCTTCTTCCTATCTTTCTCTCTCTTTCTAATTGTTTTTCCTTTCCTCACTCCTTCCTCCGTCGCGTTCTTTTTTCCACATCCCCCCTGTCTTCCTCCATGCCGATTCACCTCTTTGACTCATTCTTTCTTTTTCTCTCTCTCTCCCTTCTCCCTCTTTCTCTCTTTCCCTCCTCTTCCTCTCCATCCCTCTCCTCCCTCTCCTTCCCTCACCTCTCTCCCCTCTCTCCGTCTCTCCTTTCCTCCTTCCTTCCATCCCTCCTTCTCTCTCTTTCCCGCGACCTTCCTCCTGTCAACAATAAAAAACATTCCCCCATATTTTTCTCTCGTCTTTAAGAAAGCACAGCTCCCTTCAGCTCTTTCACGGTCTCCTGTAATATTCAACATCGCAAAAAGTGTACCAAAAAGTGTATGTAAGTGTAGCGTTCTTTTCTCATGGCTGGTGTATTGTCCTGAAGAAATGTGACGAATAAAAAGGTTTTTTTCATGAATGACTCCTTGAATCGTCCGTCAATGTGATGTGATAATAATTTTTTTTGGGTGTACGATTCATGAACGTTGTGGAATATTTCATGAATGGGGAGGACTTTGAATAAACTGAAAGGGTTTGCGTTGAATGAAAACTTCTTTTTTTTCTTTTTTGTGTCTATTTTCATAAGATTCTGTTTTTATGTATTTTGTTTCGATTTATCCGTTTTATCTTTATTTATTCTTACTTTTTTTTTTATTTTCTTTTATCATATTTCGTCATCAGCTGTTTTGACAGACAAGAAAAGGGTTGGAGATTTTTCACTCGTCACGCTATACCAGCTGTTTGAATTCGTGGTATCATATGTAAGGTTGATTATTTCTATTCTGTAATTAATTATGGTTTATATAATGTATTAATAATGTTTCTTCTCTTGCAGGTACGTGCGGGACAAGAGTTCATTAAAGAGGTATTAATTTGAGTTGACTTCAGGGTGGGTACGTATGATGGCAAAAAGTAGTGCGTGTTGTTTTTAAAGTTACGTTTTCTGTCATTTTTTTCGCTGTAGATTTTATGTACTCTCTCTCTCATTCTATCTCGTTTCTCTCTGTCTCTCTCTCTCTCTCCTCTCGTCTCTCTCTCTCCTCATCGGTCTCTCTCTCTCTCCTCTTTTCTCACACTGAAGTCTCTCAATTTATCCTCGGGTCGCTTCCTCCTACTCTTATCTATCTCTCGGTCTCTCCCTCTCCGGGCGTGTCAGCCTCATCGGGCCTCCTCGGGCCTCTCTCCCTCTCATCCCTTCTCCTCCCTGCTCTCCTTTTATTCTTCTTGGCGTTGCCCTTCCCTTTGGTTAGTGCTCCCATCCTCCCGTTAGCTTTCTTTGGTCTGCCCTCCCTCCTGCGATTTTCCGCGGGCCTCTCGTTGTCTGGCAGGGTGTTGCGTTCCAATCCTCGTCTCTGGCCGCGTATTCGGGGTCCTCGATACGCGTTCTTCTGTCTGTCTTTCTCTTCCTTCTTTATCTCCGCTCGGTGCGTGCGTGTCTACTCTCCATCTCCCTCTCGTCCTCTCGTGGTCGGTTACCTCCTCGTCTGGCTCTCTTCTCTCTCTCCTCCTCCCTCCCTCTCCCTCCTCTCTCTCTCCTCCATTCTCTCTCTCGTCCCTCCTCCATCCTCCCTCTCGTCTCGTCCTCCCTCCCTCCGTCCCTCCCTTCTCTCTCTCCCCTCCCTTTCCCTCGGTTCCTCCTTTGCCACTCATGATTTGTTGTGTGGCCCGTTGTCTTCCTTTGCGCTCCTCTCCCTCGGCGTCGTCGCCGCGCCTGCGTGGCTGTGAGCTCTCTCTCTCATCCGGTCTTGCGGGCGGCTCTGCGTCTGCTCTGTGTGTCGTGTCGTTCGTTCGTGCTTCCCTCCTCCTTATCTGCAGGATCTCTCACTACAGTAGTCTCTCTCATCTCTGCGTCTTCTCTCGTCTCTCGGTTTTTTTGTCAAACTGGTGAAAAAGTGACTGAAAAAATTGAGAGAGGAGAGAGAGAGGAAGAGAGAGAGAGAGAGAGAGAGAGAGAAGAGAGAGAGAGAGAGAGAGAGAGAGAGAGAGAGAGAGAGAGAGAGAGAGAGAGTGAGAGAGAGAGAGAGCCAACAAACGAACTAGAGTGAGAGAGAGAGTACAATAAAATCTACAGCAATTAATTACCACTGGCGGAGTACTGACAGTGTTGCACTCGAATAAAGTTATAGAATTCAATAGCTTGTGTGTGTGGGTGTGTGTGTGTGTGTGTGTGTGTGTGTGTGTACGTGTACGTGTGTGTATGTGTACATGTACATTTTTATTTCATCCCCCAAAGTTAATTCATCTATGAAATACTATATACTAACCCAATTATACATTCATATCATCATTTCCATTCAGGACTTATTTATCATCTTTGATTAAGTTTTATGATAACAACGCACGTTAGCGCAGCCTCGGTATCATTTTTCCATTCTGTATTTTCTAAAAGGAAAATGGGAAGCCGTCTGCATGATGCTCTCTCGTAGGACAATGTAGCCATTCCAGGAAACACTCTTAAAAATAATGGGGGTTTAACAAGTATGGGAGGCAGACAGGGGAGGGGGAAAGGGGAGGGAAGAAGGAATGGAGGAGGAAGGAAGGGGGAAGGGGGAAGAGGAGGAGGGAGGAGGGGGAGGGGGACCGGGCGGGGGGAGGGAGGAAGAGGAGTGGGGGTGAGGGGGAAGGGGAAGGAAGGAGGAGAGAGGGGGTGGGGGGAGGGAGGAGGAGGAAGAAGAGGGAAGGAGGAGGAGAGGAAGGATGAGGGAGGAGGAGGAGAGGAGCAGGAGGAGGAGGGGAGGAGAATGGATAAGAAGGGGAAGAGAATGTAGAGATGGGGTAGGAGATAGGAAAGGGAGAAGGAGAAAAAGGTGAGAGAGGAGAAAGGGGGAATGTTGAAATAAAAGGGAAAGAAAGAAAAGAGTAGGAATTTGCAGAACGTATTTTCAGGGGGAATTTTCTACCCTAATATTGTGAAGGGGAAGAGAGTTTTAACACTGACAACGAGGGATGCCAAGTTTTATATTTTCTATTATAAGATTGGTAACAATGTCTAGTAGAGACGAAGAGGGAATAACTGACATTTAATTATGCATTTAGTTTTTTTTTTCTTTTTTTTCGTTTAAACCAATTTGTTAAAGAGAGGGGTGAGGATGACGTCACACCTCTAAGACAGACGACGCAACCGATGATTCCTTTTAATCAAACCCACTTGAGATAAGCGCCCTCATAATCCCCATATAAACGCGGAATCGGAGTAATAATCCACACTAAAAGGTACTCCCCCCCCCAAGAAGCATCCGCACGAGTAGGCTTATGATACCGGAGATAGGCCTGTGATATCGGACGTAGGCTTATGATATCGGGCCATCATCTTCCAGGGTCGATTGAAGAGCGTCGAGTCCAAGAAATTGTGTGACTTGACTCTTTGAAGTGGACTTTGTCGCTGGAAAGGGAGGTCGGGTCATCAGCTGGTACTGGGGAAGGCAGTTTGAGGTGTCAGCTGATCGCGACCGTCGATCAGCTGATTACACCTTTCTGTCTGTGGTTCAGACGGGGTCAGAGGGAGAAGGGAGAATGGGGAGAAAAAGGTGGTGGTGGAGGAGAAATAGGAAGAGGCGGAGAAAAAGGAAGAAGAGGACAAAGAAAAGGAGGAGGAGGAGGATAAGGTGAAAAGGGAAGGGGAGGAGAAAAAATGTGGAGAAAAGGAAAAGGAGGAGTAAAAGAAGGAAGATGCCGGGGGTGGGGGGAGGGGGAGAAAGAACGAGGAACTATAAGAAGTTAGAAAAAAAATATTTATGCTTCATTGAGAGAAGTATTTTAGGGAAATGAAGAGGAGGGAAGAAGGGGAGTTTCTGAAAGGGGCCAGGAGGGAGGGGCCGAGGGAAGGAGGGGCCCAAACCACTCCCTCCCTGACGTGCCCTGAATGCAGTCCCCTCGGGTGCGTGGGCGTGTCATGCAGGAGTAGTCACGCGGGGAATACTCTCGATGACTGTGATCTCTCTTGGTAGGGGGAAAGTCAACCTTTTGATGAACTGTTTGAGAATGTTTGTTTGTATGTCCGGTTTCGTGCGCGTTGGATGTTTCGTCTGACGTGGCTCCTGTGTGTCTGTCTGTTTGTTTTGCTCTCCGTTTGTCCGCTTTCAGTCTGTCTGTCCGTCTGAGGGTTGGGGAAAGGATGAAGGGTGGGAGGGATGGGGTGGGGGTGAGGGGTGAATGGGGTAGGGGAAAGGCTGGGGGAGTGGGAGGAAGAAGAACGAATGAAGAAGAAATGAAAGTAGATGAGGAATAAGGATAAAAGACGAGGAAGGTGAAGTAAAAGAACGTAAAAAGTAAATAAGAGAAGAAGAAAAAAGAATTAGATTTCCTCTCAATCACAGTGGCATTTAATAATCTGGCCCGAAGAAAGGAGAAGAAAGAAAGCGGAAGAAGGAAAGAAAAAGAACATGGGAGGAAAAGAATTAGATTTCCCTTTAATATCAGTGACATTTAATATGATTTTTTTCTCAGGCATGAAATATATGTATCTGTTATAGGATATTACTTTCCTTCTCCTATTCTCTCTTTTCTTTTATTTCCTTCTCCCTGCTTCGTAAAAATAGATTCTTTCTCTGTTGTATTCTTTTCTGCATCAAAGTTCGTCTTTTTTGTCTTTTTTCTTTTATATATCCCTCTTCCTATTTATTATTTTTTGTCTATTTCATCTCTTCCTTTCTTTATCGGCGTTTCATCTTTTCCCCTATTTTCTCGATGTTTAAGAAGACAGTCATCTTACGGAAGGATTTTTGCATTTGTTATACGAAATGTTGATATGGAAGGGGAAGGGGAGAGAAAAAAATAATTTAAAACAAACAAACAAACAAAATTTTCGAGGCTTCTTTTGAACTGTAAGTGTTAATTTTCTTTCTTCCCTCTTCTTTGTCTTTATTAGATTTATTCACTCGCATGTTGCTTTGGAAATATCTAGAACGGGAATTAGCGAAGGAAAAAAATTAAGCAAGATTAAGATAAGATAAAGATGTGTATAGAGAAGTGTGTACAGATTTTATCTAGCTTCTCATACATGTGTATATAGATATATGTATGCATGTGTATATAGATTGTATGTATATATTTGGGTATAGATGGTATGCATGTATAGATAGTATTATATACTGATAGTATGTATGTATGTTTGAATGTATGTATATGTAATATATACATGCGTGTATAGATGTTTTGTTTGTGTGAGTGTATGTATGCACATATACGTACAGGCATGTGGTATTATGAATATACAGATATGTGGTATGTATACATGTATGTATGTTTGCAGGTATGTATGTATAGACAGCAGGTATATGCGCATGTATAAGTGTATGTATGTATGTAGCCATCTCTGCACCAAACCGTTTACATTTTTTTACAGCAATAGTTTTTTTTCAATCAACATTCTTTCCTATTTCACTCAGCAGGGAAAGAAATGGCATGCAATATCTTTAAACCAAGATCTTCATTGTTTGGATTAACCAAAGCTATATATATGCTATTTTGTTATTGCTTGTTCTCTGCTCTGACTCCTCTCTCTCTCTCTCTCGCTCTGACTCTCATTCTCTCTCTCTCTCTCTCTCTCTCTCTCTCTCTCTTCTCTCATCTCTCTCTCTCTCTCTCTCTCTCTCTCTCTTCTCTCTCTCTCTCCTCTCTCTCTCTCTCTCTCTCTCTTCTCTCTCCTCTCTTCTCTCTCTCTCTCTCTTTCTCTCTCTCTCTCTCTCTTCTCTCTTCTACTCTCTCTCTCTGCCTTCTCTCTCTTCTCTCTCTTCTCTCTCATGCTCTCTTTCTCTTTCTCTTCTCATGCTCTCTCATTCTCTCTCTCTCTCCATGCTCTTCTTTCTCTTCTCTCTCTCCATGCTCTTCTTTCTCTCTCTCTCTCATGCTCTCTCTCTCTGCTCTCTCATGCTCTCTTTCTCTCTCTCTCTCATGCTCTCTTTCTCTCTCTCTCTTGCTCTCCTTTCTCTCTCTCTCTTCTCTGCTCTCTTTCTCTCCTCTCTCTCATGCTCTCTTTCTCTCTCTCTCCATGCTCTCTTTCTCTCTCTCTCCCATGCTCTCTTTCCTCTCTCTCCTATGCCTCTTTCTCTCTCTCTCGTCTCTCTCTCTCTCTCTCTCTCTCTCTCTCTCTCTCTCTCTCTCTCTCTCTCTCTCTCTCTCTCTCTCTCTCTCATCTCTCTCTCTCTCCCATGCTCTCTTTCTCTCCCTCTCTCCCTCCCCCTCTCCCTTTTTTCCCAGATTTTTCCTTGTTTTATGTTCTTTTTCAATCTCAAGAGATCAGCGTAACCCGCCCAGAGTGGAAAGGGGCGTGTCCTGGCGATCTCCATTTGTGGAATTTATTGAAATGGGTGAGCATATCGCGAGAGCTTAGGATTGCGTGATGTGGAGGAGGAGGAGGTGGAGGAGAGGGGAAGGGGAGGAGTGGAGGGGTTATATGAGGAAGGGGGTGGGGGGTAATGGGGAAGGAGAAGTGGAAGTGGAAGAATAGGGGAGGAAGGGGGAAATATGGGGGGAGGAGGGTGCGGGGTTATGTGAGGAAGGGGGGGGGTAAGGGGTGGGAAGGAGGTGAGGGTTATGTGAGGAAAATGGGAGGGGGTAACGGAGGGAGGAGGAGGGCGGAGGATAGGGGAAGGGGAGAAGGAGGGGATATGGGGATATGGGGGTCGGTGGGTTATATGAGTGAAGAAGGGGGGATAAAGGGGAAGGAGGAGGTGGGGGTTTTTGTTGAAGAAGGGGGAGAGGGCTGAGGGGGTAGGAGAGGGTTAAAGTAGAGAGAGAGAAAGAGAGGATAAAAGACGCATGTTACGAAT
>NW_020870546.1:244468-248447 GCF_003789085.1 Penaeus vannamei | reverse complement strand
TGAAAAGGTGTTGCTGGTATTACTACTCCACCGTAATTTTACTTTCCAGGTTGGCATTATCGTCTCGCTCATCTTTGGTAACTTTAGTTTTTTTTTACTTGAGAGTTGTCTTTTATTTATTATTTTCTTATTAGGTAAGTTGTTATAATAATTTTGCTTATCGCTTATTGTTTTGATTAATTAGCCTATTATCATCCAAGAATCATTCCCAATTTTTTCCAGTCATTATTGGTTATGCTTATCAACATTATCCACAGTTGTTATTTGCTTTCTTCCTTTAAAGTTTAGTTATTATTGTCATTAATAACATTCCAGGTCATCATATGTATTTATATATGACCCACTAGCCTTGCTTATTGTCCTTTAATGAATTTTTTCTGAATGCCTTAAAGGCATAGTTAATATATTTCTTTTGACTGCGGAGTTGAAGTTATTTCAGTTTGGTGTAAAATGGGTGACACTCAAAAATATAAATATCAAAGAATAATACATACAAACATCACACACACACACGCATAAAGGCATACATTACCATCATAATCATATTTCGTTATCATTGCCATCATCATTTTTGTTTGTTGTTACTGTTGTTGTGATTGTTGTCGTGTTGTGTCTGTTGTTATTGTCAAAATCATCATCATTCTCCATCTTCGAGGAAAGCACAGCGCAGATAAGAAAGAAAATATGATAGGACGAGGGAAATGATAAGGGACAGAAAATGAGGAGAAGGTGAAAGAGAGAGAGGAAGGGATATTAAAGAGGAAGGTGGGGAGGGAGGAGAAGGGGGTTTAAAGATAAAAGGGAGATGGGAAGGAGTCAGCGAGAGAGAAACATTATCATTATTATTGTTATTATTATAATCTTTATAATTATTGATGTTGTTATTGTTATCCTTGATATCATCCATATTATGACAATTATCATTATTACCATCATTACCAGAATTACTGCTCTTATAACAATTATCATTATTCTCGCTTATATTATTATCATTATTAGCCTACCACCATCACTTGCACTGTAATTATCGTTACTGTCATTATCATCTCATTACAGTTTGATTTTCATTATCATTCTTTGATCAGTACAATTATCATCATTTTTTTCATTAGTATGATTGTTGTAATTGTTTATATACTGTTATATGCTTCTTTATTGTTTACGTTTTCACATCAGCATCGTGGTATAATTGCCGTATTTATCAGTGTCTTTGCATCAGGAAAAAAAGAATTGTGCAAAAGGGAACATGAAAGGTATGGCAAAGAGGAGGGTTACAAAAGAGGGATGCTCTCTCTCTCTCTCTCTATATCTATCTATCTATCTATCTATCTATCTCTTTCTCTGTCTCTCTCCCCCTCCTTCCTCTCCCTTCTTCCTCCTTCTCTATCTATTATCTATTATATATCAATATCTCTCTCTCTCTCTCTCTCTCTCTATCAATCTCCCCCCACCTCTCTCTCTCTCTCTCTCCTCTCTCACACACACACACACACACACACACACACACACACACACACACACACACACACACACACACACAACACATACACACACACACACAGCTACGGAGAAGGGATAAACAAAACCCATAAAATGCATCTCTTACAGGTGTCCAGAGAATGTGAAATATATAAAAAGAGCAAAAAATGTGGGAAGTACAGACTGACGCTACAGTGAGGTAGGGGGTCCGGGCCACCGCAGCTAAATTTGTAGGAGATAGAATCGTAAATTCTACAATAGAACATTATAGTCTCTCTCTAACGCGTTATAACTTGACCACAAATATGGCAGACAATGGACAGGGCGGGAGTGTAAGGGAGGGAGGGAGGGAGGGAGGGAGAGGGGAGGGTGAAGAGGTTAGCATGAATCTAAGGAGAACTTTTTTTCTCTCTCTTTATTGTTATTAAAATTTTGGCCGGGAGAGCTTCGCTGGGAGGCAGAGATGTAGTTTGTTTTCTTGGATATATATTTACATCAAATTTACTGATTTTTATTATATTATTATCATTATTAGCCTACCACCATCACTTGCACTGTAACTGCCGATACTGTCATTATTATATCATTATAGTTTAATTTTCATTATCATTCTTTGATCAGTACTAGTATCATTATCATTTTTTTCATTATTATGATTATTGTAATTGTTTATATACTGTTATATGCTTCGTCTTCGTTATACGTAGCATCGGTGGTTCAGTGGTAGAATTCTCGCCTGCCACGCGGGAGGCCCGGGTTCGATTCCCGGCCGATGCAATTTAAAGTTTTTAATTACTATTGGTACTTTTATCAACGTTTTTATTGTTTCAGTATTACTCTTTTCCATCTTCGTTTTTCTTTCTTCTTTTTTTTATTTCCTTATGCTTTCATCTTTCTCTCCTCTTGTATGTGTCTATCAATCAATCTCCTCTTCTCTCTCTCTCTCTCTCTCTCTCTCTCTCTCTCTCTCTCTCTCTCTCTCTCTCTCTCTCTCTCTCTCTCTCTCTCTCTCTCCTCTCCCTCCTCTCCCTTTCCCTCTCTCTCTCTCCCTCTCTCTCTCTCTTCTCTCTCTCCCTCTCTCGCCTCTCCCTCTCCCTCTCCCTCTCCCTCTCCCTCTCCCTCTCCCTCTCCCTCTCCCTCTCCCCTCCTCTCCCTTTCTCTCTCTCGTCCTCCCTCTCTCTCTCTCTCTCCCTCGCCCTCTCCCTCTCTCTCTCGCCTCTCAATCTCTCCTCTCCCTCTCCTCTCTCTCCTCTCTCTCTCTCTCCCTTCCTCCCTCTCCTCTCCCTCTCCTCTCCCTCTCTCCTCCCTCTCCCTCTCCCTCTCTCCCTCTCGATATCTGGCTTCTCTTCACTATCTCTCTTTATCTCTCTCTCTCTCTCTCTCTCTCTCTGTCCTCGTCCTCTCTCTCTCCTTTCTCTCTCTTTCTCTCTCTATTCTTTCTCTCTCTCTCAAACTTTCTCTCTCCTTCTCTCCTCTCCCTCTCCTCTCCCTCTCCCCTCTCCCTCTCCCCTCCTCCCTCCCCTCCCCCTCCCCTCCTCCCCCTCCCTCTCCCTCTCCCTCTCCCTCTCCTTCTTCCTTCCCCCCTCTCTCTCCCCTCTCTCTCCCTCTCTCTCCTCTCTCTCTCTTTCTCTCTCTCTCACTTTCTTCCTCTCCTCTCTCTCTCTCTCTCTCCCTCTCCCTCTCCTTCTTTCCCTCTCTCTCTCTCTCTCTCTCTCTCTCTCTCTCTCTCTCTCTCTCTCTCTCTCTCTCTCTCTCTCTCTCTCTCTCTCTCTCTCTCTCTCTCTCTCTCTCCTCTCTCTCTCCTCTTACTCTCTCTCTCTCCCTCTCTCTCTCTTTAGAACAGGCACGTGGCGACTCCCTTTATCCTACATCGAGAAAAATCAGGCAAGCGTAAGAAGATAGTAATAAGAGAAAAAAAATCAAGATAAAGAGGCTGTGAAAGAGAGAGAGAAAAAAATGGCATCAGATAAAGAAGCAGGTGTTCGAGTGCAGAAGGGGGGGGGGAGGGGGGGTGAAGAGGAGGGAGAGGAGGGGGGGAAAGACGGGAAGGGGAAGTTTAAGACGAAAGGGTTGATGGAGACTGCCTGAGAAAGAGGAAGAGGGAAAAAAGGAATAAAGGAGAAGCAGTGGTGTACTGGGATACTGGAGACAAATAGAAAACTTACGCTAAAAAAAAAAAAAAACAAAAAAAAAAAAAAAAAACATCGCTATTTTGGAATTTTCATAAATAGCAATATACCAATATAAGGTGAAAAAAAAAAAAATGGACCCTAATAATATCTGGCATCGTATGTTTTTTTTTTCTTTTTCTTTTTGTTATTTTTCTTTCTTTCGTTCTCTTAGAAGAAAACGAGTCAAGAGAGATAAAGGGTGAGTCACCCCTTACACAGGCAGAAAACGGGAAACTTGAAACGAAATAATGCAATTTGAGAAAGATAAATCTCGCTGTGGTTAACTGTCTTGCCTGGCTATCTGACCGCAAGCATTATCCTACTACGTG
>NW_020870546.1:226968-234468 GCF_003789085.1 Penaeus vannamei | reverse complement strand
GGGAAATAAATGATTTAGGCCGTAAAATATATGGGTGGAAGAGACCAGTAAATAGATGTTTGTTTACGTGTATCTCTCTGACTTGAACGTAAAAGTATTTGCACACATGTTTACATTATTGCAAATTCGCAAATTTTGACGCTCTTGACGGTAACTCGTGTCAGTTTTTTTTTTTTTTTTTTTTGGGGGGGGGGTATCATGACAGGTAAGTGATATCTTTTGCATATTGTTTTGTTTTTGTTTTGTTTAATTGCCGAGAAGACAAACTTCAAAAATGTTAGATATTGTTTTGGATAAGTTGGTGTAAAAACATTTGATAGGTTAATTAACTGATAATTAAGACATAAAGATTTTCTGATATCAATCTATCAATCATGATAATCATTATCATTAAATGATAACAATAATGATGGTGATAATGAGGATAACAGCAGTGATCATAATTGTGACAATGTCAATAGTAGTAATGATTTTGATATTGATGATGATAATTATTGTATCATAAGTAGGAGTAATTGTTGCAGTAGTTGTTGTTTTTGTTGTTTTTGTTAAGATAATGATAATAATGATAATAATGGTGATAATAATGATAGTAATAATAATGGTGATGATAATGATAATAATGATAATGATGGTAATGATAATAGTGATAATTGTAATAGTAGTAGTGATTATAATGATAATGCTAATAATGATGATGATTATAATAATTATAATAATGATAATGATAATATTAATATAATAATGATAATATAATAATAATAATGATAATGATAATGATGATAATAGTAATAATAAAATGATAATAACAATTATAATTATATCATTATCATTATAATAATGATAAGAATATCACTATTATAATGATAATAAAGATAACAACACTAATACTTACAATGATAATAATAATAGTAATAATAATAACAATAATAATGATAATAATAATAATAATGATAATAATAATAATGATGATAATAATGATAATAATGGTGACAATAATAACAATTAAAATGATGATAATGATAACAGATAAACAAATAAATAACGAAAGAAGGAGAGAATAAAAGAAAAGATGAAAGCCCTTTTTCCTTCCCCTTCGTTCACTTCCTCCTTCTCTCTTCCTCTCTTTAGCGCGACTTATGCTTCTTCCCTTCTTCGTCTCCGCTGCGGACAAGGCGAACTGGGCGAGCGGATGACGAAGGGGAGAGGGAAAGAAAGGGTGATAAAGACGACGGAGAGGAGGAGGAAGAAAAGAAGATGAAGATGGAAAAAAAGAGAAAGATGAAGAGAAAAAAGGAGATGTTGAAAAGAAAGAAAAAGAAGGAGAAAAAGATGAAGAACGAAAGGGGAACTGAAGGAAAGAAACGAAATCATTGGGGAAAAAAGGAAAATAGATTGACGAAGAAGAAAGAGAAAAAAGTAAATTAACGAAGAAGAAGAAAAAATTAAAGTAACGAAGAAAGAAGAAAAGAAAATAAAGTAAATTAACGAAGAAAGAAGAAAGAAAATAAAGTAAATCAACGAAGAAAGAAAAGAGAAATTTGACAAGGAAGAAAAAGAACAAGAAAACGAGTGTTGAACCCCCAAAAAAAGAGCGAAGCGGGTTTTGCTAAATCTATACCACCTGCGCTAAGACCCTGCCCCTTCCTCCCCAGATGTAATCTCCTTTCTGTCTTTCCCTCGCCTTTTCCTCTTGTATTTAGGTACTTCATTCGGGCTCTGCGTCTCACGGTGAGGTGGAGCGTCTCATCGAATTGCATCTGAGATAAAAGCTCTCAGAGTAGCGAGGGAAAAACAAAAAGCTAGCGGGAGTGATGAATGAACGCAGCGTAGCGAAAGCCGCTCGCTACCTGCTCGCGGCTTTTCTTTCAATCTCCCGCCATTTCTCGGGGTTCCTCCCTTTTTGGGGCTTATTATCTATCTACGTGTCTTTCTCCAGCTGGCTACGTGTATGTCTGTTAATCGCTGATAATCTGAGTATTTATGTCGCTGGCTGTCGTTTCGCTGTCTCGAATCCGTGCACGTGAGAGGGCGATGCTTTGTGGGAAGAGTCGGATCGTTGTGAAAAAGATGAGGTTTTGCGTTCCCGCGCTTTGAAAGCAGGTTTTATCGCTTTCCTGCTTTTTTTATCTTCTTCTTCTTTCTTATATCGTTCTCTCTTTTTTTCTCTCCTTCGGTCGTCTTGATAAGGCCTATTTAATGATAGTATTTTTCTTGTTTTTGTTTATATTCTGGAAAAGATCTCAACACGACTGTATGATAAGAGTTGTGGGCGGTATTACATTTCATTTCTCTTTTTCTTCTTGCTGTTTTAAGTTACATTATAGATTCTGATTAGTTAAGCGAAATAAACCGACTTCGGAAGAGTTTTAAATACGAACATTCGATCACAGGCCACAATTTCGCTTTTAAAATTCGAACATTTTACAACATGCCGAAAAGTTATGTATAATGAATATTAAGGAAACAGATTTCTTACGAATCGCATTTTCTCAAGAAAGAGTCTGTAAATATAGATATATTTCATGTTTTTTACAACATTCAGAGAGAGAGAGAGAGAGAGAGAGAGAGAGAGAGAGAGAGAGAGAGAGAGAGAGAGAGAGAGAGAGAGAGAGAGAGAGAGAGAGAGAGAGAAAGACAGACAGACAGACAGACAGACAAGAAAGAGAGAGAGAGACAGACAGACAGACAGACAAAGAAAGACAGAGAGAGAGAGAGACAGAGACAGACAGACAGACACGAAAGAGAGAGAGGCAGACAGACAGACAGACAAACAGACAGACAGACATACAGACAGACAGACAGACAGACAATAGAAAGAGACAGACAGACAGACAGAGAAAGAAATAGAAAGAGACAGACAGACAGAAAGAGAAAGAGACAAACAGAGAGAGAAGAGAAAGAGACAGAGACAGACAGACAGACAGAGAGACAGAGAAAGGCGACCATAGCTTTCTGCAGAGCGCTGGCTTTGCAATCACAAAGTACTGTGTTCGCGCCCATTAGCTCCTCCCAGTCGACTCAGCTGGGAATGGGCGCTTGTAAGTCGACGTCAGTGTCATCCTGCGGTTTCGTTCTCCACCTGGATATGGGACACATACACATACACATGAATCTGGATACGTGTATGTGTGTGTGTGTGTATATGTGTGTGTGTGTGTGTGTGTGTGTGTGTGTGTGTGTGTGTGTGTGTGTTGTGTGTGTGTGTGTGTGTGTGTGTTATGTATGTGTATATATATATAATATATATATATATATATATATATATATATATATATATATATATATATATACATATGTATATATATATACATACATACATACATACATACATACACACACACATATATATAGATAGATAGATAGATAGATAGATAGATAATATATACATATATATGCATATGCATGTACACATATGTACATATATATGCAATATCCATATACATAAATATATATAGACAGACACATAAAAGAAAAAAACAGGAAATCAGATGATGAAAAAAGCAAAACAGAAAAAGGGATTTCAAAAAGCATCGAAAAAAAGGTGAAACCCGAACAGGTGACCTTCAATTAACAGCAGGTAGGCTCGGTCTGGCATCTCGCGCCTCGACCGAAAACAAGAGGCGGTCGATCCCCCCAACACGTTATTGACATGTTACGGTCATTGTTCCCACGCCTTGGCTTCTCTGCGTTTGGTTCGTTGGTTATTCCCTGTCTCCGGTTTTTCTTTTGTTTTCTAGTCTCCCTTTTTTTGTGTGTGTGTGTGTTCTTTTCTTTCAGTTCTTTTTCTTTCTTTCCTTTCTTTCTTTCTTTCTTTCTTTCTTTCTTTTTTTCTTTCTTTCTTTCTTTCTTTCTTTCTTTCTTTTTTTTCTTATTTATTTATTTATTTATTTTCTTTCTTTTCTTTTTTTTTCTTTCTTCTTTCCTTTCTTCTTTCTTTCTTTCTTTCTTTTCTTTCTTTCTTTCTTTCTTTCTTTCTTTCTTTCTTTCTTTCTTTTCTTTTCTTTCTTTCTTCCTTTCTTTCTTTCTTTCTTTCATTCTTACTTTTTGATTAGGCTTATCTGGTTTGTTATGTCCATAATTAACGATAATAGTTGTTGTTATGATATGTTTCTAATGATGATAGTTATGCTGGTCGTTACAGTAATGTTAATTCTGCTATAATTGATATTATTATATTTATGATTATTATATCAGTGATTTAGGATGATCAATATACCAATGATAATGACAATATAAAAACACACAGAGGGAGATAAAAATGTTTGTGGTATGTGTGTTTGTGCGTGTGTTCTGCTAATGAATCACCGGTATTATCATCAAAGGCTATTATTATCATCACAACCATCATTTTAATGGGCATAACAGCAACACATTAATTTTATATGTCATTAGAATATAGTCATCTTTCCGACCATCATCGTAGTAACAGCAACACATTAATTTTATACGTCATTATAGTCATCTTTCTAACCATCATCGTAGTCTAGATCCTCAAATTTCTTACCAAGGAAAAAAAAAAAAAAAAAAAAAAAAAAAAAAAAAAAAAAAAAAAAAAAAAACAGGACATATAGTCATTCTTAAGAAACCATAATTCCCCCTGGAAAATTATGGCTCTTCTGTTATTTCCGGGTGATAGGAAGGCAATCACCAATTATCAATGGTGGTGTGGCTACCAGGAAGAGGTTCCCGTCTTTCATACCAATAATCTGATTCACATACTGTTTAGTTAGAGAGGGGAGGGAAGGAGGGGGGAGGGGGCGGGAGAGAGAGGGGAGGGGAGGGGGGCGAGCAGAGAGGGGGTAGGGAGGGGGCGGAGAGAGAGAGGGGGGTAGGAGGGGGCGGAGAGAGAGGAGGGGGTAGGGAGGAGAGGAGAGAGAGAGAGGAAAGAGAGGAGGAGGGAAGGGGGAGAGGGAGGGAGATAGGAGAGGAAGAGAGGAAGGAGGGAGGAGAGAGGGAGGAAGGAGGGGAGGAGTGGGAAAGAGGTAGGGGTGAGGGAGGGAGGGAGCGAGAGAGGAGAGAGGAGAAAAAGGAGGGAGGGAACGAGCGGAGAGAGAGAGAGAAGGACGAGAGGAGAGGGCGAGAGAAAGAGCAGAGAAGAAGAAAATGAGAGTGAGATGGGAAAAAGAGAGATAAAGTGGGCTGAGAAAAAAAGAGAAAACCAAATATGAGAGAGAGAGAGAGAGAGAGAGAGAGATTGGAGAAAAGGAGATTGAAGTAATGGTCGTCTACAAGCACAAGCAAATCCCTCCATTCTCTACGCAGACCCGCCCCCCTCCTCAACACGCACACTTCCCCTAACCCCCTTCCCCTGTAACCCCCCCTCCTCCCCTGCTCCCCCTACAACCCCCTCCCCCTGCAATCCCCTCCCCCTTATAACCCCCCTCCCCCTGCTACCCCCTCACCCCTACCAACCCCCTCCCCCTGGCACACCCGTCCCCCTGCCACCCCCTCCCCTTCTAACCCCTCACTCTGCAATCCGCCCCTCCCCCTGCCTGACCCCCTCTTCACATGCCCCCTCTGACCCCTGCAAACCCCCTCTGCCCCCGTTGGCTACCCCCTCCCCCTTATAACCCGCCTCTTCCCTCCCTATACCCCGCTCCCCTCTCCTCCCCTACGAACCTCCTACCCCTACCCCCCAACCACCCTTCCCTCCCAAAGCATTCCCGACTTACCGACAGCGACGTTGGCAGGGCATGAGAGGGGCAGCCCGAGGGAAGGGTAGGCGAAGGCGGAGGTGAAGGGGGGTAAGGATAAGGGTGGGGGGGGCCGGTGACGGGAGGAGGGGAGGGAGCGTGAAGGGGGAAGGATTAAGGGTGGGGGGCTGGGAGGGAGGAGGGAGGGTGGAAGGGAAGAATAAGGGGTGGGGAGGGCGGGAGGGAGGAGGTGAGGGGGGGAAGAATTAAGGGTAGGGGGCGGGAGGCAGGAGAGGGAGGTGAAGGGGGAAGGATAAGGTGTGGGAGGGTCGGTGGGGGCTGGACCTTGTAAATCCTTCCAATCCCTCCCCTTCGTTGTCGTTTGCAGTGGTTTCCCTTTCCGGCCCCGCGCCATTGCCACCCCACCCTTGTCTCGTTCTTTTTAGGAAATAAAAGTTTTTATTTACGCCCCGTCCTCTTCCCCTTAGTCCCGGTGAGCCCCTGCCTGTCCTCTTGGGGAGGGTGTGGTGCCGTGCGGCCGTGCGGCCGGGTGTGAGGAGGAGGGAGGGGTAGGAGGCGAGGGAGGGGAAGAGGGAAGGGGGGGGTTTTGGAGGAGGAGGGAGGGAGGAGGCGGAGAGTGGGAAGAGGGAAGGGGAGGGGGGGGTTTGAAGAGAGGGAGCGGGGAGAGGTGGGAAGAGGGGAGGAAAGGGGGGGAAGAGAAGAGGGGAGGAAGGAGGGGAAGAGGGGAGGCAGGAGGGAGGTGGAAAGAGGGGGAAGGGGAGGGAGGTGAAGGAGGAAGAGAGGGGAGGGTGAAGAGGCAGAGGAAGGGGGTAAAAAGGGAGAGGCGGAGGGAGCCGGGAGAGGGGTGAGGGGAGGCGAGTGGGAGGAGGGGGAGGGAGGAGGAGGGGGGTGGAAGAGGGGAGGGGAGGAGGTGGGAAGAGGGGGAGAGGAGGGGGGGAGGGGAGGGAGGTGGAGAGGGGGGGAGGAAGGGGTGTGAGGAGGATGGAGGAGGAGAGGGGCTGAAGAGAGGGAGGGGAGGGAGTGGGAGAGAGGGAGGAATGAGGAGGGAGGGGTGAAGGAGGGGGAGGGGGAGGGGGGTGGGTAAGAGGGTGACGGGGAAGGGGGGTGGGAAGAGGCGAGGGGAGGGGGGAAGAGGGGGAGCGGGGAGGGAGGTGAAGGACAGGGGGGTTAAAAAAAGGGAAGAGGGAGGTGGAAGAGGGGGAGGGGAGAAGGTGGAAGAGGTTCTGAAGGGGAGGGAGGAGGGAAGGGAGGATGAAGGGGAATGGGGAGGGAGAGGAAGGATGCGGGTAAGGGAGGGGGGAAGGAAAAAGGGGGGGAGGAGTGTAGAGGGGAAGAGAAGAGGTGGAAGAGAGAGGAGAGTGAGGATGGAAACAATGAGAAGGGGAGGGAGGTGGATAAGGGCGTATAAGGAGAGAAAATTGGAAGAGGGCAGGGGAGGATGTGTGGAAGGAGAGGGAAGGGAGGAGGTGGAAGGAGGAAGGGAGGGGGGTAGAAAGGGGGGAGGGAAGGAAGTTGGGTACGGAGAGAAGAAAGGAGGAGATGGAAAGAGGGAGAGGAGAGTGGGTGAAAAAAGGGAAGGAGGAACGAATTGGGGAAGGGAGGCCCACCTCGCCTCATGGTTAGCCAATGGAGAAATTGGAAGAGGAGGAGGAGGGAGGAGGTGGAGACGAGGAGAGAAGGATAAGGGTGGAAAGAGGAGGTAGAGGGGAGTGTGGAAGAAAAAGAGAGGGAGAAGGAAAAGAAAATTGGAAGAGGAGGAGGAGGAGGAGGGGAAGAGAGGAAAGAGAGGTGTTTGCAGGCGTGATTGCGACTCCTTCCTCACGTAGAGAACTTGCCCTCCTCC
>NW_020870546.1:216968-221968 GCF_003789085.1 Penaeus vannamei | reverse complement strand
CTTCAAGATTTCAGCAGAAAGTCTTCAGATTTCAGGCAGAAAGTCTTCAGATTTCAGCAGAGAGTCTTCAAGCAGCAGAAAGTCTTCAAAGATTTTCAGGCAGAAAAAAGTCTTCAAGATTTTCTTTCAGATTTCAGGCAGAAAGTCTTCAAGATTCAGCAGAAAGTCTTCAAGATTTCAAGAAGGCAGAGAGTTTTCAAGATTTCAGGCAGAAAGTCTTCAAGATTTCAGGCAGAAAGTCTTCAAGATTTAGGCAGGAAAGGTCTCTTCTTCAGGCAGAAAGTCTTCAAGATTTTCTTTCAGCAGAAAGTCTTCTCCAGCAGAGTCTTCAAGATTCAGCAGAAAAGTCTTCAATTCAGGCACAGAAGTAGTCTTCAAGATTTCAGGCAGAAAAAGTCTTCAAGATTTCAGGCAGAAAGTCTTCAAGATTTCAGGCAGAGAGTCTTCAAGATTTCAGGCAGAAAGTCTTCAAGATTTTCAGGCAGAAGTCTTCAAGATTTCAGGCAGAAGTCCTTCAAGATTTCAGGCAGAGAGTCTTCTAAGATTTCAGGCAGAGAGGTCTTCAAGATTTCAGGACAGAAAAGTCTTCAAGATTCAGGGCAGAAGTCTTCAAGATTTCAGCAGAAAGTCTTCAAGATTTCAGGCAGAAAGTCTCAAGATTTCAGGCAGAAAGTCTTCAAGATTTCAGGCAGGAAAGTCTTCAAGATTTCAGGCAAGAAAGAGTTTCAGGCAGAGAGTCTTCAGATTTCAGGCAGAAAGTCTTCAAGATTTCAGGCAGAAAGTCAAGATTTCAGTCTTCAAATTTCAGGCAGAAAGTCTTCAGATTTCAGGCAGAAAGTCTTCAAGATTTCAGGCAGAAAGTCTTCAAGTTCAGGCAGAAATCTTCAAGATTTCAGGCAGAAGTCTTCAAGATTTCAGGCAGAAGTCTTCAAGATCTTCAGCAGAGAGTCTTCAAGATTTCAGGCAGAAAGTCTTCAAGAAGTCTTCAAGATTTCAGGCAGAAAGTCTCAAGATTTCAGGCAGAAAGTCTTTCAAGATTTCAGGCAGAAAGTCTTCAAGATTTCAGCAGAGGTCCTCAAGATTTTTCAGGCAAAAAGTCTTCAAGATTTCAGCAGAAAGTCTTCAAGATTTCAGGCAGAAAGGTCTTCAAGATTTAGGCCAGAAAGTCTTCAAGATTTCAGGCAGAAAAGTCTTTCAGATTTCAGCAGAAGAGTCTTCAAGATTTCAGGCAGAAAGTCTTCAAGATTTTCAGGCAGAAGTCTTCAAGATTTCAGGCAGAAAGTCTTCAAGATTTCAGGCAGAAAGTCTTCAAGATTTCAGGCAGGCAGATTCAAGATTTCAGGCAGAGAGTCTCAAGATTTCAGGCAAAAAGTCTTCTCAGCAGAAAGTCTTTCAAGATTTTCTCACGGCAGAAAGTCTCAAGATTTCAGCAGAAAGTCTCAAGATTTTCAGAAAGTCTTCAAGATTTCAGGCAGAAGTCTTCAAGATTTCAGGCAGAAACAGTCTTCAAAGATTTCAGCAGAAAAAGTCTTCAAGATTTCAGCAAAAGTCTTCAGATTTCAGGCAGAAAGTCTTCAAGATTTCAGGCAAGAAAGTCTTTCAAGATTTCAGGAGAGAGTCTTTCAAAAATCAGTTTTCAGCAGAAAAGTCTTCAAGATTTCAGGCAGAAAGTCTTCAAGATTTCAGGCAGAAAGTCTTCAAGATTTCAGGCAGAGAGTCTTCAAGATTTCAGGCAGAAAGTCTTCAAGATTTCAGGCAGAAAAAAGTCTCAAGATTCAGGCAGAAAGTCTTCAAGATTTCACGCAGAGAGTCTTCAAGAATTTCAGGCAGAAAGTCTTTCAAGATTCAGGCAGGAAAAGATTTCAGCAGCAAAGTCTTCAAGATTTCAGGCAGAAAGTCTTCAAGATTTCAGGCAGAGAGTCTTACAAGCATTTCAGGCAAGAGTCTTCAAGATTTCAGGCAGAAAAAGTTCTTAAGATTTCAGGCAGAAAGTCTTCAAGATTTTCAGGCAGGAGAAGTCTTCCAAGATTTCGCAAGGCAGAAAGTCTTCAAGATTTCAGCAGAAAGTCTCTTCAAGAATTTCAGCGCAGAAAAAAGTCTTCAAGATTTCAGGCAGAAAGTCTTCAAGATTTTCAGATTTCAGGCACTTTTGGAACAGTCTTCAAGATTTCAGGCAGGAAGAGTCTTCAAGATTTCAGGCAGAGTCTCAAGACACAAGTCTTCAAGATTTCAGCAGAAAGTCTTTCAAGATTATCAGCAGCAAAGTCTTTCATATCAAGATTTCAGGCAGAAAGTCTTCAAGATTTCAGGCAGGAAAAAGTCTTCAAGATTTCAGGCAGAAAGTTTCAAGATTCAGGCAGAAAGTTCAAGATTTCAGCAGTCACACAGAGTTCATCAAGGCACGCAAAGTCTTCAAGATTTCAGCGCAGAAAGTACTTCCATAAGATTTCAGGTCAGAAAGTCTTCAGATTTTCATGAGTCAGAAAGATCTTCAGATCTTCAGCATGAAACAGATCTTGCAAGATTTCAGGCCAGAAAAATTCTCAAATTTCTAGCTAAGATGAAACAGTCCTTCAAGATTACCGAGGTCAGGGAAAAAGTCTTCCAAGATTTCAGCAGGAAGTTCTCACAGATTTCAGGCCCAGAAAAATCAGTCTCCAAGAATCAGGCAGCAAAGTCTTCAAGATTTCAGCACGAAAGCGGCCGTCCAAGATGTTGCAGCACAGAAGTCTCTCGTCAAGATTTCAGCAGAAAAGTCTTCAACATTTCAGCAGAGCAGTCATTCAAGACTTCAGGCACTATATGAACGAAAGCTTCCAACGATTCTTTCACAGGCAGCTAAAGTGCTTCAAGATGTCTCACAGATAAATACCCTTATTCAAGATTTCGAGCGCAGATTAGTCCTTCAACGATTTCCAGGCAGAAAAGTCTTCAAAGATTTCAGGCAGAAAGTCTATCAAGATCTCAGGCAAGAAAGCATTCAAGATTCATCAGGCAGAAAGTCTTCAAGATTTCAGAGCAGAAAGCTCTTCAAGATTTCAGGCAGAAAAAAGTCTTCAAGACTTTCAGGCAGAAGTCTTCAAGATTTCAGCAAGAAGTCTTCAAGGGATTCAGCGCAGCAAGAGTCTTCAGATTTCAGGCAGAAAATCTCATATCAGGCAGAAGAGTCTTTCAAGATTCTCAGGCAGAAAGTCTCAAGATTTTTCAGCTTCAGGCAGAAAAAGTCTTCTTCAGGCAGACAAAGTCTTTTCAGGCAGAAAAAGTCACTCTCGAAGATTTTCAAGTTCAAGAATTTCAGCCCAGAAATCTCAAGATTCAGCAGAATAAGTCTCACAGATTTCAGGCAGAAAGTCTTCAAATTTCAGGCGAAAGTCTTCAAGATTTCAGGCAGTAAAGCTCTTCATTTTCAGGCAGAAAGACTTTAGGCAGAAAAAGTCTCAAGATTTGCAGAAAAAAGTCTTAAAGATTTTAGGCAGAAAGATTTAATAGCGATTTTCGTCAGTGGCGGCGATAACTTTACCCAAAGACAGTTGACTGCGATTCTCGAGACAAAGACAAGGGGGAAGAAAAAGACAGAAAAAAAAAACATACAGAAAAGAACCACATGGCACCTCAAGACCTTTTGAGATTTACGTGGTTTTGATTTTTCTTTTTGTTTTTTGTTTGTTTGTTTGTTTGTTTTTTAATCGATTTTTTTTTCTTTCTTTCTTTCTTTCTTTTTCTTTTTTAATCGGATTTTTTTTTTCTTTTTTTAATCGGAAATGTCACGGACGTTTTGTTTATTTCAATATCGAAAGAGAAAAGAGGGAAATTCCTCGTCTGGACAAACGCGAGAAAACTGCAGTGTTATTGATCTACATAAATTAATTATTGTCTACATAAAATCTACATAAATTGATTCTACATAAATTATTGATCTACATAAATTATTGATCTACATAAATTATTGATCTACATAAATTATTGATCTACATAAAATTAATCTACATAAATTATTGATCTACATAAATTATTGATCTACATTTATTGATCTACATAAATTATTGATCTACATAAATTATTGAATAAATTATTTGATCTACATAAATTATTGATCTACATAATTATTGATCTACTATCTACATAAATTATTGATCTACATAAATTATTGATCTACATGAATTATTGATCTACATAAATTATTGATCTACATAAATTATTGATCTACATAAATTATTGATCTACATGAATTATTGATCTACAACATTGATCTACATGAATTGATCGATTGATCTACATAAATTATTGCTATTGATCTACAATTATTGACTACATAATTATTGATCTACATGAATTATTGATCTACATAAATTATTGGGATTATTGATCTAACATAAATTATCTACATAAAAAGATCTCATATTATTGATCTACTAAATTATTGTCTACATAAAATTATATTGATTACATAAATTATTGATCTACATAAATTATTGATCTACATGAATTATTGATCTACATAATCTGATCTACATAAATTATTGATCTACAATGAATTATTAATCTGCATTTCTTCTGTAGAATCTGTGCACTTTTTCACAGAAAGTCTATTTATGTTTTCGAAGGAAATATACAAGATATGCACATACATGCTACATCCATCCATACATACATACACAAATACATACATACATACACACATGCATCCACATATACATAAATATATATATACATACATACATACACACATGCATCCACATATACATAAATATATATATACATACATACATACATACACACATGCATACATATACATATACATACATACATACATACATACGTACATGCGCACATACACACATACGTACATGCGCACATACACACATACGTACATGCGCACATACACACATACGTACATGCGCACATACACACATACGTACATGCGCACATACACACATACAGCACATACACACATCGTACATGCGCACACACACACATACGTACATGCGCACATACACACA
>NW_020870546.1:199468-206968 GCF_003789085.1 Penaeus vannamei | reverse complement strand
GGGTTTTGAAAACATTTTTTTCTTCTTTTTTTTTCTATTTCTGCTTCTTTTCCAGAAAAAAAGAGTCTAAAGGAGATGTGAACGAATGGCAGATGATTAGAGATTTTATAATTTATAATATAATTTATAATATTTTTTTAGATCAAAGGTTTTAAAACATTATTTTTTCTTCTTTTTTCTGTCTCTGCCTTTTTCCAGGAAAAAAAGGAGTCCAAAGAATGTGAAGGAATGTGACAGGTGACACTCCGTCTGCGTGAGTGCATATATACGTACAGGAACAACGAAGGGAAGAACGAGAGAAAACACGCGAATATGCCGAAGGCCTTTTCGCTATTGCTTCATCGGGGCGTATTCGCGTGTCTTCTTCTCCTTCCCTTCGTTGTTCCTGTTGCAAATTCGCTCGACACGAATTCCATACACACGTACGTACATATCTAATGTACATGTACGTTTCACGCCCGTCCCTCACGTGCCAGAGAATAAAGGCCCT
Organism: Penaeus vannamei; assembly: GCF_003789085.1. Lineage (NCBI taxonomy): Eukaryota > Metazoa > Arthropoda > Malacostraca > Decapoda > Penaeidae > Penaeus > Penaeus vannamei. The sequence continues at coordinate 206,478 of NW_020870546.1, read as the reverse complement.
TCGGAACAGCCGTTGCATTCCGTTGCAGAACAGAACGATAAGGAGAGCTGCTGTTTCACGACTCCTGCTGGAGGCCCTGTTGCTGGGGGAAAGTTAAACCTACGTACTGTACGTGGCGCGTGTTCGAGGGGGGGGAGGGGGCCAGGGGGAGGTCAGTGTAAAGATAATGAACTACTATGTATTGTGAAATAACTTATCCAGTGTTAAATAGGCACTCTACTTGATTGAGACTTCTTGTATTGTGAAGATATTCATTTTCATTCATGCATTTTTCTACATTTGTCAACATGAATACGAATCATTTGATGATTGTGACGATGATGATAACGATGATGGAAGTGATTTGAAAATAACAAAGATGGAGCTGATGAGTTTTATCTAGTCTCAGTCATGAACGAAGCCAAAATAATCAATGGAAATATTATAAGTGTTATAAGTGATGATCGACGGTATAAATTTTGCCTCGCTACACACACGCACACACACGCACATACATAATACACATTAAAGGCCACTACCCGAGCACACCAGTACCGGTACTCAGGACACGTCTCCGGAACAGTTAAGATTAGCTAAGACCAGCCCCTTCCCTCTTCCCCCCTCCTCCCTTCCCCCTTCCGTAATTCACCCACACACTCCCCCCTAACCCCCCTCCCCCACCCCCCCACCCCACCCCTTCTTCCCCGAGGCTAATATTGCATAGATGTCGCACCTGCAAACCACTACAAAAAAGTTCTTAGCGGAAGGGAACGAGGGGGATAGGGGGGAGGGGGAGTGGGGTCCGGGGGGGAACGAGGGGGAGGGGGCGGGGGTGGGGGTCCGGGGGGGGGGGGGGAGGGGAGGGGGGTGGGGGGGGTCCGGGGGGAACGACTGGGGGGAACAGCGAGCGGGTGACGGTCGGCGGGAGCTCCGCAATTTGGCCCATCAGAGCGGCGACAGCGTGTGAACCGCGCTCCTGCCCGCGGTCCGAAGCACGAAGCACCAGTCTCGAATCGGACATGTAAATCGCGGGTGTTTCGCCGGCGGGGGACGAGTGACGAGTCGCCGGCGGGGGACGAGTTCGGGCGGGGGACGAGTCGCGGCGGGGACGAGTCGTCGGCGGGGGACGAGTCGTCGGCGGGGGACGAGTCGCCGGCGGGGGAGGGGGACGCCGTGGGGGACGCGTCGGTGGCACTGTCTCGAGGCACCGCCGACGGCACTGGCACAAGGGCATTTCCGAGAGGGATATGTTGGGAAATGTGAATATCCATATATCATCCAATGAATTTCGCAATAATCGAAAATCATAGTTATTTTAGATAAAATGCGCCTCATATTTCATACTTTTGATAAGCACTTGTACCAAAATGCACTTAATACATATAACACTTATTTATTTACTTATTATTTACTTATTTACTTATTTATTTACTTATTTATTTATTTACTTATTTATTTACTTATTTATTTATTATTTACTTATGGATTCATACGCCAGCATGTGCGTGTAGATAGATGTACGTGCGTGAGCCGAGATGTGCATTAAAATTACAACACTTGCTAAAATTCGACGAATAAATACGTCACTATGAGGGGTCTAACCCATGAGAAGCCTCGGACACGCAACCCAGACGCAAAACAGTGGAAACGCAGACAGTGGAAACGCAGCGTAACAATCGGGGGGGGGGGGAAATAGACAGTTAGTTTAACGAGAGAAGGAAAATTGTTCGCCATTCATATTTCCTGAAAACATTCACCGACGGTTGATGGCGACATATCTGGTTTTGCGCGCGTGAGTGTATGTAGGAACACGTGTACACAGACAATACACATGTATACACACACGCTCATGTGTATGTATGTATATGCATGTATGTATGTATGTATGTGTAGGTATGTAGGTATGTATATACATGTGTATGTGTATCCGTGTGCGTGTGTGTGTGTATATATATATATATATATATACATATGTATATATATATGTATATATATACATATATGAGGTACGACTGTAGCTCCAGAGTTGTTACTGTTCATTTATCAATTATCAAGTAGAGTTGATTACTAGTGAAATATTTCGATAAAAGAACTACAGAAGCTTGCATCGGCCGGGAATCGAACCCGGGCCTCCCGCGTGGCAGGCGAGAATTCTACCACTGAACCACCGATGCTTCTGCCTAGGAGAACATATTGAGACTTAAAATAGTAGATAAATAAATAATAAATTGGTTAATTAATAGTATATACTTATACATATATATACAAGTATATATATGTAAATATATATATACATAGAGAGAAAGAGAGAGAAATAGATAGATAGATATAGGTATATATATATGCGTGTGTGTGTGTGTTTGTGTGCGTGTGTATGTGCGCACATGTAACAGAGGTTGAATTTCCTTTCTTTGAAAAGCATATTAAGGTACGTATTTGGAAGACATTTCTTTCCTCTACTTATTTGTGTTGTGTCAATATGGAATATAATGATTCCGTGGAAAAGGATTTTATAACGTGACTACTGTTGCCTAGCAACAATAACGTTTGAAAAGGCGTGAAAGTGTACTGTATTTATTTACTTATCTATTACAAATGGCAATTAAGGAAATTATTTGGTTGCAATATTTAATTTGATTTGCGTTAAAGTTTGTGTGCGTGTTTTATAGTCTGAAATAATGTTGGTGGATACGATAATGTTTCATTCACTTGCGAGTGCGACAGGGCTGTAAACTGTGCTGTGTAAAGGATCGTATATTCGAATGAATGTGAATTAATAATTGCGTGAATAATTAACTGAAAAAAAAACAAAAGAAAATATTAATAGAAAATCAAAGTAAAACAACATTTGCATTACTCGCATGTATCACAGGAGAATTAATATATTCAATAAATTGTAATGTTGGCTATCCTGCATCGCCCGCCGAGGTAGGACAGTGTCAAAAATGTAAACAAGGACACGTGACGTCTGCTCCTCTCTCATTTGGCAGAAATTTTGAGTTCAAAGTTCTCTGACAGAACAATGTGCTGCTATTCAGATGATCTCTGTGGCTGCCAGTAGTGTGCATCGATTTTTTTGGAGGTTTTTCATTTCTCTCGGGATACAAATGTGAGTATTATTTACGTAACTGATGAATTTCAAGTTTTTTATCATTTCTATAAAACATACTATATTTTCTTTGCATGGTAATTTAAAGTTGTGTTTCCAGTTTAATTGCGAATAGTCTGTTCTGTTGTTCAGGTAGTATATCATGTTAGTAAGTTTGATACGATTTATACAGATTACCAATGTTTTAAATTTCAGCAGACTGATAATTGACTATTTATAGTATGGGCGGTGTTACTCGTACGGCAGTCGTATCCGATTTCTCGCAGTTAGGCGTACGTCACATATGTATAGGCGCATATAAACGTTATTTTCGGGTAATAAGTACAAACGTAATCAAACCTAATTAAGAGTGGTATCATATGTCAAGACCACCGCCATCTTGTTCGTTTTACCTTGATGCATAACACACCAATCTGGGGCTTTTCTGCCGTACTCGAAGTCACTTCCTTTTAAGTATATGATTGTGTATTTTATAGTTGTGAATCATACCTAGGAACTGTAAGAGGTTTGCAGCTACAAGTCTAAATCTAGACAAACGTTGATTTAAACATAATAAGTAACAACAGTTTGTTATATAAGGAATTAATATTTAATTTTATGACCAGGCATGCTTTCATGTATTAGAATTTCTGTGACCAGTGTGACTTGATTACGCGAGCAATTTGGTAGATTTAAACTGTTTTTTAGCCTTGAATATTTCCCGACTCTAGTTCCTTGTCTCCAGTCTCTTAAAACTTCCTGTTCTGTGTGTGTGTGTGTGTGTGTTAAGTCTCCATAGGAGCGTTACTCAAGAGAATAAATCTGGCGCTTTGGATAGGATTTCAATTCACACACCGCTTACACATCTCATACTATGATGATGTTGGTGACCTTACATGACGGCTAGGGTATTCTTTGATATATGTGTGTGTGTGTGTGTGTATGTGTATGTGTATATTGTATATGTGTGTATGTTGTGTATGTGTGTGTGTGTGTGTGTGTGTGTGTGTGTTTTCGTTTGCACGCTTGTATGTATACACGCAAATGCAGGCACACACACACACATCATACATACATACAAACATATATAATATATGTATGTGTATATATGCATATTTATGTATGTATTTATGTGTGTGTGTACCAGAGCTAACATCATTTTTAGCAAACCTCAGGTGGAAGTCTTCAGAAATTATTTAAGCTTTGCAGAAAATTTAAGCTTGGGGATACTGCCCCGCATAGACCAAGGCTTTAGGTGGATCAGGCGATTTAGGGAAGACCAGAAAGAACTTAATTATAAACAGAGAGAGGTAAAAAAAAAAAAAAAAAAAACGTCAACTTGGATATTTAGAGAAACTATATTTAAATTCCAAAGACACGTGAAAGAAGACCGTCTAGTTGTATCTGAATCGACAGCCAATGATGCTGGAATCTCGCACAGTTTAGCATCTTTAATATCAAATAGCCGTCTTGGCCTCAGCAAGCTTTCAGACCAAGATGTACCTTAAGCTTCGCGCAGAGATCAGTTGGTTCGATGAGCAAAACTTTCCTGCAGTCTTTCTTGAGGAAGACTGAAGAAAAGGGAGAATTTCTGGGTCGCATTGTAACCCGGAACTAGTCTCGTATTTACCAGTACGATCTAGACGACAAGATCCAGTTTATACCGTGGCTTCCGAGTGTGTGTTGAGCCGGTCAAATTCACGACAGAGAAGTCAGATCAGATGATGCCTACTATTTTGGGGGATTCAAGAGGGGGGGGGGAGGATTTTGATAGACCCTCCAAAGGACGATCGTGGTTGCCTATTATGATACGTTAGGCGGGGGGAAGGGGGGGGGGGGATGAAAAAACGGCTCGGACGTAATGATGGCCAGAAAAGTTGCACCGCCAGATTTTGCTCCACCATGACAGTGCGTTCGCTCAGTCTCCGAGCTTAGCAAGGGCCGTATTGCGAGACTTTGGAAGCCATTTAGCCCACATCCCTGAACACGTTCCCTCGGATCACTTTGTTCCCATTGCTAAGAAAGAATTTAAATAGTGTGTGTGTGTGTGTGTGTGTGTGTGTGTGTGTGTGTGTGTGTGTGTGTGTGTGTGTGTGTGTGTGTGTGTGTGTGTGTGAGAGAGTGAGAGATGACATACATACATACATACATACATACATACATACATACATTACATACATACATACATACATACATACATATGTGTGCATAAACATACAATCAATCTGTAAATATTACATATACGTTAATTATTATATAAATACAGTGTGATGCAATGAAATCTTAGTCTTAAAAAATGTGCATCGGCCGGGAATCGAACCCGGGCCTCCCGCGTGGCAGGCGAGAATTCTACCACTGAACCACCGATGCTTCTGTATGAGTAGGCGAATTTTTTCGTATCTATCAATACAAGTCCAATGACAGTGTAGACAAAAAAAATATGTGCACATATATATGTATATATATATACATAAATAAATGTATATGTACAAGTATATATATATGGATATATATATACACGTGTGTGTGTATGTATATATATGTATCTATATGTATATATATACATATATACATACATGTAGATGTGTGTATGTGTATGTATGTATATATATATATATATGTATATATATATGAATATATATATGATATATGTAATATATATGTATATATGTATTATATATATATATATATATATATATATATATATAATATGTGTGTGTAACTTGTATACTTGTACACTTGTGTGTGTACGTATATATATATATATATATATATATATATATATATATATATATATATATATATATATCATATATGTGAATTTATGTGTAAGTGATGAGAAAGAAAATATAATTGAACTTCGCAGCATATATCACCTATATAGAATCCCTATAATACAAAAATAAATCAGTTTTCATTAGATTCGACCGCAAGTATGCACAGGGCCTCCCGTTTTCTTTAACTTGGCACAGAAATTATTAAAGTATGGGAAACTCAAGCCAGCGTGACCACAACTGTCGTAGTTTGACGCGGTAATTGTTTAACGTGACGTCAGCCTCAGTTTTACTGCGATCATAATTTGATAAACGGATATTCTGTAGCGGTAGTAAAATTCTAGATGTCTTTTTTTTCTCCTAGTGCTCATTAGCCGGCTCCGTTAGTGGTTTGTGATGGAGCAATGGAGAGTGTCCGAGTAATTTTTTTGTTAGTGCCTTTTTGAAAGACTCACTCGTTTTAGATTTAATTTTTTTTATTCAGGTTCTGATCTTAAGTATGTTATCACGTTTTAAGTAGCGGGTGTTTGGAAATAGTATGATTTTTTTTTTCTTGCATTTGAAGTTGAGTGAGGAAGGAATGTTGTAAGATGTACCCTTTGAACATGGTGCGTCAGATATCACTTGTAATTCGTGGGAATAGAACTACATGCATCTAGACAACAGGAAGCCTGTGATAACTCATGACATCATCCACGTCGCTTTATCTTATCTTACGCTTTACCATGTGAGTTCAGTGGGTTGAAAACGATTATTATGAATCCATAAATATGTAGAGAAATGAAGGAAAAAAGGGGTGAGAGAAGAAAAAATATAACAAATGTTCACAACCCAGCGTTTTCATATACCAGATCCTAGAATACCTCAGAAAGTTGGGAAAAAAAGTTTTATGGGAAGTTATTTCGGACACAATACCAGTGGCGTCACTTGAGTGCCATTAGATGAGAGACAGATAACGGTTTCAAAAGATTTCTGAGAATATCGTTGTATTCAGATTCTGCGGAAACGTTTGGTGTAATATCCGTGTCTTTCTCTCTCCATCTACGTTTGTTTGGTTACTGTCTTCGTTATCATTACCATCTTTGTCGTTATCATTTTGTTTTATTGCGAGTATAATAATCATGATATTAATCGTTAATGCTATTATTCACATTCTTATTGACGTTATT
>NW_020870546.1:186968-189468 GCF_003789085.1 Penaeus vannamei | reverse complement strand
TTTAGTATCCTTCCCGACTCTAAAAATTGCACCGGATCTAAAAATAGTAACCATACGAAGCTATTTTTTATACTCACACAAAGAGAATGTCATTTTCGTCGGTTCCATGATAGTTTTCACTATTTTTCACTCCTTGTTGTCATTGAACACATTTTCATTCCATTGCAACAATTTTCTGTTATTTCTTTCTTGCCCATTCGCATTTTCCCTCCTTATTTCACTCATTTTCACTTTCTTTTCTTCATTTCATCTTGGACGTTTGTTTACCCTTTCCATTCATTTTCAACTCATTTTCTTCCTTGTTAATTCTTATTCACCTTTTCTCAGTTATGCTTTTCTTTTTCAACTCTATTTCACTGTTTTCCATCCCTTTTCCATTAGTGTAAACTCTCTTTCTTCTTCCTTTTCATTGATGTTTACCTTTTTCCCTTATTTTCCACTCCGTCCTCACCTATACTCACCCTTTTCTCCCTATTTTTTGTTATCTTTCCCTCAAGTCTCATTTACATTCGTTCGCCCTCAGATAACCTTTGACCTGTGGCTGTGACCTCGCCTGGGTCATCCGGATGCGAGGTCAGTGTGGCGTTCGTTTCGTATCGCAGTTACTGATAGATTGTGAATTATTGTTCGTGTTTTTATCTTTTGTCTTATTGCTGACACTTCTTATTCTTCTTTTCGTTACTTTTTTTCTATTTTTGTTTACTTTTTTCTATTTTTGTTTACTTTTTTCTATTTTTGTTTACTTTTTTCTATTTTTATATATTTGAAGTGCGATCTGGTATTTGTCATTTCGTGTTTTGAAACCACGTGTTTTCCTTTTTAGTTCAAGGATTGTACTTTTTCCCTTTTGTCGTAAGTACATATGGTATTATGATGAGGGAAATTAATCAAATTAATGTGACTTCTTATTTCCGAAATGAGTTATAAAGTTAGGTTGATCGCTCCTTTTACAAAATGAAAATAAGTGTGTGCGTATGTGTGTTCATTTAGTTATTGGTTTACCGCTGTCGATCCGCAAGAATTACAGTACACTTGTTGATTATTTAGTAAATTTTAAAGTGATATTGTGACCTTTTAAAAGTGTGCATCGGCCGGGAATCGAACCCGGGCCTCCCGCGTGGCAGGCGAGAATTCTACCACTGAACCACCGATGCTTGAAAATGTGTCGGTATGTACATATAATTCTATCTATTTATATATCTGTTTATCTAAATATTTATTTGTCTGTATATTTAAATATCTATTCGTCTGTATATCTAAACATCTATCTGCCATCTATTTATCTATTTTTTTCTCTTCACCTCTCCGTCCCTTCGTCTATGTCGCACACATACTTCGCCAGGGGAAATAAAACAATATACCATATACCATTATCACATAACCTTACACAGGATACTGTCTAGGAGAACTCTACTGCATATTACACTTTCCTTCACCCTCAGGCACCAAGCGATTCCCAAGTGGTGTTTTCGAGTTTGTGTGAAAGGTGTAGGACTAAGTTTGGCTTTCTTATTTGTTTTTATTTCACTAATTTTTTTCTTGATTTTTTTAAATTCTATTTCTCGTCAGTGATATTCAGGTGTGTCCCCCATATTATATACACATACTGAATGTGCATCATGTTTGCACACGCACACGCATACGCACACACGCACACATACACGCACACATACACGCACCACACACACACACGCACACACACACACACACATATATATATATATATATATATATATATATATATTATATATATATATATATATATATATAATATATATATTATGGGTGTGGGTGTGTCCATGTACAGTCAAACCTCGGTTCTCGAACATAATTCGTACTATAATTCTGGTTGAAAACCGATTTGTTCGAAAACCCGAAACCGTATTTCCCATAAGAAATAATGTAAACTAGATTAATCCGTTCCTAAGCACCAGATAAATGCCTATAGCACATAAAAGTGTAAATAATGAAATAAAAAGCATTATGAAGTTCATTTAACATACACTTTTGGCTGCGGTGTGATGGCATATGTACATGGATGGGGAAGGAGGGGGGTGGGGGGGGAGAGTTATTCCTTTGAAGGGGAGTCCCCCTCCTTAACATGACTGGGTAACTGTCCTGTTTTTCCCCCCCCCTTCTCTGTCTCTTTGGCTCACTTGGATTCTTTCACTGCAGTTAATTTTCTCTTCTCGTTGACTAAGATCCTGTCCATTGTTACTGTTTTGCCTTCGTTGTAGATTTTTTTTTCTGAAGTGAGACATAGCATTTATCTTTGAAAATGTTCATTGCTCCATTTGCAACCACAATATCTGGGTGATATTCAAAAAGCTGCACTTCTCCCCATTTAGCATGTATGTATGGTAGTTTTTGGACCCACGACTAAGGGCTAAATTACAAAAAAGTGATGATACGAGTGACGTAATGAAAGCTGAGGCTATCGACATGACTCGGCCAGCCGTTGGGTTGGCGTTCGGGCTTGCCTTCGGCTCGACTTCGTGTG
>NW_020870546.1:149244-154244 GCF_003789085.1 Penaeus vannamei | reverse complement strand
CAAATTGGACATGAGAACTATGTGATTTTCACAGTTTATCCATATGTTGATAAACACAGCAAATTTTGAACATTGACAGGTTTAGAAATGTAACTCTTGCAAATTTTATGGGCCAAATATTGTTAGTTGAAAAGGAGTTAACTGTTGTTTTCTCTTTCAGGCTCTCCTTGCACAAAGAGAAGTGTTTGAGAAGAACATGCCACACATTGTAGCTCCTAGGAGGATCACTGCAACCCATGAGAACAGCATCCGTCTTCCGGCTCCTAGTGCCCAGAGTGTTGCACAGTGTCGTATGCATAACTGCTTTGATTACTCAAGGTGTTCGGTGCTGTCAAATTTTCCTGTGTACCACTATGATGTGGATCAGTACAGAATATCCACCAGTGATTTGGAAGTCTTTGTGAAAACAACAGTTAGACAAGCACTTGGTTATAATGCTCACATTACTATGGATCCTGATGAGGCCTGCATATTTGTAGCCTTAGTAGGTGAAAGCATAGGTTCTTCTGTGGATAAAGTTAATCTTGAGGAAAACCTGCATAGTCTCCCATACTGGAACGGTGATGGTAGAAACCATGTTCTCTTGAATCTTGGCCGCACAATCTACAGCAGGAATGTCTTTGATGGGGTGAACACAGGTCGAGCTCTGACTGTACAGGCCCATTTCTACTCTCACTTATACCGCCCAGGTTTCGACATAGTTGCCCCACCTCTGCTTGGCCTTCCCGGGGGAGACCTTTGGCACAATCTTCCTCCAATGGTTCCTGCCAAGAGGAGGTACTTGTTGTCCTTCCAGGGGGAACTACCACGGCTAAGGAACTACTTAGATAAGGAAGAGCAGCCTCCTTCAAACAATCCAAGCATGAGGGAGGAAGTTGCTGTGGTGGAGGAATTGATTCAGCTTGAGAAGACTCGAACAGATGACCAGTTTCTCCTGCAGTTCACCTGTCAGGGTAGCGGAGGGTATGGTGACCTTGAGGAGTGGCAGATTTGTGAGACTGAATCTATGAGGACTCAAGTGTTGCGAGATTCTACCTTTACTTTAGTGTTGGCCCCTCCAAATCCAACGGAAATATCTACTGTTACTTTCCAAGCAAGAGTGTTTGAAGCCTTGAAATATGGGGCTGTTCCAGTCATTCTTGGAAATCATGTGGAATTTCCACTGAGCGAAACCATTGACTGGCGTAAGTTGGCTCTCACTTTTCCCAAGTCACGAGTTACGGAAGTACACTTCTTGCTTCGCTCACTGTCGGATGCTGATATTCTCTACATGCGTCGCCAAGGTCGGCTGGTTTGGGAGCGATTCTTAGGGTCCACACAAGTCCTTGTTGACTCCATACTTGCAATCCTAAGGGAAAGGCTGAACATTCCTCCCCTTGCTGCAGCTGACGAACCCTCACAGAGTGTCTTCAATGATTCATTTGTGGTGAGATGAATGCTTATATAGATCATGAGCAGTATGATTATGTTAGGCATATTTTGTTTTGTGATATTGTTATAAAATAGATTTTCAGTCTGTTAATGGTAAGATTTTATTATTTACCATTTTTAGTAATTTTTGTGCTCCTTAAGTAGTGTATTTTTGAACTTGACTTAAACATCAATGATATTTCTACTCACAGCCACTGAAGACTGAGGCGGACATCCCAGACCCAGACACAGATGAGAACTTGGGTCCCATAGAGCCACCTTTCCCCTCTGTCTCCTTCACCCGGAACTATACCATCTCTCTTCTGACGGGGTATGAGTTGTGGAATGTTTGGGGGGATCCCTTCAATCTATATCCTAATCTCCCTAACAATCCAATACTCCCTACTGAGGCCAAGTTCTCAGGCTCACAGTTAGGATTCCGGCCAATTAACTCTGGTTCTGGAGGCTCTGGGAAGGAGTTCAGTGAGAGCCTTGGTGGAAACCTGCCAAGGGAGCAGTTCACCATTGTTATGCTGACATATGAGAGAGAACAGGTGAGTACTTTGAGGTGCTTCGATTGTGATAGTGTTTGTGTTCTTTCACGCATAGTATCTAAAGTCATTGATGTGAAAGTATTTTAGCAGAACTAAATCCATTTTTTTATTTTTTTATTACATTTATTCCTTATATAAACCCAAACAGGTGTTGCTGAATTCCTTGGCTCGCCTCTACGGCCTCCCATATCTGAATAAAGTCATAGTGGTCTGGAATTCCCCTAAACCTCCTCCTGAAGACCTTCGTTGGCCAGACATAAAGGTCCCTGTGCAGGTGTGGTGATTGAGGATGATTTGAATTTCTTTTTCTCTTTGCTGATGATATGTACTGCTTGTAAGGGATGTATTCAGTTATATTTTCATAGGTTTTGTGACTTCACATTTTTAGCAACCAATATGTGCCCTGATTGCATTGCAGGTAATACGAGCTGAACGCAACAGCCTCAACAACAGGTTTTTGCCATATTCTGAGATTGAGACTGAGGCCGTCCTTTCTGTAGACGATGATGCACATCTAAGACATGATGAGATTGTTTTTGGCTTCAGGTATATTGTCATTGCAGTGTCAGTGATGTAAAGCTAACTCTTGCTTGAATCAGATTTCTTGTTTAATCTTTATACATTTTTTGAAAATCTGTGTGTGCGTGCGTCCGTGCGTGCGTGCGCAGGTGTGTGTGTGTGTGTGTGTGTGTGTGTGTGTGTGTGTGTGTGTGTGTGTGTGTGTGTGTGTGTGTGTGTGTGTGTGTGTGTGTGTGTGTGTGTGTGTGTGTGTGTGTGTGCGCGTGTGTGTGTGTGTGTGTGTGCGTGTGCGTGTGCTGCGTGCGTTAGTGTCCATGTCTGTGTTCGTTTCTGTGTCCATAGATAACGCATGTCTATGAATAAATAAGAATGAAATATAAATTTGATAAGAATATAAATGATACATGATATTGCTTTAAATTATCATGTAGTGCACTTTCCCAGGGTTTGGAGGGAGGAGAGAGACCGCATTGTGGGCTTTCCGGGACGTTACCATGCCTGGGACCTGAACTATGGGGGCTGGCTGTACAACTCCAACTACTCCTGTGAGCTCTCAATGGTGCTTACAGGTGTGTAGGATTTTACTGCATGGTACCTAGAGGCTAAGACAAGACAAGACTTGTTAAGGCTCTTGTTGGTGTTATGTGACAGCTTTTTCTGTAACTGGCATTTGTTGTTATTTTCATTATTTTGTTTTAATATATCGTGTATTTACAGTATTTTTCTGATTACACTTACGCATAACATATCAGTTTATTACTTCTTATATGTAACTGCATATATATTTTCTCACTTTTTGCCCACAGGAGCGGCCTTCTTCCACAAATACTATGCCAACATGTACTCCCATGTCATGCCACAGGCAATACGAGATAAAGTTGATGAATACATGAACTGTGAGGACATTGCCATGAACTTCCTTGTGTCCCATATCACTAGGAAGCCACCAGTCAAGGTGTGTTAGACACAGAAGTGGATTCAAAAGCATTATCATCAGTGATTGTAATATTGTCTGATAGTATTTCAGATGAATACAGAATATAGATTTTAATAAATGTCGAAGAAATTATGTATTAGAAAGAATAACATTACAATGCATCTTTTGTTGTAAAGTTATTAATTCTCTTTTGAATCATTTTCTGCTTATCAATGGAATTTAGAATTGATTAACCTTGACTTAATGGATAGACAAAGATTAATGAAATTGATTATGCCATACATTAAATTCTCTTTCCTCTCCCCTCTTATTGCCAATGCAGGTGACGTCTCGATGGACTTTCCGATGCCCAGGATGCCCTGTGTCTCTCTCTGAAGATGACTCACACTTTACAGAGAGGCATAAATGCATAAACTTCTTTACTCAGGTGAGGGGCAGGGATCTTCTATTTTGTGATTCTTCTTTCTTTATTCTTTTGTAATTTTGTAATTTGTGTATTTGTGTATTATTTAGTATCAGTATATATATCATAATCATCATCATCATTATTATTTCATGATTTTTAGTATGATAAAGATGATAATACTAATTATTATGCTATTGTAATTATTTTGATTATGATTATTGCTTACATTAAAATACCATATTATTATTTTCAACATTATCATCTTTACAACTGTTTCCCTCTGTCCTTCCAGGTTTATGGCTACAACCCACTCCTGAATACCCAGTATCGTGTGGATTCTGTTCTCTTCAAGACAAGGCTTCCACATGACAAACAGAAATGCTTTAAGTTTATTTAAATTCTATGTCTCTTTTTCTTTTTTCGTTACTTCTTAAGTAGAAGGGTAATACATCAGGGTAGCTTTTTAGAGGTAATGATTATTGAATTTATCAACTCTCCTCTTTATTTAAGCAGATTACTGTGCTTTTAATTTTTAATTATCATCCATTTTATTTTTTTCTGTGCACTCCCTGTCTTGTGTGCCAGTCTGTCCTGAAAATTAATGATGTAACAGATTTTTAAAAAGAGCTTCAAAGAAGTTTATATATATGCTAAATAAGACTTGTTATTTGTTATTGCAGACATTTTAAGACTTTTTATCTTGTGACAATAAACATGACTTCCCCCAAATATTTAATAGGAATTGCTATATTAGCACTGATACATAGAGAGAACAACTGACACATAGAGCGATCAAAATCACATGGGCAGTGGTTACAATATTATTATGTTATTTCACCCAGTTTTTCTTTTGTAGATGCAGGAAACAGAAGAACTTGGAGACACTTGAATTAGTCTTCTAGCCGTTGTTGTGTACATATTGGGCAGCGTGTATGATATAGATTTAATAATGTTTAGATAGCATATGGCTCTGCCTTGTGCAGTATGTAGCAATGACCTCATGAGTAGAGCTGTTTTGCATTTAGTGAAATATATATTTATTGCTGAAAAGGAGAATAATATTGCTGGGGTGTTTACTGTAGAGAATATGAATGAAGTGTTACAATAATAAGAGATTAATTAATTGTTATACATACATTGGAAATGAAGAATAGGAAAGAGGGGAGAATATTTT
>NW_020870546.1:116744-126744 GCF_003789085.1 Penaeus vannamei | reverse complement strand
TCTCTCTCTCTCTCTCTCTCTCTCTCACTCTCTCTTCTCCCTTCTCTCTCTCTCTCTTCCTTTCTCTCTCTCTTCTTCCTTCTCTCTCTCTCTCTCTCTCTCTCTTCTTTTTTCTCCCTTCTCTCTCTCTCTCTCTTTTCTTTTTTTCTCCCTCCCTCTCTCTATCTCTCCATTTCCCTCTCTCCTCCCCCCTTCCCCCCTCTCGCTCGTTGTCTTTCCACCTCTCTTACTTTCTCTCCCCTCTCTTTCTCTTTTCCTATCTCTCTTCTCCTCTCCCTCTCTTCCTTTCTATCACTGCCTCCCTCACTCCACCTCTCTCGCTCTCTCTCCGTCTCTGTCTGTCTGTCTGTCGTCTGTCTGTCTGTCTGTCTGTCTGTCTCTCTCTCTCTCTCTCTATATATATATATATATATATCCCTCCCTCTCTCTTTCTCTTTCCTTCCTCTTTTCTCTCTCTTCTCCACTTCCATTCTCTCTCTTCTTCCTTTTTCTTTTCCATTTACCTATCTTCCTTTACTCTTTTCTTTCTCTACCTTCATATTCTGTCTGTATTCCTTCTCCTTCCCTACCATATCCTTAACGAATGTACCCCTGTTAACCCCTCCTCCTTCCCCCTTTTCACTTCCCTTCCCTCCCCCTCCCCCTCCAGCCCTCACCCCCCTCCCCCTCCTCCTCCACACCTCCCTCTGCCATCTGTCTACATAAAAGTTTTCTTCGGAACGTTTGCCTTTGTTTGCGCGACGCCTTGCTATGCTGATTGGGATTCTGGGCCATCGTTCATGGCGATGATTCATCAAATATAGTTCATTTCTCTTTAATGAACTCATAGTAGAGCATTCAGTCAAGCACACGTAAACCAACAAAAGTAAAACTCATGAATGAAAAAAAGAAGAAACACACAAACGACACGGCGAGCCACGGCGCGCGGGAGCGATTCCCTCCGAGGCACGCGCCAGGCGATCGCCCCCCCCCCCCCCCCGGAACACCTGGCCGAGGACTTGGCCTAGAACCCCTGGACTCATTCCGCCTTCGCTCGCCAGATGGCCGCGCGCGAGTGTCCTTTCGCGATTCATTTGGCCATCTGCTCTGCGCAGCACGAGTCCGAATGGCAATTAGGGCGGATGCTTAAATTCCTGCTTGAATTCTGGCGGACCCTTTTTCGGGGGGGGGGGGGTGATCTGGAACTCCTGAGGAATATTCATATTGTTTCTGCTCGTTTTTTCCTATTATAAGATACGATTTTCATAACTTGAAGTAGAGGCATAAAAAGGAAAAAACGAGAGTCAAAAGGAGGAGACGAAGAAAGGGGCGAATAAGAGACGAAAAAATGGAAGAAAAGATGTAAAAAAGTAAGAAGCAAAAGCCAAAGTATGATAAATAATGGGCGGACTCCGTGTTCGATGACACGCCGTTGGCGCCCCACGCACTGCCCTTGGTCTCCCAAGAACCAACTCCCACGCGGCGCTGCTCCTACAGCTCAT
This sequence comes from Penaeus vannamei, assembly GCF_003789085.1. NCBI lineage: Eukaryota > Metazoa > Arthropoda > Malacostraca > Decapoda > Penaeidae > Penaeus > Penaeus vannamei. The sequence goes on along the minus strand of NW_020870546.1, from coordinate 125,263 downwards.
GACGTCACCCCAACTCCTCCACTCGGGAGTGTCGGCCCTCTAGAAGGTCTAAGGCGCCCGAGCCCTGTCTCGCAGGTGTCCCAAGGCATCCCGAGAGGAGCCCGCCCTTGCCACGGCCGGACACCTGTGGTGGGCGAGCGCGCAGGGCAGGTGGCGGCGCCGTCGAGCACCTGTGCGCGGTTCCTGGGACCTCAATGCGCCTCGCCTGTCCCTCAGCTACTCGCAGGCGTCCTTTTGGTCTTTTGTTCGTCCTCCTTTTCTTGTCCTGCTTTACCTTTCGGCCAGACCAGAGGAGTCGTCTTTGATGGAAATACTCCCGGCGCAAACCGCCATGTCGCCGCCAATGAAAGACCACTTAACAGGAAAGGCAGGCAGGGGAGGGCATTTCCGTGGCCGGTCGGCAAGTCTGTCTTTCGCTTGGCAAAATAACCAAACCGAGATCCAAACTAAGAATCCGCATTAAGCCATCACGGTTTGACGTCAAATCCTTTGCCGAGTCCCGACCCGGGCTCGGGAGCACGATCGGCAGGAGAAATCCCTGCGTGGCAACCGCCGGGCTGCCCCGCCGTGACTCCAGTTCTCAGAATGGAAGTGCTCGCCAGTTGAGTGAGAGCCAGTGTTGAGGGAGGGTTGAGTGCGTGTCTCGTGTGTTCTGGTCAGTTCTTGTAGTCCTAGAGAAGTCCCTTTTTTACTAGCATCTAGGTGCTCTTGTGCTAGAACAGACGGTCGAAAAGTGTGCTAGCGGACTAGCAGGGAACCGCAGCCATGTGGAGGATTACGGGAGCGCTCCTGGTCGGCCTTCTGATATCAAAGGTAAGATTGGTGTCTGTTGCAGTGTTGAAATCCCCGAGATCCGCTGTGGCGGAGCGCACGGGCGGGGAGGGCTTGGGGGCGCCAGGGGTGCAACACCAGCGTTTTATCACCTGTATCCAAGCCTTTTGTTCTTCTCCGTCAGCTTATATCCCTAGAAGACCCGCCAACACGTCGGGATCTCGATTTTCAACCCAGTCATGGTAGAGAGTGAATCTGGAACCGCCTGACCGCCCCCCCCCGTCCGCGAGACCACATTCGTCATTATTACTGGCGGTGATTTTCGCGGAACATGACTAAGACGCGCTGTTGCAAACACAGGAATCGGCGAGCCTCGAAGGTGCTCTGGTCGAGATGCTGGCTGCGAGGGGCGGAGGACGCCACTTTCCTTCTCTAAAGCGGGAGAAAGTGCCTCCTGAATGAGGCAGCTCACTGTAGAGGGATGGGCAATTATGTGAAACAATGACAAATACTTGAGAAATATATATTTCGTTGAAAATAAAACCTTAATGGTGTCTTCGGAGATCAGAAGTATGCAAGAAAAAGAAATGTGAGAGATCGAAGCAAATCATTGTTTCAAGTAATAATGGTGACCATTGCAACAAAAGCAGAACCCTTTCGGCTGAGAACAGACCGCCGCCCACATCATGAAGTCGCCATGAGAGTCGCCTTGCTCAAGTCTCGGGAAATGCCATGACCTCAAGACATTTCCCGTGGGCACCGAGCGAGACCCGCCCCTCCCGCCTCTCCCTGTCTGTCTTCTTCCTTTTCGCTTTTTTCGTCTCATTTCTCTGTCACATCTCCCCTCTCCTGTTACCCCCTCCTCTTCCCCCACACCCCACCTCCACACTCCCTCGTTCTTGCATAGTTAGTCACTGACGCTGATGAACAAGCCGTCCGCCGCGCGAGGCACGGGCGCGCTCTCCCAAGGCGGGCTGCTCATCGAGCGTCACTTCGGCGGCGGCTCTTGCGTAAGAACTCATAACTTTTCATAACACTTCGGCGGACTTTACAACCGCCGTGACTCTCCTCCGTCACTCCGTGTTACTCGGCTCTGCCACGCGATTGCCCGGGTAACCCGACTGTCACTGTGCAACGCGGCAACTGATTTTGGTTTCCGTTTCTGAAGATACTCGCGTTCTGTCTCTGCGGGGCGCTGCGGTTCCCAGTCTAGGATTCTGTGTGGAAAAGTTTTGGTTCTTCGTCCAGGTTTTGTTGCTGTTATTATTGTTATTTATTTCACTATTATTTTCATTATCAGTAGTATTGTTATTATTGCTTATTATTATTACTGTTATTGTTATCAGTAGTACTGTCAGTAAAAGCGCATCGGCCCCAGGGCTGGATTTCTACGGAAATTCGTCAGCTAAACGGAAACAAAAGGCGACCGACTGGTAAGATGTGGCAGACCGAACGTCATCACGGCGGAAATTTCATTCGATGGCTTCATCTGTGACTTTCAGCTGGGCTTCACCGAAGGCAGAGACACAGAGGGATTTTAAACCTTCGGCCCTGCAACACACTCACTTTGAATGGTATACTTTTTGGATAAATCTTATACAAGTTCAAGATATACATATACATTTTCTACAAAGAGATGCTGATGTATTTTATGTTGCTGAATGATGTTACATTACTGGCTTAATAATGTACTTATTATATATTGTTTTATGCAGTGCATTGAACAACGCAGGGAATCCTATAATCACCAGACACTGAACCTAGGGACTGTAACTGTAATCTAATATTCATTCGTTTATGATAATTTATGGTTCAATTTTAATATTTATATCCCTTTTCTGCATCTAATGTTTAGGAAACGCCATAAATGCTGCTACGGAAAAGCGTGCAGCCCAGAGCGTCCCCGGGTGTAGGCAGTGTCCTCTGTGTTCTCAGGGCATTGTGCAAAGACACTTCGCAATGCCCGCTCCCTGCTGGCACTTTGTGGGCCCTTGCTGTCGCGCCGGATGCCCCCTTTCATGAAATTTGCTGTGAAGTTTATTTTTTATGCAATTAATGTCGAGACTATTATTATTATTGCTGAGATTGTGGTAATTGTGATGCTGTTAAGATACCGAAAACTATAGGATTAAAGAAGTGAAAAAAGAACCGAAAATCAAGGAAAGAGGTAAACAGGTGAGGTAAGTGGGACAAAGGCTTGACTCCTTGCTTAGTAAACACTTGAGGGGACATCTGTGTGAATGCAATCAATGATCTGAAATGGCGGTCGACATGGCATTTTGTCTTTGTGATCAGGAACAGGTGGGTGAATAGCAATATTATCATCATTATCATCATAAAATGATGATAATGCTAATGATAATCATGCTCGCAATCGGCGCCCCCGGAAGTGGGCGGCGGCGGGCGGGAATTCGCCGAAAGATTTCCGCGGCGGAAGCTGAGTAATTTTCGTTGGCTCGGACTTAATCGTCGCTTGGTTTGTTTGCTTGTTTTCTCTTAATGGCGATGTAATTGGAGAGTTTGTCTGTCTGTCGGTTGATATATCTCTTCATCAATCACTGATGTAATGTTTTTTAAAATGATGAATTGATTTATCTGTATCTATTCTTCATTTCTTTCTATGTAAGTCAGTTTTTGGCCGTTTTTATTTACCAAGTTATTGCTTTATTTGATTAAAACTCTTGTTTGCACGGAAATGTCGTTTTAAACGGGTCGAATTAAAAAAAAGGATTGATGACGTCATAAACACTCACGTGACGTCACGTCCTTCGCCGGATCGTCTCTTAAGGAACAAGCGAGTGGAGTCACGAAGGGGAGCTACATTGGCGTCGGTTTTCTTTGGATTCCTTTCCGTTTTGGAGCGGAATCACAGAGGAAAAGAGGGAAAGAGGAACAGAAAAGAAAATAAAGGAGAAAATTACGGCTGAAAATAAACCTCGGCCTGAAGCCCTTTAGCCCTCCGGCCACGGGAGGCGACGCTGGCTCCTTCATAGAAGCCCCCCCCCCAAAAAAAAAAGTCCAACTGAACACACGACACGGACACAGAAAAACCCAAAGAAAAAAGGAGAAAGGCTTCCTCCCCAAAGCATGGCTTCCTCGGCCGCTGCTGCGCCCACGTGCATGACGGGAGAAGGGGGGCGGGGAGGGAGGATGTCACGTGATATGGGAAAAAGTCTCGCCACACCTGCTCGAAGCCACTTGGGAGGCCTACGGACTTCCGGATCCTGGGAAGGCACCTGCGGCAGCCCCCCCCTCCCCCGGCTCGCTCTCTACTCTCCTTCGCTGACTTTGTTTTGTCTGTTCTCGGTCTGGTCGCCTCTGCTTGTCTGGCTGCCTCGCTCTGTATCTACTCACTCTCTCTCTCTCTCTCTCTCTCTCTCTCTCTCTCTCTCTCTCTCTCTCTCTCTCTCTCTCTCTCTCTCTCTCTCTCTCTCTCTCTCTCTCTCTCTCTCTCTTCTGTTTTTATATCACTTAGTATCCGCTATTTAGCTAATGGTAAACTTTTGATGTATTATTTGGAAAATAGAATAATACTCATGACAATATTTCATACATTATATTTTCCAAATGTTTACAATTATTTAATTACCAAAAATAACGAAATGATATGTAAAAAGGACTGAACAGGAGTAATAGAAAGTAATGGGTTTCTTGAATGGTTTGGAGTCAAGGCTGAGGGAATATCCCCTTAGCCCTGGGTAGAGTGAAGCTCGACTCGGCCCTTCGCGGGGTGAGTGAGCAAGCGTGAGGCGGGAAGTGCCCAATCTGCCTGGGCCTAAAGACTGTCATGATTTGACACAAAACAATATGTTAACAGTATAAGTTTCACAACACCTACATCCTATATACCCCACCATCATTATATCAATTCACCGATGCACGCATTCACTGCATTGCATTTCATATAATTTATTTTCACCAACAATTTCGGAAACAATATGATAAATTAGGTTGGCAGACGATGCACTTTAAGTTAATTTGTATCTCAAACGTTAAACTTACATAATACATATAAATACTTTCTATAAGTGGCTCATCACACTCAAGCTGACCCCAACCAAACCGTGCTTCGCTATTCACGAACGCGACTGGAGGTCGTGGTTCGTAGAGGCACCAAACGAAATGAAAAGAAACAAGGGAATCGATACCTAAACCTTTACACCCCATTACCTTAGAAATTTTGTGGCTAAAGCCAATTATTAAAGTTTGGTAGCTCAAGAGGCGCTATTTGAGACTATACATCATTCACGCCCACAAAGAGGGGGTTGCGGACACTAGCCTTGATAGGATGGGACTGAAACATAGCTGCGCACTCACTCCTTGCTCTGCCTAGCGCATCCAGATCACCCCTTCCTCCCCCCCCCCCCGCTTCCCTAACCATGCCCAGGTTGTTGGGCCACCTTTCAGGGCAAGCCCAGATCTGGCGAGACGTTATCCCTTTTGTTGACTGTACATATTCATGTACATATTATTATATATATATATATATATATATATATATATATATACTTGTGTATATGTACATATATACATATATGTATATATATGCATATATATATATATATATATATTCATAAATACATACGCCTTCCCTCTCTTCTCTCTCCGCCGACCCTGCTTTCCGCAGCACCACCGCCCCTGCGCCGCACATTCCGGCCCCACATACCTCCCTCCCCCCCCCCTTCCCGTTGCCACAGGCGCCGTGGCACCCGAGGCGTCCCGCGCGACTCTCGCCTGCGGCCGCCCGAACGAGGCCCGAACGAGCCAAGCGCCGAACGATGTCGTTGCGTCGCTGCCTTGACGGAGGCGCAGCTGTTGGCGTCGTTGAGTTATTTTTTGAACTTGACTGATTTAGGTTTACCTTGGAGTAATGGTCTTACTTCGTTTCGTTTCTTTTTTAATTATTGACGTAGGTGTCTAATTAACTTGTCTTATTGCAAGAGGGCTGCACACTATACGGTTAACAATAATGATTATCACGAATTCATTATCACAGATATTACTTCCAGCCAACTAATCTGATTTCCATCCGTGCAACAGTGATCAGTCTCCTAACAGGCGCCCCTTACCCCCCCCCCCAGAAGCTCTTCGTCGATGCTTCTCAGCAGTGGTGTTTTTTTTTTTTATTCTGGAGTTTAAGGTAAGAGGTAGAGAAAAGGAGAGGGGGAGGAGAGGAAAAAGAGAAACAGGCAGAGAAAGAGAAAGGGATAGATATGGGAGAAGGAGAAAGATAAGGAGATTAAAGAAAAGCTGACTGAATAAAACGTCTTTTTTTTACTCTGACAAGTTTTCCTCGCTTCTGGATAAGTCCTGCGCGGGAACGTGAGAAAAAGAGGCAAATAAAGCAGTCCTTCAGCTCACCTTCCCCAAAGACCTAAATAATAAACGTAAAAATAAAATGATGATAAAAATGAATCTAATGAGGAAACCCAACACGGGATCGAACTCGTCTTCTCTGCCAGCGTCCGCTCCTTCGCTTCCCGGCCGGAGGAGCCACCGCGGCGGGCCTCCTCGGGGCCGAAGCAGCTCCTCCTTGTCCTCGCCCACGCCCACCCCGTCGTCGTCGTCCTCGTCTCCTCCTCCTTCGGGCATCCGGGGCGCGCGTCCCCTCCGCCCCCTCCGCCCCAAGGTCGGAAGGGAGAGCGATCCCGTCGGGTTCTTTGCTCGCGGGCGCGGTCTCCTCGCGGCCGAGGATGGCGTCCCTGTCGGATTCAGGGAAAGACCTTTTTGGTGTTCATGTTTTGCTGAAGTGTTTTGCGTGAGTCTTAGAGTTATAACTATTGCCTTTAGTATGTTTTTGTAGTCGTATAGAGTCAGGAACCTTAAAATGAAGTATAATGTTTTGCTGCCATAATATTTTTGAATATACTTATTTTGGGAATATCTCTTCTCGGCCATTGAACTGCCATGCATTCATCCGTGCATCGCCACTAACTAAAGGTGGTGTTGATAACAGCCTGAAGAAGCAAGAGGCCGCCCGACGCACTGCGCGCTCCGCAGGGACATTTCCCCCGAGAGCCAGGAAGTTCCTGCCGCACGGAAATTGTCCGGAGAGCGCGGCCGCAGGAGCCAGTTGCGCGACGCCGAACGCCTAATGGCCATGATAATGGGCGCGGGGATCGCCTTAAATGGGCGCTCCAGGCGGACGGTGGGCGGGCGCAAAGGGTGGTGGAGGCAAGGGGCGGAATGCGTAAGGACATCGAGAGTCATTGAAGTGATTACCCAGCGCCTTGCCTTCCCGTGTCCTTGTGTCCAGTGAAGGTTTGTGTGGGGGGAGGGGAGGGAGGCAAGGGGGGAGGAGAGGGAGGCAAGGGGAGGAGGGGAGGAGGAGAGGGAGCAAAGAGGAGGAGCACCTGACGTTTCCAGTTTGAGGTGGGTTGTGGAGGGATGGGGTGGAGGGGGGGGGCGAGGGAGGGGGAGAGCACTGAGGTTGTAAAGAAGGGGGGCGGAGGAGGGCGGAGGGGGCGGACAAGAACACTTTCGTACGTCCGACAGACTGAACCGGCGCACAGTACGCACACAAGCACGAGTTACGGGAACATACACGTAAAAGCATATTCATGGATGTACTTGTATACGGTATTTATTTCTTAGATGGTATATGTATGAATACATATATATATATTAATATATATATATACATATATACATATATATTATATATATATTATATATATATAATATATATATATATATATATATATATATATATATGTATATACATATATATATATATATATATATATATATACATATATATATATATAGATATAGATAGATATATATACATATATATAATATATATATATATATATACATAATATATATATATATATATATATATATATATATATATACATACAGAGAGGGAGAGGGAGAGGAAAGGGGCGAGGGAGAGCGCATCGTTGTATCTTTCATGGACGAGTTATCACTAAGTGTCCGCTCCTTCGCAGGCAAGATATTAACCTGTTCCGTGCTGGCGCGCGCGCGCGTGATGCGCCGCAGATGGAATCTCGTGGAACATTAGCGGTCTTGCTCGCTGCAGCGCGAATTGCCGCCTCGTGCATTTCGCACACGAGGCACACGCTTATCCCGGGTTTGCAAATCCGATTTGGCCGCCCTCGCCGCCGCGCCCACGCCGCCCGCCGACGCCCCCGCGGGACCCGCCGCCTGTCCCGCGTAACAGGCCTAACGAAATTACTTCCTCTCCGCCGACGAAGACTAATTGCTTCTCCCCGGCGAGGGAAGCGTCGCCCGCCCGCGAACGCTCGCACGCACGCCATACGCACACGCACACGCACACGGCACGCTTCACGCACACACGCACGCACGCACGTCATACGCACACGCACACTCACCCCTACACACACGCTCACACGCGCACGCACACATACACACGCACAGCGAGGGGCAACTGAAGAAAACACAGTGAGCTTCTGTCCTTCTTGCTTGTCCCTTTAATTGCCTCTAATGGCCTGTTGATGAGGTCGATCGCTCGCAGAAGGAAGGTAATTGGCGAGGGAGGAAGGGAGCGACTGCCGAGTGCACGCTAAACACGTCCTTATCGCCATCACCTTTTATCGCCTCTGCTGCGCGCGCGCGCACACACACACACACACACACACACACACATACACATACACATACACACACACACACACACACACACACACACACACACACACACACACACACACACACACACACACACACACACACACACACACACACACTATCGCCGGCTCGCA
>NW_020870546.1:96744-109244 GCF_003789085.1 Penaeus vannamei | reverse complement strand
GCTGTTCTGTGGCGACTGGACATTTTTAACGCTTTTTCGAAAGGGTTGTTGCGATTTCCAGTTGTCTGCGTTGTTTCCTCAATTTTTCCCTTTTCCTCTCTGTGTGCGAGATTTGTGGCTAAGCACTGTGATGATGCGAGGTTTTCTCAGCCGTTCGCGTTTCTTCGGCGGTTTCGTCGACGGGGAAAGTACTCGCGAGCCGTGTCGCAAGATTTTTTCGGTGACTTCATCGTGCGGGAATGAAAAAGGCTTTGGGTATTTTTCTTCGTCTTAAAGCTTTCGGAACCAAACATCTGCCGAAGGGATTTTGAGGACGCTGAAGGAGAAAGTGTGTCGGCGTCGCGCCAAAAGTACGAACTTGGAGTCGTTCATTTCCGTCGAACTGCCGCCGCACAGCCATTACAGATGCGCCGCCTGACGCAGGGGCGACTGGCCGCACTCAGCCAGTTAACCTCTCTTTCATTTCCTTTTCTCGACTGGGTCGCCAGTTACCTGTAGTTACCTCAAGGGAGATTCACAAATTGGCCTCAAAGTGCCATTATCTGAGGCCGAAACTGGAGGCAGGAGACGCCGTAAAGGCGCCGGCGAGTGGGCGGAAGTTTTCTCCTTCGCGATGGGCGTGCGGCGGGGCGAGGGCCTCGCGGGCGCTGCGCCGCCGCCTCTGTGCCGGGTTGGCTGGAAAAGTGTTCTCATCGACTGTTTTTATTGATGTGTTTTGGGGAGGACGTTCTTGCTCTTCGTCTTAATGTGTATCCATTTCTATATGTTCATCTACAGATACAGACGCACACGTGTATATGCACTCATCTTTCTCCCCCCCCCCATCTTCCCGTTCATCCAGGCACTTCTCGCCGCCCCGTCGCTGCCGTTCCCATAACCAGCTGCCAGATCATCATTTAATGTCATGGGAGCCATACACGAATGGAAAGCGCGCAGAGCTCGCCAAGTGCGGCGAACCAGCGCAAGACACGCGCTCATCCTCCTCTCATTAGCAGCGAACTAAGCGCCCCGCAAGCACGGTCTGGCTGCGCTCTGCCTTTGCCACGAGGCCGCGCAACCTGCGAGAGGCGAGGTGTTGATCTCTTCCGCTCGGAACTGGTTCAGCGTCCGCCGCGCCTGCGCCACCTGCGCTTCCTCTGTTGATTTCCGTCTCGCGCCCGCGTCGTGCATGCGTGCTTGCCTGTGTTTAGCGTGTGCATGAAGAGCCAGCGGTCATGCGTGCGTCCGAGCAAGCGCTGCCCGCGCACGGCCGGGGGAGAGCGTGTGTGCAACGCGAGCGAGATGTTGCAAATATTGCTCCGGTATGCCTGGCTTTTCGCTGCAATACAAATATTGTACCACGGCGGCCGTGTGACCGTGCGAGGAATGTCTGCAGAGCAAACACTTCCTTGCCATTTTCTCAGTATTTTATTCCCTTCTCTTGTTTCGATTGAGAGAGAGAGAGAGAGAGAGAGAGAGAGAGAGAGAGAGAGAGAGAGAGAGAGAGAGAGAGAGAGAGAGAGAGAGAGAGAGAGAGAGAGAGAGAGAGAGAGGGAGGGAGGGAGAACCATAGGAAACAGATTAGATTAGGTGCTAACTTTCTCTAATTACTATTCTTTTCGTTTTTTAATCTAATCTGAAAAGAAAGAGGAAGGGTTTCGGACACTCCTAAATGAGATACGCTTTTTGGCGGGAAATTTAAGCTTTGTTACGGTTGATGATTAACCGCTTTTGCCGGTCATTTGGCCGCCTTTTTCTTTCTTCTTCGACGGGAAGAAACCCTTAAACGTTGAGTAAATGAATAGTTTTTTTCCAACCCGACTTTCATAATCCCCTAAAACCTCAGACGACTTAACCAGAAGAATCGGACAAATTGCGATTCCGTCTCGCAGTCCGGGTCAAATGAAGCAGAAATTCCGGAATGTCATTCTTCTGCGAAACACCTTCGGATGAAAGTGTAAGGATGGTGACATTTTTTCCCTGCTCTTTTATCCACTCCCTTTTTCTGAAAGGTGTTTTTTTTCTTTTCCCTTCTCACTTTCCATTTCCTCTCTTTTATGAAAAGTTTTTTTTTTTTTTTTTAATGTCCTCTTTTTCAGTTCAAAGACATGATTTTTTCACTTTCATTCTCTTCTTTTCTTTATCTCCTCTCTCAATTTCCTGCAATTTTTTTTTTTTCCAATTGAGGCGTTCTTTTTGCTCTTATTAGCTCCGTCGCCGAGCAACCCAGACGTCACGGAGATACGAAGGCGGGGCTCGGGAAAAGGAAGTTGTAGGCCTACTCTCCGTCGTCCTTGGGCGTGTTCCCCAGCGTGTAGTAGATTATCTCTATGTAAATTCTTCTATAGTCATCCTCATCTCTGAGGACAATTCAGAGACGGAAATGGCATCTGTTGGCGTAAGAGGAGGAACGCGCCCATGGGAGTCAGCATCTCCCCATGGCTCTTCTTTTTGCTTCGCTTCTGCAAGGATTAGGCAATCGGCATACTAAACTTTTATTACCTCAGTTTCAGTTGACTGAACCACACAGGACTAATCAGAAAAAAATGATAACCTACCACTACATAAGTAAAAATATCAACATATGAGAAGAGATATATGAAACAGATAGGAAGAAGTTCTATGCGTAAGTCACGGGTGCGCCTATGCAGTAGCGTCCACCGGTCGGGGTCTGAATTGCTCGCTCTAGGGCATCCTTCACAACAAAGAATTTTCTAGTTCCATGCTTAACTCAATGTGCTAGAGTGCCTAGTTAATAGAGGAAGTTTGAAATAAAGAAATGACTCATAGAATAGATATAGGAATTGTGGAAAAGTGGAGTACACGCATGCTAATGTTGATTCCGTTGACCACGCGACGGGACACTGGTGAAAGAACAGAATGTTTAGACCTTGTGTGGGTAATTAAATATAAACAGAACAATAAAGAGAATAATGATGATCATTAACACAAGCACACACACACCACCACACACACACACACGACACACAAACACACACAAACACCACACACACACACACACACACCACACGGCCTACATAGTAAATGAGAAGAGAGAGACAGAATAAGAGAATAATGAGATATGCTAGACAGACAGACAGAGAAGAGTCCCTATGAGCAATGTTTGAGGGGGGGGGACGGGGGGCACTTTGGTGGTAAGGGGAAGGGGGAAAAGGGAAGGCGGAAGGAGGAGCTCATGCGAGGTGAATAGAAACAGAGATAAGACAGATAATAGACAATAAAATAGAATATGAAAAAAACAGAATAAACACAATTACTCGCTATGATTAGATATATTATAAGAGCGAGCAGAGATAGAGAGAGGAGAGAGAGAGAGAAGATGAGAGAGAGAGAGAGATAGAAGATAGGAGTGAGAGGAGAGAGAGAGAGAGAGGAGAGAGAAGAGAAGAAGAGAAGAAAGAAAGAAGAAAGAGAGAAAGAGCAGGGTCAGTCAAGCAAGCAGTTCTGCAAAGTCGTGAACTACGCAGTGGTCCGGCAAGGTCGGCTTCCTTAGGCTTGGCGGTGATACATATGTTGTGAATGTGTGTGCGTATGTTATGTATTGTGTGATTGCGGATTATGCGGTATAGGACTCTCCTCATTCATCTTCTTTCTCTTCTGCTCTGTTCTCTCTCTCTCTCTCTCTCTCTCTCTCTCTCTCTCTCTCTCTCTCTCTCTCTCTCTCTCTCTCTCTCTCTCCTCTCTTCTCTCTCTCTCTCTCTCTCTCCTCTCTCTTCTCTCTCTCTCTCTCTCTCTCTTCTCCTCATTTCTCTCTTCTATATATATATATATATATATATATATAATATATATATATATGAAATATATTCATCTAAAATTATATTTTTACAAATTATATTTAGTTGCATATATTTTTTATTTATACTGTTTATTGCAAGAACTGGTAGGGATGGATGGAGTTGTGTGTGTATGTGTGTGTACGTGTGCGTTGCGTGCATAGGGTTTGGGCGGACCCCGATAAAGCTTCATTTACAGTCCCGCCGGCGTGGCGGAGGTGGAGGGGGGAGGGGGGTCGAGAGGGAGCCAGGGGTTGCAGAGGGGGGGGGAGCACAAGAGGGAGTGTGAAGGACGAGGAAAAGAGGAAGAGAGAGACGTGAGGAGGAAGAAGTGAGGAAAAGAGAGAGAAGGAATGGAGAGGGAGTGAGAAAAGAGAGAGAAGGAGTGAGGAAAGAGGAGAGGAGTGAAGGTGAAGGAGAGAGGGAAGAGGAGAGATGGAGTGAAGGAGGGAAGAGGAGAGATAATGTGAGGGAGAGAGTGAGGAAAGAGGAGAGAAGGAGTGAGGGAGAGAGGGAGGGTTGAAGAGAGGAAGAGGGAAGTAGAGGAATGGAGAGGAGTAAGGAAGAGGAGAGAGGGGAGTGAGTGAGGGAGGGAGGGAAGAAGAGAGAGGGAGAGGGAGGAGGCGGAGAGGAGAGAGGGTTAGTACGCGTTTAATGGAGCGAAGTGAATCCGGCCGCCCTGGTGAAAATAATGGCATTCTTTTCCCTTCCCTCGAGAGCGGGTCGGCGAGCACGGGCGGGCGTCGCAGGCGAATGGAAATAAAGTGGGCGGGAGAGCCGGTGTGAGGGGCGTTCCGCCATCGCTTATCCGGACGGCTCGGCACGGCGGAGAAGAAACAATAAAAGGTGTCGCCGGACCGACTGGTGTGGAGGGGACGCAGGTGTCGCGAGGGGAGGGGTGATGGGGAGGGGAAGGGGAGGGGAGGGAGGAGAGGAGGAGGAATTAAAGACGACCGAATGAAATTAAAGGGGAGGGGAAGGAGGGAGGGAAGAGCAAAGGAAGGGGAGGGGAAGGGAGGGAAGGGGGAAGGAGAAGGGAAGAAGGAAGGAGGAGGAGAAAGTGGGAAGGGAGGAAGGTGAGGATAAGTGGAAGGAGAAAGAGGTGAGGAAGGAGGGATAGGGGAGGGGAGAAGGGTGGAGAAAGGGTGGGAAGGGAGGAATGAGAAAGAGAGTAACGAAGGGAGGGAAGGGGAGGGAAGAACGGAAGGGAAGAAGGAAGGGTAAGGGAGGGGAGGAGAAGGAGGAAGGGGAACGTCGGGAACGGGTAGGTAGGTCAGTATTCATTGACGGAAAGCGGGGATGATGAAGGGAGGTACAGGGGGTATTATTACGGGATGAGGAGTGAGTCAGAGAGGGGGTAGAGGGTGGCCCAAGGCGGGTGGAAGAGAAATGCGAAGGAGGAAGGGGGAGGGGAGGGAGGGTGCGTGAGAAGTAGAAGTATATTTGTTAGGGGCTGAAATGGTGTTCTCTGAAGGCTTCACTCCAACACTTTTTCAGTTGAGGGAAGTTAAAGAGGGACGAAGGGTGTGCGTCGCGCCTCACCCTCGCCGAGACGGGTCGCGTTCGAGCAGGAGAACCAAAGACCTGAGGAGAACAGCGCCGAATGGACTCCTCCTCGCTGTAAGGACCCGACGAAGACCCAAGATCAAAAAGAGAAAAGAGAAACGGGAAAAAGGGAGACAAGAGAGACAGAATTTTGCCGAAGACCTTGTCGCATTTTCGTGTAATTCACGCGTGAGGCGAGAGAGCGCGGCGGGCCAATTGAATTTGGCGCGAAGGCAGAGAGAGAAGCAATTTGGCGCGCAAGGAACGCGACAGGGGAGGGGCTGGAGAGGTAGTGAGAGGTGATGGTTGGGGGGGGGGGGGACTGCCTGTTGTAGCTCTCAGACGGAGTGTGAACTGTATTGATTTTGTGGGTTTTGTTACCTTGGGCTGACGTTCACGCTCCTACGCGCTGACAACGTCCATTTGTATTTGCAGCAGAACCACGATTGCACTCACGCACATACACACATGCAGACACACAGGGCAGAAACGCACGTGCACACAGGCACATGCATGTACAGATACACACATACATGTTATATGTATATATGCATATATGTATATATTATGACACACACAACACACACACACACACACACACACACACACACACACACACACACACACACACCACACACACACACACACACACACAATATATATATAATATATATTATATATATATACATATATATATATAATATATATATATATATATATATACACACATATATATATATATAATATTATATATATATATACATATATATATATATAAATATATATACTGTCTGTCCATCTATATATATCAAACACACACACACACACACACACATATGTGTATCGTATATGTTATATATATATATATATATATATATATATATATATATATATATATTATAATATATATTATATATATAATATATTATATATATATATTATATATATATATATATATTATTATATATATATATATATATATATATATATATATATTATATATATATATATATATATAATATATATATAACATACATGCATACATGCATGCATATATATATATATATATATATATATATATATAATATATATATATATATATATATATATATATATATATATATACGTCTAAATTGTCTGAATACCTAGAAAAGATTCCGGCTTGGGCTTGAAAAGGACAGCCATACATTTTCAATTAAAATGAAGAAACAAGTCATCCTCAACCCCGGTCCGTCTTTGAGGTCCATGACCCAACAGAGAGAGAAAAAAGACGAAAGAGAAGAAGGAGAAGGAAGGAAGGGAATTAAAGAGCAACTAGAGCATCATAAGTGACATGAAGGTCGACGTTTTGGTAAAGGCGACATGACACGTTCGCCTTTCCCGCCAAACCGTCTTGGACGCGGACCAACTCGTGGGATACTTACGTAAAACTTTTCATTTTTTAATTATTTTTATTTCAGAGAGTGGTGCCGGGTTAAAATAATTTTGTTAGTGAGGATGCATTTGTTTTCCTTCCGTTTCTTAGTATGAAGGATGATAAGAGATTCATGCAATTTAAAAGAAAATTATGAGAATCATTATGTGAGTGTGTGGATAATTAAATTAGACTGAATCTTTTGAATTACATGTATGAATGTCTCAACTCCGACTTCTGCAAGTATTAACAAACATGATATAAGGTCCTAATTTTCCGCATTCTCTTGCTTGCTTTGCTTGATCAACAATGCAGGATCACGCAGCAGCGAATCTGGGAGCCTCCCTCAGTGCGGCCGAGCGCCCGCATGCAGCAGCGCTCCTCCCGAACCTAAAACACGAGAAAAAGGGAACCAACTTTTTTTCAATCTATATTTCCACATACTTTGCATACGACTCTCCCTCGCCTTGATAGTTTGAATTAAATGGAATGCTTCGGATGCCCTCGCCGGCGCGCCCTCTGTGCGGCGGCGCTCGGACTCTTCCATTTGCATGCGGCTCGGCAACTTCGGGTCCCGCCAAGGAGTGCGAGAGAGTGGGCGGCCGTAGGGAAAGGTGCGGCTGTTTTGCATCTGTTTGCTGTTCCCGGACTCGTTCCTGAAGACATTCCGCCTTCCCCGAAAGAGAGAGAGAAGAGAAGGATGAAAAGGAAAAGAAAGAAGACAATAAAAATATGATTCCCGTCGCCCCAATGCCTTACTAATGTCGGCTCGCGTTACGTCCTCCCCTTGCCCACGCCTCCCCGTGTGTGTTTTAAAGGTCTTTGTCTCTCCCTCCTTCCCCTCCCCTCCCCCGGCCCCTCCGACCTTCCCTTCCCCTCCCCCAGTCCCCTCCGACCTACCATTCCCCTCCCCTCCCCACCCCTCTTCCAGCCGGCCGCCCAGCTCAGCCTCCGCGTATGCAAATGAGGCTGGCGGGCGCTGCATGACGTAGAAGGCGCTCCCAAGGCTGAGCATGGCCGCGTCGCCAGCGGCTCTCGGGCCTTATATGTGGCGGGGGGGGGGGGGCTGCAGAGGGAATGAAAGAGAGGGAGTTAAAGGCAGGGGAAGGCATGGGAGAGGAGGAGGAGGAGGAGGAGGAGGAGGAAGAGAGGAGGAGAGGAGAGGAGAGGAGGAGGAGGAGGAGGAGAGAAGAAGAGAAGAAGGAAGAGGAGGAAGAGGAAGAGGAGAGGAAGGAGAGGAGGAGGAGGAGGAGGAGGAGGAGAGGAGGAGGAGGAGGAGAAGAAGAGGAAGAAGAGGAGGAGGAGGAGGGAGGAGGAGAGAGGAGGGGGGGAGAAGGAAGGAATGAAGGAAAAAGAAAGCAAACGAAAAAAAAAAAACTAAAATAGCTCGCGCCCGTCGAGAAGAATCTATCTTTCCGAACCAGCTGTAACAGGCAGCTGTAGCCCGAAGCTAAAAGGAAATGATAAGGATTAATCTAAAGCGACAGAAGTGAGAATGACGTGAGACCCAGTGAGAGACATTCCGCCAGATGCCGTCGAATGAATAACGAAAAGGGAAAAACAAGAGAAGACGAAAGGAAGGCGAGTCGACGCTTCTCGCGTTTCACTCGAGGACTTCGAAGTGAGACGAGTGTGACGTCATCGGCGCTGCAATATCCGCGCGGGCGGCCTCTGAACGGGCGCCGCGCACGGCCTTATAAGTTTCGGTCTTCAGACAAAGAAGCTCTCGAGGCATTTTCTGGAATGCCATTCTCAACATACTGTGAAACGGATGAATATTGATGAGAGTGATATTGTTATTCCCAGCATGACCGCCATCCCTGCCGTCACCATCATCACAATTATTCTGATTTTCACTCTCACTATTTCATGTCGCCCTGCCACTGCGCGCTGCGAGGAGGAGTGCGCTGCCCCGCGTCCTTCGGCGCGATAAGATCCCATGTTTAGACTGACCGGAAATACTGCTCGATGCCCACGCACCCGAGCTGTCGAGTCTTCGTTCCCTGTGGAGGGCTTCTACATTGCAAAGAACAGAGAAATACGCTGTAAAAGTTGTTAGTGATTTTAAATAAATAATGGATAAAGTCGACCATAAGAGGCGTGTGCACAGCCACCTCATCTGATTTCGGAGCAACGACAAGAAGGCAAAGAAAACCTTAATAACGATGGTGAAAAACAGTGATCAGAACAGCCCAGTAGAGAGGGAATCCCATCAACGAGGCACCGGAGGCCGCCCCTCCGCCCGCTCCGAGGGCGGCTCCTCCCCGGCGCCCTCGCCGCCTCCCGTCTCGCGTCTCGCGGCCTAATGGACTCCCCGCACGCAAGCTGGACATGATCTCCGTGCGTGAAGGTGGTCGTGTGATTACCCTGATAGGCTGAATGGGCGAATTAGGCAGGGCGATGGATAACGCTGGTGGGGCCTGGGATATGGGCGGGGGAACTCGGGTGGGGGGGGAGGGGACTCTGGGGAAGGGGGAAGGAAATTGGAGAGGGAGGGAGGGAGGGAGTGTGGAAGGAGTGGAAGAGGCGAAGAAGGAAGGAAGCTAAGACTCATACATATTAATTAACTGCTGGGAAGCTGCAGACGCAAAGTGGAAATCGGAAGGCGCTCCGGTGATTAGAAGGAGCATGATAAAGCCATTCTCTGGATGGCCAATAGAGCTGGCTCGGAGAAAGGCCGCAATTCGTTGGAAGCTGGTCAGCGAAAGAACAGATCTGGCAGAGATGCCACAACTTAGCGCCTTAAAGGCGTATTAAAATCATAAAGTCCCCTTTGCAGTGGTAACTGGCTGGAGATGCAAAAGGGAAAGGGAGGGAGGAAAGAAGAGAGAGAGAGAGAGAGAGAGAGAGAGAAGAGAGAGAGAGAGAGAGAGAGAGAGAGAGAGAGAGAGAGAGAGAGAGAGAGAGAGAGAGAGAGAGAGCCAAGAATGATCAAAAGAGAACAAGTTGAAAAGTCAAAGTAGTGAAAACAAGAGCAGGAGGAAGAGCGAGCGAGAATCCCAAGAGCAATTTGGGAAAAAACCGCGGCAGCCTCGCCGGCGTTCACGGATTACGAAAAACGAATTAGAGCAATTACGAACTCGAAAGCCGAAGCAAGTCTTAAGCAAACTCCGGGAAACAAGTCCCCGCCGCCGCCGCCGACTCTGCTTTGCCATCACAGCGAAGTTAGACAGTAAAGTCAAGCGGTTCAGACAATGAAGTGTTTCTGCCCCGCCGCCACGCAGGCCCGAGTGCTGTGACTGCCGCGGCTAATTCGGTAGTCTCCGCCGAGAGGCCGCCCGCCCGAGCCATGGCTCCCCCTCGGCTGTCCTTTCGTTTCTTTTCAGGGCGGGGGACGCTGGGGCGGGAGGGAGGGGGGGGGGGGGAGGGAACGGGGTGTTCCGGGGCTTTCTTTTAATGGGGTTTCGTGTTTTGTGTCTTTGAGGCAGTTGGCTCTTGCCTTGTTTTATGAGTGTTTTGTCATTTCGTTTCCCGCCTTTCATTTGGCGACTTTTTTACACCTTTTAAAATTAGTTCATCACTAATTCTTCCTCCTCCCTTTTTCTACTTATTTCTCTCCTTCCTCCTCATCCTATCTCTTATTCTTATTGTTCTAATTTCCTTCTAATTGTACCCTACTCCTCTTCTTATTCTTTGTTTTTTTCTTCTTTTCCCCTCCTCCTCTTCCGCCTCTTCCTCTTTCTCTTCTTCCTCCTTCTCTCCTTCTTCCCCTCTCCCCCTCTTCCTCGTTTTCTTCCCCTCTTCCTCCTCCTCCTCCTTCTCTCCTCCTTCTCCTCTTCTCTCCTCCTTCTCCTTCTCCTTCTCCTCTCCTCCTCCTCGTTTCTCCTGCACCTCCAAGAACATAAAACATAAAGGAATCGCTCATTAACACTTATCTTTCTGACCTTTCTTGCGTTGAAAAAAGATAAAGAGGAAACGAGTTTAAAACATATATAGGGAATCACAGCAGATAAGCGATCGATCTGTCCCGCCCCCCCCCCCGCCCTTGCTCGTTCGGCGTCTGAACTTGCTTTTTTCGTGAAATCTTATTTTGATTTAATAATTGTTCAAAGATATATTTATATACATTTCCAAGCTCCGGAAAGCGACCATCACTTTTTTTTTGCTAGTTCTTGTTCTTTATTTGCGAAAAATGCATTTACTTGTGTAGTCCTTTATAAGAAATCGACTTTTTTTGTCTTTTTTGCACATTTTTTTTTCCTTTTTTAAAACCTGATTGACATTTCAAAACTCTTCCGAGTGGGCGGCAGAGGCCCCGCCCGCGGCCTTCGCTGGCATCCTACGAGGATTCGCAGGCGGGGCGTCGGTTGCGGCCTCTCGTTCTCTCTCTCTGTCTGTCTGTCTCTGTCTGTCTGTCTCTCGTTCCCACTCTCTCTCTCTCTGTCTGTCTGTCTGTCTCTCTCGTTCTCACTCTCTCTGTCTCTGTCTGTCTGTCTCTCTCGTTCTCACTCTCTCTCTCTCTCTCTGTCTGTCTGTCTCTCGTTCCCACTCTCTCTCTCTCTCTCTCTCTCTGTCTGTCTGTCTCTCTCTTTCACACACTCTCTCTCTGTCTGTCTGTCTGTCTCTCTCTGCCTTCTGTGTTGTGTTGTGTTGTGTGTGCGTGTGTGTGCGTGTGCGCTGTGCTAGCGCAGCGGTAAGGTGCTGTCTAGCTATCTTGCGGACCTGCGTTCAATCCCACGCCCGGCCAGTGAGTGGTATCCCCGTCCATTCCTTATACACAGGGAGAGATTTGGGCAAAATAAAACAGACAGTATGTCACAGCAAAAGATGTCCATTGTAAGGGAATTAAAACTAAATCTTTGAAATCTTAAATCTTAGATCTCTCTCTCTCTCTCTCTCTCTCTCTCTCTCTCTCTCTCTCTCTCTCTCTCTCTCTCTCCTCTCTCTCTCTCTCTCTCTCTCTCTCTCTCTCCTCCCTCCCTCTCCCTCTCTCACCTATTACCTTCACTCCTCCGGAATTCCTTAAGCAAGTGTTGTCAGGTAATCACCCGAAAATTATAAAGTTGATATAGGCTTCCCACGGCCGTCTTTGGCGGTGGCGTGGGAGGAGGTGGCGCAGGTGGCAGAGGAGGTGGCGCAGGTGGCAGCGAGGTGGCGCAGGTAGCAGGGGAGGAGGTGGTGCAGGTAGCAGGAGGAGGTGGCGCAGGTGGCAGACGAGGTGGCGCTTGGTGGCAGAGGAGGTGGCACAGTTAGCAGGGAGGAGTGGCCAGGAGGAGGGAGGTGGCGCAGGGGCAGAGGAGGTGGCGCAGTGGCAGAGGAGGTGGCGCAGTTAGCAGGGGAGGAGTTGGGCAGGTGGCAGAGGAGGTGGCACAGTTAGCAGGGGAGGAGGTGGCGCAGGGAGAGGAGGTTGGCGCAGGGCAGAGGAGGTGGCGCAGGTGGCAGAGGAGGTGTAGCAGGGAGGAGGTGGCGCAGGTGGCAGAGGAGGTAGCAGGGAGGAGGTGGCGCAGGAGGCAGAGGAGGTGGTCGCAGGTGCAGAGGAGGTGGCGCAGTTAGGGAGGAGTGGTGCAGCAGAGTGGCGCAGGTGGCAGAGGAGTGGTTGCAGGTAGCAGGGAGGGTGGCGCAGTTAGCAGGGGAGAGATGGCGAGGTGGCAGAGGAGGTGGCGCAGTGGCAGCCGCGGCGCAGCATCGGAGCTAATTCGGCGGCGCACGGCGAGGGACGCGTCAGTACAACAATTCATTACAAAGTTTGTTAGAGCGGTTATGGGGCTGTCTCTTCCTTCCTCACTTCTCTCCTCCTCCCTCTCTATTCTTCATCCTTATTCCAC
>NW_020870546.1:77609-85545 GCF_003789085.1 Penaeus vannamei | reverse complement strand
TACTCATCCATATACATCTATTTATACTCCTCTAAGCCCTACTCTACTACTCCTACTAGCTCATCTACTCTGCTCATCGCCTGACTCTCATCTCCTCTGCTAACTCCTCTCTTCTCTCTCGCGCAGTATACTTCACCGCTCAACGATGCAATAACAAAAATATTATATTGTTTATTATTCATACAGCGCAAATCAAACACCATTGACCAACTTACCCTAATAATATAAATCCTATTTTTTTCAGGCGAGAGATGGTACGCTCTTTGTGGTTCCCCTGGGCAGCGCCCTGGACCCTGGGGCTGTGCAGGATCACCGCTTTAAAACAGACGATGTCCTTGTTCTTCCCCCCAATGGGAGCAGGGCCCGGCCTTCATCGCTTGTCTGGTGAGTAGGGTGGGTGTTGAATTAGAAGCTTAATTTACTCATTTATGTGGGAGTTCCTGCTCTGAGTGATTATTGGTTTTAGAAAAGAAGAATGGTAAAATTTATAGCATGTAATAACAGTGCACATTCCTTCTAGGTGGCAGACAATGGTTGGCGATGCCTCCTTGGCCATCATTGGCACAGAGTTGGGAGAACTCTCCTTCATCGAGTTGAGCACAGGGAAGGAAGTTGGTGGCACCTACATCACTGTGCCAGTCACAGAGCTAGACTTGTGTCGGGACAACTCCTTGGATACTGTCTATTTGCTGGTCAGTCTTAGGGGTCTATTGATGTTGTAGATTTGATTTATTATTTCACATCTATGACCACCCATAGTAGGAATGGCAAATTACATATTATATTACTTAGTGAATTTATTATTAGATTTTGATGGAAATGTTATATGATATCTATCTTTTTACAGAGATGGCACAGCTATTTGTTAGATTGAACTTGCAATAAATGTGCACTTCAGTACTCAAAATTGTAATTTTGCAAAAATATAAAATCTAGCAATTTGACTTTATTACATATTGCCCATAGTTATCTTGCAAGACGGTGAATCAGACAACAAAAACATCTTTGAGTTGTCTTGCATGCTTTGCCTTAAAGATTCTCCATAAGTTCCCATGCAGTGATACTAGGATTGCTTAGCTCCTTTTAGGTATCTCTGGAGAAATTGCTCCGATCTTCATAGTGTAACAGTAGCTTTCCGCACGTTGCACAGGCTATGCTCACTACACAACTGTCCACAGCATTATGTATCCATCTGCCTCTCGTAGAAAAAGATTGGAATCAGGAAACTTCATTATTTACTTCTGGGCACCTTCAGCAGACCAATATTAATGACTGCAAACTCCTCACACTTCTCTTTGCTTTTGGTAAACAGAATCTGACCAAACCAATACTGGTTTGTTTCTAACACCATTGGTGAACCTTAAAGAGAGTGAGTTCTGCAGTCATGGATGGCTGTTTCAGTCTTCCTCTACAACCCAAACACCCCACACCTTTGGTTGGTGCAAGTAGAAGTAGACCTTTAGTTATCATCAGTCAGTCCATCAAATACCTCATCTGCAGCCTCTGGCTGGAGATTGTGTGTCTTTTACAAGTTGTCATCCTTAGCCTTTCAGGCAACTCTTGCAACAAAGTAAAAGAAGTATTTTTTCATAGAAGATTCTATCAAAGTTCAGACCCTTGTCTCCACAGAGCAGCAGCACAGTCACAGCAACTTTCACTCTTATGGCACGCAGCCCTATGAGCACGCTCTCCAGAGCCACCATCAGTACCATCATAGCAAAGGATTCCTCCATAGATTTCAAACTGTTTGCTGTTGAACAGACCAAGGGTGATTCTTTGGTAGCAGTACAAGCCCATGTAATAAGCCTTTGCCTCAGGACCTAAATTGCATAGCAGTAGTCTGGCCCAACCAGGTGACTTCTTCACAGATTCAACTTAGGACCACTCCTTTCCATTCAACTTCATCTCAGGCCTGCAGCAGCAGATACAACTACTTAGGCCCAAGCCCACCCATCCAGCAAGATCCAGGCCTTACCAAAACTTTACTTACCTGAGAAATTGCACATGGCTTCATGCATGTTGGAATGACCCATCCTCCACTGTAGCCAGCATATGATGGTCCCTTTCCATTCCGCCAGAGAAATGAGAAATTGACCATATGAAGAGGCAACAAGAACAATACTTTTACCACTGGCTGAGCCAAAACCTGCCTGCATTGAAGTGTAGGCAAGCTCATGTGTTGGCTCCCTCCATCATTGCACTAGGGGATGAATGCTTGCAGCATCAGCTTCCTGTACCTCGAGTAGGCCACACTCACTACACATCTAACCACAACTCCCAGGAAAAGACAGAAATTAAGTCACCTCATCATTTACTTCTGGTAAAAAAAGCACCACAACATCTCTTGTTTAGAGCAGAAGTGGTGAGTAGGAACATCATCTGTTGAAGTAAAATTAAAATATGTGGCCCATGTTCCCTTATTCACAGTCTGATTATCCACGTTGTCCCAAATGGTCTTGCTATAAAATAGCAAGAGGGGGTCAGTAGTATCGTCAGTCAACATGTGCACCTTATCTTGTTGCTCATCTAGGTGATGAGAAACTCATTTTCATGATTCCTTCACAGCAGATGCATCATATGGACAACATCCTTTATTGAGGTTGCATACTACCTGGATGTGCTGGAGTATTTGTCCCAAATAGGTGATGCTTTGTGGGACATAGCCAGTCACACTGCCCTTCCCATCTCTGTAACTCCGGATTTACCAATGGGATTTGAGTCAACAAAGGAGGTTCATCTCACGTTATAAATTTTTATTATAATAGGACAATTTTTATTTTCTTCTCTTCACATCATCCTTTTCTTAGATTCTCAGCTTAATCCTTGGACTATGTCCTAGAATTCTGAAGCCATTCCCCTGTACACTTCCTAACTTGTTGGATCCAATTGTGTCTGGGAAATCACAGGACCAAAAATAGGAGCAGTGGTTTACGTAAGTGGCCAATATCCCAGGTGTAAGGCACTTGGGCTGGGCGCGTGCAGACACTAATGAGTTGTGGCAAGACTCAATGCCTCCATTATTTTGCATAAACTTTTTTAGCTTTTTTGCCATTTTCCAATGTCCATATTTGTCTTTTGATTCACTTTATCCAAATGGTAAAATATTATTTTCCTTGTGTAGACTCTATATAATCTCTATGTAGTAGTCTTTTTTTTTCGTAATTTTCAATTTTCCGTGCCATAGATCACATTGGCCAGGAATACAATGCAGAGCATGGAAATGACATCCTCCCTGGAGCCAGTACTCTTTAAGTCACAGCTTACATACATAATATTCCACATTTGGTTGTCGATGTGAATATCGCAAAAGCCCCATTCTAAGTGCCAAATGAGTCTAATCACACTCCAAGAGGGTAGTGCACTTATGACAAATCTTTTCCATCACCCTGGCCTTCACTCATGCCAGCAAGATCACGCCACCTGGCTCACGGCCATTTTTCCCGATGACAGCAAGTTCACGTTACCTGGCCTTTAACCCAGATTTTTCCATGACGGTATCATCACATCGCCCAGATCGCAGGGGTTAGATTACAAAGAAAAATGCTAAACTGAATATTGTTGTTTTTTTGTTGGGAATAAAGGTAAAGATTCCATAGATAAAATTACGCCGATTAACGCTGATATATTTTGAAGCCAAAAATAAAAGGTTCCGAGCGGCTACAAAGTCGGCATGCAGGGCTGCCCTGAACTCTGCCCGCCCGCCGGCTGTAGCCCGCTGCTGCGTTGGAGCATGAGCCCCGATACAGTGTCACACTGGCGGGACACCCAGCAATGTTTATTTTTTTGGGTGTCTCACATGTTAGTGGGTTAAAGGGCAGTTTCCTACATAAAATGTATATTTCTGGACAAAGATTGTAAAAGTGACATATACCATAAATTTTTTGATATTAGAAATGTAAGCGTAAAATATCACTGCATGGTTGTCAAATTATACACTTTTTAATTTATTTTTCTCATTTTATTTATTTTTTATTTTTATTTATTTATTTTTATTATTATTTTTTTTTCTTTTATTGAAAAATATGACGTGGTATCCTTACATGTAGTTTTCTTTTTTTCTTGTGTCCTTAGCTGCACATATGTAACCAAAGCATCCCTTGTAGATCACAGGGCCAGAGGACAGGCAGTGGCGCTTGGTGCTGGAGCAGCGCAGTAGCCAGTATCTCTTTCCCCTCGAACACATAACCCCTGAATGGCCAGATGATGAGAGTCCTGGGGCTTCGCTGCATCGCTCGGGACCCCCCCACCGATCCCGGCTGCTTGGCCTTAAGCAGCTGTCAGTGGAGAAGCTGCAAATGCTTAAGCAAAGACTTGCAGAGGCCAAGACGGGCACTAGGAGGAAACCATTAACTGAAAATAAAGGTAATGGATCATTACATTATTCACTTACTATTTTTCTCTCTGTCATCTTTCCTTTTTGTGTATCTAATTTTATTTACTCATATGTATTGAGCTAAGTTGATGTACTGCCCTTCTTTGTATGGATATGGAATTGATGATATTCAATTTGATTATCAGTAGCTGTCACCAAAATTCAGTTAACATGAAAGAGGCTTTGATTACAATCTCTATAGGTAATCTTAGCAAGATGACTGAATGGAGAAGATAATATGTAATTGATATAGCGAAGCACTTATATACAAAAAAAAAAAAAATAAAAAAATAAAAAAAAAATAAATAAATAAATCATTGATTTTTATGAAAACAAACTGTAGATGATTACAGGACTATGTTTATAAGAAAAAGATAGATATCTTGTCATATGTTAGCCATGATATATTTCTTATGATATTGGCTGAAAACAAACATTAATTTGTGTTTGTGTGTTGTGGTAACACCTGGTTCTTCCATCTGGCAACACACTCTGCACGGAAATGGGTCCACATCTTTATGGGTACGTTTGGGGCACCACAGCTGTCCTCTCTTATCTATCATCCTGGCCAGCCATTACATAAATCTTGATGATTTTTATATCTATCAGTATCATTTACAGTAAATATGCAGTACCCAAGATTTACATGGGTATACACACTCCTAAGGACTGTTCAGCTTTTTGCCATTTCACTTCTATGACTAATGGCTGACCCAAGGTCGGTTTTCCTTTTTTCACACTTCTCTGTTTTTTTAAGTGGATTTGAAAAGAAAAAATATTAGCACCCACCTGGAGATGGTTACCATATTACACATTTCCAATGCAGATGAAATTAAGACAACCTCTTTTGAGCATGACAGAATTGTCCGCCATGTCTCGTGACCTTGATTTCACCGCTGTATCACAGGAGAGAGGGAGATGGAACCTGCCACCTGCATAACCCTTCATTAGTCTTGTGTTGTCCTTTTTTTTTTTACTTAAGTACTTTTGATTTTTTCCTCCTTTACACTTTTTGCTTGTTCTTTTGTACATGCCATCCAACATTAGTTGTTGCACATGATATAAAGGACAGATTATATAGCTTTTGCTTTAGGTTTCACATTTAATGCCTTGTCTGTAATATTGTAATGTTATTTGCATCTCATTTTACTTCATGATAATAAGAAAAGGAAAAAAGATTGTGCAGGACCTCAGGCCATGCTTACTTTTGAGTTCTTGAATGAAAATCAAGATGAAAGCTTGATATTTTTCTTTGAGAGGCACCATAAGGCCGTAAGTTGAACGAGCCTTCCAGAAATGGGAAATAATAGATTAACTATAAATTTAAGGCCAAAAAACAAACAAACATAGACTGGAATATTTACTCTAAAATTGACCCAGAATCCCTAAAGTGTTGAAGTTGCATTCAGTAACAGAAAATATTAGTTGGAAATGTTAGATGTTCTTACAGTTATGTACTCCTAAGACCCCCAAGTTAGTAATGTCCTGTTGATGGTGTTTTCATGCATTTTAAAATTTTTCTGTTACATTTTTTTTATGCCCTGTACCAAATCCATGGCTTCCAGATTTACCACAGGCTGATGTCAAAGTAGACTTTTAGAGATACATTCAGTACTTGTCCGTTCTGCATTAGGGTGAACTGAGCTGAATGGAGATATAATCAGTCTCCGGACTCTTTGTGTGCAGGTGTGCCTGGCTATCAGTCTCAAGGCTATTAGGGGTGGGGTATGAATGCACACATTTTTTCTTTAGGATAAATAGGACTGGGCTTAATTTTAGAGCAGTTTTATTATATTACCACCTAGTGCAACAATTTTATAATTGCAGATCTATACTGGAGTTCCTTATATAAATTTCTCAAGGCAAACATGAAGAGGCCATGGATAACTTTGTTGGGTATCCTCGCTTTCAGGTACCCACCATCAACATAAAACCGAGATAGGGTTTTGAATGTTTATAGGATGAACCAGTAGTGAAGTAGGTATATTTTAGCAGTGATAACTCATCTTGACCGTACCAAAAAGTTTTACAGCTAAAAATGATGGCACATGGTCCTAAAAAGCCAAGAAATTTCATTTACCATCTACTTTCAATCTAAGAATATATATTTATGAGAATCAGCAAGCTCATCCAAATACCCTATAGAGCTTCGACCTTGCTGCAGAGAAAACAAGCACTGTAACTATTGTTTTATTTATTCCAGGTGTGGACACTTGTGATATTGATGAACTGTCAGCCACAACTACCCCAGAGCAAATTATGACAACCTCCACAACCTCCATAGCCTCAGGGGGTGACGGAGAGGCTGCTCCATGCATCTCTGCAAGACCCGAGAGGCTCTGCAAATTCATCCATGACGTTATTGCGACACCACAGTATGCCAAAGAAAGATACCTGTTAGCAGGGCATTGCAAACCAAACACTACATTGATGGTTAGTGGATTACTTTTTTGTCATCAGTACCTACTCTTTTTACGGACTGTTTTCTCATTTTGTTCTTGTTCTTATGATTGAATGATACAAATACATATGCACATGCACGTTGAAAGTTTGTGTGCATTCATTTACTTTTACAATATTTAGCAAGTCATGTCTTTTCTGCCAACAGATTTACAGCACTGATTTGGAACCCACTCCTCTCTTCGTCTTCAAAATTATACCTGATGCTGAGAAAATCATCCTCCAAGATGAGATGATCTTCCTCTCAGATGCAACATCGCGGCGGAAACTCACCATCATCTCTACATTCTTCTCATCCTCATCAAAGATAGATGGAACTATAGTAAGTTTTTAGTTTGATCAGATATTCCTGGGAAAGGGAGGGTAGTGAGATGAGTTTTATTGAACATTGTGCATTCCCTGTGTAAATGATGTAGATTATGATAATTCTTTATTTCTTATTTCAACTTTGGGGGTATTTTTATTTAATTAGTGTATTAATAGTATATTTAAGAATATTTAAGTATGACTATATTAGGTTCCTTTTTTTCAATTAGTTCCTTTTTTATTATATGCACTTTCCATACAAAAAGATTTTATTTTAGGAAATTTTATGCAGACACTTTAGGTAGCTCCTGCATGTCTGTTAAAAGAAAAGAGTGAAATGAAAGCCTATCATTCAACTTGCATAGTTATTGCAGTGATTACATGATCTATGTATAGTATCAGCTATCAAGCAATTATAACCAAACCTATATATTTTACAGGACAGCAAGGTGAACCCAGTGATCCAGGAAATAGACTTGCCGGAGGACGAAGAAATTGTGTCCATGCACTCTAGTCCCCCCTTGATCTCACAGGATGCTAACAGCAGTCCACCGCGCTCAGGCAGGTCATCTGTTGTAGGGCGGATTGGCAGAGATGAAGAAGATGAAGACTATGTGGAACTGCCAAGTCACACATGGCCCCATGGATGCATTATATTAACTACCAAATCTTTGTATATATGTCAGCCAAGGTAGGTCTGTTGGGTCTAAGGTAGTAATTTTGTTTTATGAAGTAGCTTCAAAATAAAGTTACTTGCTTTGCTTACTAGTGTTACGTCTTGTTTTCCTATTTATGTGA
>NW_020870546.1:67609-72609 GCF_003789085.1 Penaeus vannamei | reverse complement strand
CACACACACACACACACACACACACACACACACACACACACAAACACACACACACACACACAGATATCTATATCTATCTATCTATCTACCTATCTCTCTATATATATGTATATATATATATACACAGAGCGAGAGAGAGAGAGAGAGAGAGAGAGAGAGAGAGAGAGAGAGAGAGAGAGAGAGAGAGAGAGAGAGAGAGAGAGAGAGAGAGAGAGAGAGAGAGAGAGAGAGAGAGAGAGAGAGAGAGAGAGAGAGAGAGAGAGAGAGAGAGAGAGAGAGAGAGAGAGAGAGAGACAGACAGACAGACAGAAAAGAGATAAAAGAACACAGAAGCAAACAAACAGACATAGAGCAAACAACTGCCGCCCCCAAGACGTCTCGCAGGAAGTCCAAGCATAACAAGGAGCCGTGGGCAGGGTGCCGTAATCAGCTGGTCGGCCTGCCATGTCACCACCGGCCGTCAACATCAAAACACGCCGGCTGACCGCACGCTGGATCCCCACCTGGAAATGAGGTTGTTGCGGCCCGGGCTAATGATAAAAATTACATTAATTACATCACTTTGTATGAACTGCTGGCCCGCCGACTGCACCGGGGCGGGTATTTGTATGAGAGGAGAGTACAGTTAAATCTTATTTATTGAAATCTTGCATCAAGACATTTTTATAATGATGGCGCCAACGATCATTACGTGACTTCCAGCTGTTTCGCTTTTCATTATCACTATGTTTGCTTTCATGGTTATAATAGTGTTATAATCATGGTGGTTTTGATCTCCGTTATCACTGCCATGAACACTGGATGCTGCTATCGAGATATTATTATAAGTGCTGATGGTATCTCCCAGGGCAATTATCAGTGATTATGTAAAAGTTAATCTGCGTCATAATTATCAGTTTTGATATTGTGGTTATTTTTTTCATCAGTGCTTTCATTCTTTTATGATCAACATCATTATTATTCCCGGTGAGCTTGTTCCAATAGCTTTTATCTATACTATTCCAATAATCATAATGCCTGTATGATTCATCTCCAGTATCACTAATTCAACTGTCATAATCTGAACTGTAATATTAATAAAATTGAAGAAAATGTGCAAAATGATAATCACCGCGACCAAGATTATTACCAGTACAAGAACTACATCAGTTGGTACTATTACCCTTAATGTTATCATTATCATTACCACATATCCAATGTACAATCAACGCAATTATCATTATTATCAGGAAAATAGTGACAGCAACCGCACAGGAAAAAAAATGCTTGAACTAAAATTGATGCTACTGTTATCAAAACTGCATTCTGCATAAAGAACAAAAGCCAAAGCAAAAAATACTTTATGAAACGACTGCAATAATTGAGAGAAAATTGTATCAACCTCCTAAAATAATTCACTCTTATTTTCCTTTACCGATATTCAGAATCTTACTGATTTTTTTTGTTAATCTTTGTATTTTTGTTACGTTCGGACACTTCACTCAACCAAAGAGAACACCTGCAATGAAGTGACATCAACGTGAACGAACAACCATGAAACAGATTGATGTCCCTCCGTTCACACAGCGATATCTTCCGAGGCTTTGTTTACCCTGTAACACAGCCAGGCTGACCAAACAAACACTTCAGTCTGGCCAGGTAAACACACACAGCTGGCGTAAGTGGCCAATGCAATACACCACAGCGGCCATCTCTTCTGTCACGGGCTAACCGCGCCAGCCCCCTGCCTGCCCCCTCCGCTTTCCCCCCTTATCCTCCCTCCTTTCCCTTACCCTGCTCTCTTCCCTCCCTTCCCTTATCCCCTTCCCCCCTTCTTCCCCGTATCTCTTCCCTTACCCCCTGCCTCCACATCCTTTGCCTTTGCCCTCTCTCTCCCTGGTCCCCCTCCTTCCCTCCCCCTCCCTTATCCCCACGTTCTTTAAAGCGGGGAGGGGGAGGGGAGGTGGGGGCGATTTATAAAAACTCCTCCCAGCACTATGAGAAACCGCCGCTGTCCTTGTCCATGGCAATCTAATGCAAATTGGAGGATGGGGAGGGATCGCCGCCCCCGGGCACCAGAGGCAGCAAGGAGTCATTAGATACGTTCAAAGCGGTCCTTATATAACAAGAATAGGCCCTCAAATGACCTCCGCCGCTTCTTAAAATGGAGCCTTTCCGCGGTGAAATAACGTCTCCTCCGCCTCTCGCATTACCCACCTGACCTCGTTCCGATCGACTGAGTCTCCGCGACGGGAAATATCTATATATGCAAATCAAATTAAAGGACCGTCATTAAACTCGGCGTTCGAGTCTCCGCATAAATGCCGCTGTCTCGTTACCCGGATCCGGCAGAACGGATAGGCGAAGCTCCCCGTTATAGAGTCCGGACGAGTGTTGGGGACCTGGCATAACCCCCACCCCATCCCCATGATTCATACCCTTTCCCTTCCCCCCCTCCCCTTATTTTTCCCCTTATTCCCCCTTTCCCCTACTCCTTTTCCCTCCCTTATTCCTTTCATACTTCCTCCTCTTTCTCCCCCTCCCCACTATCTTCCCACTACTTGCTCCCTTATATACATATCACCTTCCCTCTATATCTCCCTATACTGCCTCCTATTGTTTACCTCTCCCCCCTACATTGTTCCTCCTTCCTTCCTCAACCTCCTTCCCCATTACCCCAACACTCAAATCACCCCCATACAACCCTATCAAACAATCCACACACCTACAGCCTCTCTTCGCCCCTCAAGATCAATAACACCGCACACTACGGCGCCCCACCATAACAACCTCCCGACAAATACCGCTAGCCTCCAATCCTCGCCATCCATCTACAACATAGATTTACCTACTACCTTCATCCCTCACTGAAATATGCATTTCGAGGATGTACGATTGTTTAGGGAAACTATTCCTCACAGAACGAAAACTTATATGACAAGCGGGAGCGTCTGAGCTTCGACTCATCGACGTCCCGCAGGTAAAATCTTTCACTCAAAATTCGACACTGACCGTCTGTTAGGGAAGTGCTGATCATTACCCGCCTGGCTAATAGTTCGCGCCACGCAACACGTCAACTCAAAAAGAACACACGCTGCCATCAAAGGACTCTCTCATCTAAACAGCCCTACCAATCGAGAAATATGACGGCGTAACTGCTATGCTTTCTCTTATTGTACTGAATAGGGACATGCAAATATGTCACCTAGCTTATACCTCCTGCCCTGTTTAATGGTACCCCCCGGCAGCGCGCATTAAATTAGTATAGAAGGCGACATGAGTTCTTGCGCATTAAGTATTTTTATACAAAAAAGCGCGAGTGACTCTCTTTCTCTCCTCCGCCCCCCCTTCGTCGGATTGAGATACAATTTACATCATATTGATGAATAAATAAGGTCGAAACAACAATCGCGCAGCACAACACCTGTCCCATGTATTCATTCTTCCGATCACTCTCTTTCTCGTGCTAATTTTAGGTTGAGAGGTGCGGGGAAATAGCTGCCCTTAGTAATCGACGCACCAGCACGTGATCACCTTCCTGGCTCTCTATGTATAATGTTAGATCGGAGAGTATTTCTTTTATATATTCTAGAATGTCCACCATTGGGTATGATATAAAACATACAACATATTCATAACTTTATTATTAAAATTATCGTCATACTACTTATGTCACTATGCAATAGAACACATATTAGCAGTAACGTAGCAGCGAGAGATATCAGGTATACCGCCAGAAACTACGAGACATAGCGTAGATGGCGATAAGGTAGACGGTTTTATGTATATTTTCCAAATAATATTCAATACAATGTTTCCTATACCTAGTGTTAGAAAATAGATAGGGGGGTAGGGGAGTCAAGGTAAGTCCCCTTCTACTCCATACCTACCACCCTGTAATAATATACTTGACCATCGGCACGGACTACTTATGCTCCACTGTATGCTCTGTTATGAGTGTATGTACTCACAAATATAACGCTCATATACAATATATTTTTATTTGGTATATCGTAAATTCATCACTACTACGTTGTCATATAACTGAACTTTTTCGGCCCTTTTCCTCACTCGATCACAACTCGCGGAATATAGCCAAAATTATCACTCTCATTTAGCTATCCCATATACTATATATACTAAGCGCCTTAATAAAAACAATACACCTGTACCTCTAAAGGTCACATAATAAATAAATAGAGGAAGTTCGCGAGATGAGGCCTCCTAGATAAACGCTACTCGCTAATGACACTATCACCTTTAAAAAAAAAAAAAGACTTTATATAATAAAGTCTTTATAATGTTAGACCTGAGATAATCAAAGTAATAGAACTCGATAACTACTTTTAGTCGCATGTCAGACGCAGGTGAAGGCATAAAAGCAATCTAGCTAAAGGTATATGTCCTGCTGTGGTCCTTAGGTGTTGGGTGGATATTAAAATTATTCCAGCAATCTTTTTTTGTCATGCATTTTTTTGAAGCGTGGAATCATACATGCATGCCAAAAGAAACAGACCTAGTTGAGCCCTTTAATTTCACCTCACTTACTATCCAATATTAATCTCTAATCTCAGCATGTATAGAAGGTAATCAGGGCAATTCCCTCTGAGTTCAAGGTACTAGCGCGGGCCCGGTAATAAGAATAACACGGAGAAAATGTACGGTACCTCGTCAATCCATTTAGTTGTTAATAAGAAAAACTTTTGGCTATGAACTCATACACGTTTACAGGCCTTCGTGGCTATAATGCTGACTCATTGTTTTAAAAATAGAGAATGAGTAATATTGAACAGGTAGCACAGTCCGTCAGTTTATGTACTTATGTAGATGGTATTGGATACTAAATGGATATCATCAGAGAAAGTAATTCCATGTAAAGACGGTTTATAGCGATAATACTAAAGAAAATATAACGAACATTACAATATTATTATTATATAGTAATATAAGATAAGAGGAGTAAGTATAATATATGTGTGGTGTGGTGTGGTGTGTATGTGGTGAGATTAGTGTGTTGATGT
>NW_020870546.1:47609-50109 GCF_003789085.1 Penaeus vannamei | reverse complement strand
GTGACCATTCAAAATGTGACTGATGGAAATCGGCAAAAAAATTGCTCAGACAAACTTCAGACAGTGCTCTCTCTCTCCTCCTCTCTCTCTCTCTCTCCTGTTTCTCTCCTTCTCTCTCTCTCTCTCTCTTTCTCTCTCTCTCTCACTCTCTCCTTTCTCTCTCTCTTCTCTCTTTCTCTCTCTCGTCTCTCTCTCTCTCTCTCTCTTCTCTCTCTCTCTCTCTCTCTCTCTCTCTCTCTCTCTCTCTCTCTCTCTCTCTCCTTCTCTCTCTCTCTCTCTCTCTTTCTCTCTCTCTTCTCTTTCTCTCTCTCTCTCTCTCTCTCTCTTTCTCTCTCTCTCTCTCTCTCTCTCTCTCTCTCTCTCTCTCTCTCTCTCTCTCTCTCTTTCTCTCTCTCTCTTCCTCTCTCTCTCCCTCTCTCTCCCCTCCTCCCTTTCTCTCTCCTCTCTCTCTACTTCTCTTCTCTCTCCTCTCTCTCTCCTCTCTCTCTCTCTCTCTCTCTCTCTCTCTCTCTCTCTCTCTCATCTGCTCTCTCTCTCTCTCTCTCTCTCTCTCTCTCTCTTCTCCTCCCTCCCTTCTCTCTCTCTCTCTCTCTCTCCCTCTCTCTCTCTCTCTCTCTCCCTCCTCTCTCTCCCTTTCCTCACACTCACTGACACGCAACATTGCATCTCCAAGGAAACACACACATACACGTACACACAGGCACACACGCACACACACACTCACTCCTTTTCTTCACACACACTGACACGCCACATTGCATCCCCAAGGAAACACACATACACAGATTTCCCCCAGCCTGTTCGAGATGGGCAAATTGCTCGGGAAGACCTCATACAGCGCCAGGCTCTTGAGGTGATCGAAAAGCAGACAGAGATCCACCGAAGCACAGGCCGTCACGCCAGTCCAAACTACGTGTCAATAGCAGACATGCACTCACATGATGATATATTCATGTCTTGTTTGTTGTCATTGTCGTTATCATCATCATCGTCATCATCGTCATTATTATTGTTATTATCAATTTTATTATTATTATCATTATGACTGTTATTATGAATACTTTTATCGTCTTTATCATCATTATCATTCTCTCTCTCTCCTTTCTTTTCTTCTTTCTTTCTTTCTCTCTCTCTCCCTTTCTCTCTCTCTCTCTTCTCCCTCCCTCCTTCTCTCTCTCTCTCTCTCTCTCTCTCTCTCTCTCTCTCTCTCTCTCTCTCTCTCTCTCTCTCTCTCTCTCTCTCTCTCTCTCTCTCTCTCTCTCTCTCTTTCTCTCTCCTAGTCCTGATATCCATCACCAATAATGTTAAAAATTAAGTGTATGTAAGCACAACACTTACTCTGTTTTCTCGCACGACTTTTTTTTCTTTCTTTTTCACCAGAATATCCGATCTTCGTTACCTCATTACTGAAGTAGAGAGTTTCCGCAAGTCATCCTACTGCCCGCCTTCCGATAATCAAATATTTACATTACACATTAATTGAAAATCATTTGAATACTCCTTTCTCTTCCACATTTCTCCTTCTCTCGCTCGATCTATCTGTCTATCTGTCTATAGGTTATCTGTCTATCTAGCGCTGTCTATTGTTTTTTTCGGTTTCGCCTCTCACTCAATTTCCTTTTTTATTCTCTCGCTTTCTTTCCACCCATTTCTTTTTTCTTTTGTCTGATTCTTCCTCCACTTCTGTCTTTTTGTCTGTACCTCTCTTCCTTATCCCCTGCCCTCCCCCCCTCTCTCTTCTCCCTCTTATCTCTCTCTTTCTCCTCTTCACTTCCCCTCCTTTAACCCTCTCTGCCTTTCCCCTCTTAATCCCTCTCTCCCTTCCCATCCCCAAGCTTCCCCATTCCTCCCTTTCCCTTTTCTCCCAATTCCCTTCCCTCCCCCTCTCCCCTCTTCCTCCCACCCCATCCCCACCTCCCCTCTCCCTCCCTTTCCTTCCCCACCTCCCCTCTCCCTCTTTTCCCTCCCCACCTCCCTCTCTCTCCCTTTTCCCTCCCACCTCCCTCTCCTCTTCTCCCTTTCCTCCCCCACTCCTCTCCCTCCCTCCTCCCCACCTCTCTCTCTCTCTCTCTCTCTCTCTCTCTCTCTCTCTCTCTCTCTCTCTCTCTCTCTCTCTCTCTCTCTCTCTCTCTCTCATTCTCTCTCATGCTCTCAAGGGATCAGAGGTAAATACGCGCACGCACAAACGCACAGAGCTGGCCACGTACCGTCGGCATCAAAGCTAACTTTCACTTTGCTTTTCTCATTGTGGCAGGTGAACGTAAAAGGGAAAGAGAGAGAGGGAGAGAGAATGCTGGCGATGAATGCTGTGTGATGGCGGGGACGTGTGTTTTCTCGAACTTTCTGATGATGGGTGTGCCTTTCTGTTGGTGAAATGCAAAAGACCTTTGAAGGATAAGACGAATACAGCTAAGTAACTAGATTGTCTCAACAACAATCAACAACAACAGAACAACGAACAACAAAAACAACAACAATAAAACAACAACAACATAACAAA
>NW_020870546.1:41234-46966 GCF_003789085.1 Penaeus vannamei | reverse complement strand
AGAGAGAGAGAGAGAGAGAAGAGAAGAGAGAGAGAGAGAGAGAGAGAA
Organism: Penaeus vannamei; assembly: GCF_003789085.1. Lineage (NCBI taxonomy): Eukaryota > Metazoa > Arthropoda > Malacostraca > Decapoda > Penaeidae > Penaeus > Penaeus vannamei. The sequence goes on along the minus strand of NW_020870546.1, from coordinate 46,918 downwards.
AAGAGAGAGAGAGACAGAGAGAGAGAGAGAGAAGAGAGAGAGAGAGAGAGAAGAAGGAGAGAGAGAGGAGAGAGAGAGAGAAGAGAGAGAGAGAGAGAGAGATGAAGAGAAGAGAGAGAACGAAAAAGAAAAATTAGAGAAAAAGGTCGAAAAACAAATGGTCTTTGATGTGCTAAAACTACCGTTTATAGCGACAAAAAACACACTTTTTTTTATCAAGCATTTCCATACTCCTCCCTCCCCCTCCCCCTTGCCACCACAACCCCCCCCCCCCACCGGCCCCCACCAAACCTCTGCTTCTCGAAGTTAAAGCAATCACCTGCTGGATATATGCTTGCTCTCTGCAGTGTTTGAAAGGGATGCAAATGCTTCTTTTTTCTCTGTGTAAAGTTCGGTATTTGGTATTGCTCTCTCTTTCTCTCTCTCTCCCTCTCTTCCTCTTTACCTCTTTAGGTTTTTGTCTTTCTGTCTGTCTGTATCTATTCCTCTCTCTCTCTCTCTCTCGCTTTTTCTCTTCCTTTCCCTTTCTCTCGGTCTTTCTCTCTTATTCCCTCTTTATCTTTTTGTCTGTCTGTCTGCCTGTCTGTCGATCTGTCTGTATTGATGTCTCTCTTTCTTTCCCCTTCTTTCGGTCTTTATCACTTACTCTCTCTCTTTCTCGCTTTTTCTCCTGTTTCCCTTTCTCTTTGTCTTTCTTACTCTCTTTCCCTTTCATTCCTCTGCGCCTATATGTCTTACTGTCTGTCTATATGTCTTACTGTCTGTCTATCTGTCTGTCTGTTTGTCTGTCGGCCTGTCCATTCGCCTGCCTGCCTGCCTGTCTGTCTGTCTATCAGTCTGTCTGTTTGTCTGTCCGTCCGTTTGTCTTTCTCTCCTCACCCCCTCTTCCTCTCTTTCTCACTCTTTCCAAATAACAACCATAATTGCTTGCATTTTTTACATATCTTTCTTGAATCATCTTTGCTTAGGAGGAACTAAATCCCCCCCCACGAGTTTTAATGGATTTACTAAACAACTCATTAAGAATCTCATTACAAGTGCACCTTAATTGCGGAATCATCTTTGCAATGCTAATGCGTAATCTCTCGCGAACAATATTAATCGTCAACGGCTTCGGTTTTCATCTGCTGGGAATATCTTTGATATTTTTTTTTATTCATTAACGTATTCTGTCTATTTATTGATCATCTAATTGTTGTTGTTTTTTTTTTGTTATTTTTATCCGTGTTGTTTATTTATTGTTTAGTTGTTTATTTGTTCATTTTTTTCTTATCCGTTTTTGTGTCTATGTATCTCTTGTAACTGTCTAATAATGATCTGAAGTCCGTATGCTCTTCTTTCTCAATCAAATTTAATTATTTTGTTTTTTTAATTACTAGTTTTTAGCTTTATCTATTTACTATTCTGTCTGACCATGTTTCTTGGTTGGAATCTTGGTTTGTCAAAGATATACTAAAAAATAAAAAATAAAAAATACAACTGGATTTTGATGAAAATTTGCGAGTGGATTGGCCAGGGCGTCAGTTGATTAGATCTTGAGACGATTGGGATACACGGGATGAAATCAATGGACGGAATTAAGGATATCTCGTTAGTTTGATCCACGAAGATTTTTAAAAACTAGTAATGAGAAATAAAAATACTACTAATTTACGTAGTTTCCGCTCGCGTCTTCTGAGTGCTCTCTGGTTCAGGAAAATGCCTTATTAAATTTTGTAATGGAATTCAAATAAATGAAAAAAAAATCGAGATTCGTTCTAGAAATACCTTCGGTTAACGATATCCCTAATCTTACCATTCTGAAAATAAAATAATTAATAAGACAAAATATAATCATCATCAACAAAAACAACAACAACAAAAAAACTATTGAAAAAAACAAACATTCAGCAAAGCCATTCATTAACAACGAATAATTTATCATGCAACAATAGATCTGCCAGTCATTAACCACAGATCCCGACCACCTCTCCTTCATTAAAAACAAATAACCCATTCACAGTTGCCGTCCCCGTGTCCCCATTTCCACCCTCGTGCCCCGCCACAAGAATGCTGAGTCGACTCCCGGCGTGCGTTCGAACCTTTCCACTCGACTTCCCCTTCCTCTCCCCCCCCCACCAACTTTCCCTTCGTCCCCCTCCTCCCCCTACTCCACCTCCTCACCTCCTCCTCCACCTCCTCCACCTCCTCCTCCACCTCCTCCCCGCCTACCTTCTCCTCTCTGACCTCCCTCTCCCCTAACGCATTTTTTTTTTTTTTTTTTTTATCGCACATTTCCCTTTAAAGCAGAACGAACGGGTCTTTTTCGTGGAGTCTCGGTGGCGGTGAGGTCGGCGCGTTGGTCTTTGTCGGAGGGACGAATGGCGCGTTATTCCGCGTTTTACTGGTTTGAAAACAAGGTTTGGAGCGACACTCGCCTAGACATGAACGTAACTTCTCACATAAAGACGCATAAAGTGTGAGTGTGTATCTATACATAGATTTATACATACGCGTGCGCTTGTGTGTACATGTGTGTTGTTTGAGTGATAGATAGATAAACAGATAGATAGAGAGAGAGATAGATAGACAGATAGGATGAGAGAGAGAGAGAGAGAAGAGAGAGAGAGAGAGAGAGAGAGAGAGAGAGAGAGAAGAGAGAGAGAGAGAGAGAGAGAGGAGAGAGAGAGAGAGAGAGAGAGAGACTGCCAAACAAACAGACACACAGGCATTTAGATATAAACAGAGACAAAACGAGAAATCAACAACAAAATAAAATAAAAAGAAGACACGACGACCCCCTCCCCCTCCCCCCCCCCCTCCCTAGCCCAAAACAAGATGAGCCAAACAATTCCAAAACGCTATTAGTGAACGCATCCGCTGGCCATCTCATTGCGTCTCCAATGAACGCAACCATCTTTTTCTTAGACGTAGCGAGGGGAGGGGAAGTGGTGGTTAAGGATGAGGAAACAAGGGGTACGAGAAGAAGAGGGAGGGGAGGATAGAAAGGAGTGATAGGGAGAGAAAATTGAGGAAAGGAGGGAAAGTGGGTGGTTAAGGATGAGGAAATAAGGAATACGAGAAGAAGAGGGAAGGAAGGGGAGAAAGGAGGGATAGAGAGGAGGGATAGGGAGGGAAAATTGAGGAAAGGAGGAAGGAAGCGGTTAAGGATGAGGAAATAAGGAATACGAGAAGAAGAGGGAGGGAAGGATAGAAAGGAGGGATAAGGAGGGAAGGATAGAGAGGAGGGATAGGGAGGGTAAATTGAGGAAAGGAGGAAGGAAGCGGTTAAGGATGAGGAAATATGGGGTACGAGAAGAAGAGGGAGGGAAGGATAGTGAGGGAAAATTGAGGAAAGGAAGTGGTTAAGGATGAGGAAATAAGAGATACGAGAAGAAGAGGAGGAAGGATAGAAGGAGTGATAGGGAGAGAAAATTGAGGAAAGGAGGGAAAGTGGGTGGTTAAGGATGAGGAAATAAGGGGTACGAGAAGAAGAGGGAGGGAAGGATAGAAAGGAGGGATAGGGATGGAAAATTGAGGAAAGGAGGAAGGAAGCGGTTAAGGATGAGGAAATAAGGGATACGAGAAGAAGAAGGAGGGAAGGATAGAAAGGAGGGATAGGGAGGGAAAATTGAGGAAAGGAGGAAGGAAGCGGTTAAGGATGAGGAAATAAGGAATACGAGAAGAAGAGGGAGGGAAGGATAGAAAGGAGGGATAGGGACGGAAGGATAGGGAGGGAAAATTGAGGAAGGGAGGAAAGAAATGGGGGAGCAAGAGGAGGGTATGAAGGTAAGGGAAGGCAGGGGTAAGAAGGGAGAAAGAAGAAGGGAGGAACGTAGAAAGGGAGAAAAATTGAGGAAAGGGACTCGGAAGGAAAAAGGGAGAGATAGGGATGGAAAGGAAGGGAAGGAAGAATGAATAGGAAGACGAAGAAAATGAGAAGAGAAACAGAGAAAGGAGAAGGGAAGAAAGAGCGAATAAGGGAGAAAATAGAATAGAAAAGGAGAGAGACAGAACACGACGAGGGGAAGGGAATTGGAGGGAAGTAAAGGAAAGAGGGGGGAACAGACGAGAGAAAAGAGAGGAATGAAGAAAGAAGAGGGGAAAGAAAGGGGAATAAAGAAGACTGTAAGGAATGAAGGATAAGGGGCACAAAGATCTGAAGGAAGGAGTTCGAGAGTTCTTACGGAAAGGGGGTGGTGCTTCGGAGGGGGGCTGCTTCCGGAGGGGTGGGGTGAGGGGTGCTTGTGGGGGGCATAAAGGTACTTGCAGAGAGGGAAGGGGGTTCTGGGCAGAGCGGAATGGGGGGGGGGGTACGGGTGCTTACGATGAGGGTGAGGGGTGGGGGGTTCTGAGCAAAGCGGAATGGAGGGGGGAGAGGGTGACAGGGAGCTTACAATGGTTGGGGAGGGGGGTTCTGAGCAAAGCGGAATGGAGGGGGGGGGGGGAGGAGTGACAGGGGAGCTTACAATAGTGGTGAGGGAGTTCTGGGCAGAGATGAATGGGGTGGGGTAAGGGTAGCTTACAATGGGATGGGGGGGTGGGTGGTTCTGGGCAGAGCGGAATGGAGGGGGGAAGCAGGGGAGCTTACAATGGTGGTGTGGGGTTCTGGGCAGAGATGAATGGGGTGGGGTAAAGGGTGCTTTCAATGGGGGTGAGGTGTGGGGGTTCTGAGCAAAGCGGAATGGAGGGGGGGGAGGCAGGGGAGCTTGCAATGGTGGTGGGGGTTCTGGGCAGAGAGGAATGGGGTGAGGGTAAGGGTGCTTACAACGGTGGTGGGGGTTCTGGGCAGAGAGGAATGGAGGGGGTAAGGGATGCTTTCAATGAGGTTGAAAGTGGGAGGGGTGGGGGTTCAGGGGATGAGGGAGTTCAAAGAGTGCAAGGGGGACCTCTGTTTTACACGCTAACTGCACGCTCGAACTCCATAACGGCTCCTCCTTCACGCTCACGAGGCCACTCTAAAAGCATCCACAGGGATCAATTCACTCGTCGGGTTGGGGAGGGAGGGAGGGAGGAAGGGAGGTGGAGGGGCAGTGGGAGCGGGGCAGGGAGGAAGGAGGGAATTGGGAGGGAGGAGGTGAGGGAGGGAGGGAGGGAGGGAGGGAGGGAGGGAGGGAGGGAGGGAGGGAGGGAGGAGGAGGGAGGAGGGAGGGAGGAGGGAGGGAGGTGGAGGAAGGGGCAGGGGGGAACGGTAGGGAGGGAGGGAGGAGGTGGAGGAGGGAGAGTGGAAGGAGGGAGGAAGGGAGGGGAGGGGCAGGGGGAGCGGGTTAGGGAGGGAAGGAGAGAAGTGGGAGGAGGAAGGGAGGTGGAGGGAGGAAGGGAGGTGGGATGGAGGAGAAAGGAAGGTGGAAAAGTGGGAATCGGAAGGGAGGTAGGGAGGGGAAAAGGGAGAAGAGAGGGAGGGAGGTGGAGGAGAGAGAGAGGGAAGGAGAAAATGGGAATAGGTAGGAGGGAGGGAGGGAGGAGAGAGGGAGGGAAGGAGGGAGAAAAACGGGAATCGGGTAGGGAGGAGGAAGAGAGAAGAGAGGGGGAAAAGTGAGCAGAAGGAATGGGACAGGAAGGCAGGGAGGAGGAAGGTGGAAGAGGAGGAGGAGAGGGGAGGGAGGTGGAGAGGGGAGGCAAGCGGAGGGGAGAGAAGGAATGGGGCAGAGAGAGAGGGAGGGAGCAAAAATAGGAAGGTATGGGGTACGGGTAGGGGAAAGAAG
>NW_020870546.1:26234-28734 GCF_003789085.1 Penaeus vannamei | reverse complement strand
TGTATCATCTTGAATTCATCGTGCATTCTTTTTCTTTCTTTCACTTTTCTATTCTTTTCTAGGCTTTTGATCTTCCTTGCCTACTTTTTCGTCCGTTTCCTTTCGCTTTCCCTTACGTATTTTTCCACCCCCTTAGACGGCTTATCCCTTTGCCTTTTGTCGCCTCCATCTATTTACTTCTCTTCTTCTCGGAGTCGCTTTTAGTCTTCATCACCGATTCTCTACCTCTTCGCTCTCTCTTTCTTTCTTGTCTCCCCACATCTTATTGTTTTCTCGCCTCTCCACCCTTTGTTCTTTCTTTTCCTTCTGCACTCGTCTTTTCCTTTTCTTTCCTCCTTCCTTTTCCTTCCTTTTCTCGTCTCCTTCTTGGTCTTCCTCAGAGCTTTCTGCTTACTTCGCTTCTCGCCTCCATCTTGCTGCTTCCTTCGCTTCTCTTCCCGGCTTCCTTCTCCGTCTTGCCTTCATTCTTCTTTTCCTCTATTTTCGTCGCTTATCTCTTACTTCGCTTCTCGGCACCTTCACTTGCTCTTCTCGCATCGTTTCCCGCTTCCTTCTCGTCTGTCTTCCATTCTCTTTTCCTCTATTCTCGCCAGCTCACAACTCCTCCTCTCGTCCCTCATTTTCCTTCGAGTTCTCTCTCCTCCGCCTTGTCTCCCTTCCGTTCCTCATGTGGCTGGCTGATGGCTAACACGTGTCAGGTGCATAACGGGGGCGCCGTGTGAAACGGGGAAAGGACACATACGTACACGCAGACACGTACTCACACAGAGCCAGGCGCACACAAACTCAACCTGGTATACACATAAATAAGTTATCTTCATTAGTTTGAGGAAGTACTATAACGTTGAGGGCTTTGATGTTGTTTGATCAAGGATATTCTTATACGTGGACACATACAAAGACACATACGCACACACGCTCACAAACACACACACACTCATGCCAGTACACATAAATAAGAAGTCTTTGATGTTTATTCAAGATCTTTTTTAGTCATATTATAACAGCAACCGAGCAAAAATGAGAAAGAGATAGAGAAAAGAAGAGAGGGAAAGCGAGAGAGGAGAGAAAGTGGAGGAGAGAAAAGAGAGGAAGAAAAATGAGAGAAAGGAACGAAAGCGAGAGAAATAAAATGTAGGAGAGAGGGAGAAATATATAAAGAGACAGAAATCAAGAAAAATATTAATGGATCAACAGAGAGATTGATGCATAAATAGCTGGAATAGGCAGAGAAAGAGAGGAGACGCACAGACAGACAAATAACTGAATATTTTGAGAGATATTTGATAGAAAAAGAAAGAGAGAGTGAGAGAGGATGAGAGAAGAAGACAGGAGCAATAAAAGAGCAGAGTCAGAGAGGTGTGAAGTCGCAGGAGGTACTTTCCCCTTAGGACCCAAAGAGGGATGTGATCGCACCCTCACTTTCTCGCCTTACACCCCCCAACCCCCTCCTGCCCCCCATCTTCCCTCCCAAACCTGAGTCAAACGTATTTTTGAGGGGAGAGGCGGCTTCTTCCCAATTACCAACGCGTGTCATTTTTTGTTTTTCGAGTGTGCGTTTGTGTGCTTTAGCGGGTGTAGGCGTGTGTGTGGGTTTTAAGTGTGGATGTTTTTTGTGGTGCTTTTTGTGGGGTGTGCTGTGTGTGTGTGTTTTGTGTGTGTTTGTATTTGTGGTTGTGTGTGTGTTCTTGTGTTTGTGTTTGTTGTGTGTGTTGTTGTGTGTTTTTGCGTTTGTGTTTGTGTGCGTTTGTTTGTTTTGTGTCATGTGTGTGTGTTTGTGGTTGTGTGTGTGTATGTTTTTTGCGTGTGTTTTTTGGTATGTGTGATTGTTTGTTTGTATTTCTGTGTTTGTCTGTTTGTTTATTTATGTGTATTTGTGTGTTTCTGTGTGTGTTTGTGTTTGTGCATGTGTGTGTTTGTAAAACGAAAGAAGAAAATCACACTTAATACTTAAAGTCTATATTGATACCATGATATTGACCATTCAAGAAAAAATGAACTCTTCAAACAAAAAGTGTCCAGAAAGAGCTAACAAATAGACAAACAGAACAACAGCAAGAACAAAAACAAACAAAAGATCACATAGCAAAAAGCTGAAGACTATAACAAACAAACGAACAAACAATTAGACACTGTCGATGAACAGCAAAACAGTCTAGAAAACCAAAGGAAATGCAGCAAAAACAAAATAAAAACAACAGCACAAAAAAAAAAAAAAAAGCGCGGCCATACAACAACAAAATAAAAACGAAAAGATGACCAATACAGCGAACATCCCGCCATAAAATAATAATGAAAAACGACCCTTACATAACACGTCGCAGGAGGGGGCAATATTATGTGAATATTAAGCAATATCTAGGATCGACGGTCGTATCTCAGGGGCGGGGCTTATTCTAGGAGAGACACGCCCCTCCCCCCAACCAGCCCCCACTCCCCTGACCTCCCACTTCTCATCCCCCCTCGATGGCCTCTCTGTCCCCTCCCCCCCATCCCTCCG
>NW_020870546.1:14292-26038 GCF_003789085.1 Penaeus vannamei | reverse complement strand
CAACTCTATACGCAATTAACCAAACAACCGTACACACACACGCGACGCGCGCGCACAAACACGCACAACCCCACAATAATCCCACAATCACCAACACAACGCAATCACACACGAACAAACAAACACACACGCACAACCCACAGAAATCCCACAATCATCAACACAACACAAACAACACACCACAAACAACACACAAAACAAACCACACACACATCCACATAATCCACAATCATCAACACAACGCACACACACACACATTTCAAACACTCCACAGCAATCCCATAATCACCAGCACACATAAACCTTTTCCATGACAATTTCCCTCCAATAGTCTTACTCCATCTACCCAACCCTTCCCGCCATTCATCCTATTAGCACCTCCTTCTCCCAACTCATAACTCTCGCCTGCTTCCCCTTCTTCTGCTGACGCCTCGAGACTCACGCATCGCTTGAGCAAACACTCTTCCTTTCACTTGTCTCGTTTTTCCTTTTTTTTCTTTTTTTTTTCTTCTGGGGACTTGATGAGTGGTGTCGTTATTTCTATCGCTGTGTGTGTTTGACTGTGTGTGTGGTGTTTGTGTGTGTGTTTGTTTTTGTGTTGTGTTGTGTGTGTTTTGCGTGTGTGTGTGTGTGTGTGTATTCTTGCGTCTGTCTACCTTTCTGTCTGTTTGCCTGTATATCTATCTATCAATTTGTCTATCTGTCTGTGTCTGTGTCTCTGTCTCTTATCGGAGAGGGAGGGATAGTGTTGGTAAACCTTTATCTTTCTGTTCTCTTCTATTTGATTTTCTAATGGGGTGCAGATGCGGAAGGATTATATCTTTCAGTCTGTGTTTGAGTACTATCCCTCTCCTTCTTCCTTTTTCCCTCATCTCATTTTTATCTTCCTTCTCCGCTCTCATTAGACTTCCTCCGACTGCCAGCTCTCTGACGGAGCAATACATGATTATGCTTATATTGATCATGCGCATAAAAACAGGCAATCATTGCAGATGATAAGCTGAATCCTTGCAAGGTGGGATTGCCCTGTATACGCGTTCCTTTGCTGTCGACACATAATACGTTAATCAAGTCCTGAGTTGACAGACCACTTGCGTAAACAATAGACGCTTAAGGTACAATTTTCAGTTTGCCAGATACCAGAGTTACTACCAATAAGGTGAACGATGTGAATACGTTGATGGAGCCCAGTTTTTGGGGTTAGAATGTAGGTTGAATTCCATTAGCCATACGAGAAATTGCAATTTCGGTTGAATATTGCAGAACAATTCACTTACATAGCAATCTATTTACAACCCTTACACCATCGAACAGAGGTAAGCGTTGAACTTTACCAGCAATCAAAGCCGAAGTCTGGGCCACAACGTCGCATTCGCATGTTTTGTGATGGTGGTAAAGCTGTTATATAAATAAATATAATAAATAAATAAATAAATAAATAAATAATATAAATAAATATGATGGTGGTAAAGCTTTTATATAAATAAATAAATAAATAAATAAATAATATAAAAAAAATGGGTGGTAAAGCTTTTTCTATTATGTATATTGATTAAAGCCAGTATGATACATAGAGACAAAACACGTTGAATAAGGAAACAAGCAAAGCGGCCGTTTACCTGAGGCCTCTAGAGAAATGAGTCCCTATGGATATCGTTCTGTACTTCAAAGAGACACAAAACTTCTTCGCACTTGTTTGAAATGAATCCGTAAAATTAAACCAAACAAGTCCTAGAACTCAAACTTGGCCATAAAAAAAGTATATGTAAGACGTGAGGATGAGATTCTTACACACGCAACAACCATATGAACGACAGAAGTTCTAATAAAAATACAGTTTTCGGAAAAAAGATGGCTTTCCGACGTAGATGTTTTCCATAACCCAAGAGGAAACTAAAACAAATGGAATACAAACTAATGAGGCAAATAAACATGTCAAACAAGTAAGCAAGAAAATATGCCAACGTAATATATCGTTCTAGATATTGCGCTGGTTAAGAAAGAAGCGTAGAATATACTTAAAAAGAAATAAGCGTAAAATATACTTAAAAAGAAAGAAGCGTAGAATATACTTAAAAAGAAAGAAGCGTAGAATGTACATAAAAAGAAAGAAGAAAAAAAGAATATCCTCTTGGAATGTGCCAACTACCGCCTTAAGCATAATGTAAATTCCTCATTATGCACATATTGTTCAAGTGACAGAAAAAAAAGGCAGAAAAATGCAAACATCCCCCCCCTCAAAAAAAAAAAAAAAAAAAATTCTTCTCAAACTCAGGTCCTACTCTTTGCCTTAATGCGAGACTGAATTCCAAAAACACCGAGAAAATATGGGGCAGCACAAACACCTCCAGCATTTATCCCTTCACTCAGCAGGCAGCACCGCTAACCATCCTGGGAGTTGTAGCCTCAAGTCCAACACCAGCATCAACACCACATTTCGCAGCTCGCGCTTACACACCGGGGGCGAAGTTCAACAGCAGGAAATGAAGACGGGGACATGCTGCAGATGATGCATAAAAAGGATTGGGTGATTGACATTGTTTGACATTATGCAACGAAAGATTCCTCTGCAATTTCATTCGATTGACAACAATTTCTGGGCTTCAGTGGAATAGAGAAATATCAGATAAAACTGATTCTAAAAGGACCTTATTGTGTTTATTTTCAATTATCATCATTATTATTTATTTTATTATTATTATTATTATTATTATTTTATCTTTATAAAATTGAAGAAAAATTGGGCTTTTGTTTCCATGATTGGTATTTTACTCTGACTCGTTGTCACCCATTTAATGTTAACGTAGTTGATTTGATAGATGGTCCTTTATCCAGCTTAGACATCTTTTCCTGTTTTTTTTTTTTTGTTTTTTTTTTTTTTTTTTTGCTGGGCGTGTAACTTGCTGTGTAAATACGTTAAAATCAGCCAATCATCCGATTTTCGTCTGTCTCTGTCTGTTGTCTGTCTCTTTCATTTTCTCCCCCACCCCCCTTTCTCTCCGCTCTCTCTCTCCTCTCTCCTCTTCTCTTCTCTCTCTCTCTCTCCTCTCTCTCTCTCTCTCTCTCTCTCTCTCTCTCGTCTTCTGTCTCTGTGTGTGTGTGTGTGTCTCTCTCCTCCTCTGGTGTGTGTGTTTGTGTGTGTGTGTGTGTGTGTGTGCGTGTATGTTTATGTGTATGTTTGGGCGTGCGATATACGTACGATTCCTGTCTCATCCGGTATCTTTTTCTCTCACCTTTTCCATCTGTTTACACAACTTAATTTCATTCCCTTTAGTTTCCCTCTTACCGATTTCCATCCTATCAATCTACATTATCACCGTATTTTCTGCCTTCTACCACTGTTCCTTATCCAGCCTATGCTCAGTACTTGCTTATAAATTCGTAGGTTACTGAATACTGTCGAATACGGTGGGCATTTCCGCGCTCACTCCCTCTACCTCAGCCTATTTCGCTATGCATCTTTTCCTCTTTTTTCTTTTTTTTTCTCTTTCAGTGCTCGTTCTTTTTTCCCCTTTCTTTATTCTCGTACGTTTTTCCTTCCTCTTTTGGTCGATCTTCCTTCTCTTTTCTCTTTTTCTCTTTCTCTCGTTCGTTTTAATCACTTCCTCTTTTAAGTCGCTATTGCTTTCTCGTTTCTTTTCTTTCTCCGTTCCGGGCTCTTTCTCTGCTTTCTTACCCTTTTCTCCTATGTTTTCTTTACATACACTTTCTCCTATTGCTCTGGATCTCCTGAATATTTTCATTTATCCTCTTTTTTACCCTTTCCCTTTCGCGTTCCCTTATGCTACGTGTCTCCTTTCTTCTTCCTCCTACTCGACACCCCCTCCAATTCCCTCTATCCCTTCCTACTCTTGCTCACCCTTCTTACACTACAGCTATCCCTTGCGCTTACCCCTCCCTCCTCCTTCATCCCTCTACCTGAAGGTTGCTCCCACTCTCCCCCTTGACCAGGCCCTACTCCTGCCCTTTCTCCTAACGCTTAGGTCCTCACTCTCCCCCTCCCTCCTCCCTCCCCTACATTAGGACTCATTCCTACCCTCCCTCCTATCCTTCCCCTCCTTCCTCTACTAAGGTACCCCCACTCCTACCCTCCTAACCTTACCAGGCAGGCCTCCCCCCTTCTATCTACCTAGGTAAGCCGCGGCGTCTGTAACCCCTCCACTCCTCTCCCCTACCCAGACCCGACCCTAACTCCGGCCGCCGGCGAGCGAAGAGGGCGGGATAATGGGGGCGCAGGTTGCAATAGGCCGGATATGCGGTTTGGAGGTGGAGATCTGAATGTTGGTTTCGTTTCCATTTAGTTGTTGGTGATGGCAGCGCATTACGAACACGTCATGCGGATGTCTATCTCTCTCTCTCTCTCGTCATCTCTCTCTCCTCGTGCTCTCTCTCTAGTCTCTCTCCTCTCTCTCTCCTCGGTGCTCTCTCTCTCTTCTTTTCTCGTTTCTTGTGTCTGTTTTAGTTGTTTTTTGAGGGGGGGGGGGGGGGTCGTGGTTCTCGTCTCTTTTTCTGTGCTCGGGTTTTTGTTTCTCTTTAGGTTTTTTTTCTCCTGCTCTTGTCGTTACCTGTGTCGTTTATTTTGTGCTGGGCAATTGTCGGCTCTTCTCTCTCTCTCTCTCTCTCTGCTCTCTCTCCTCTCTCGTCTCTCTCTCTCTCGAGCTCTCTCTCTCTCTCTCTTCTTTCTCTCTTCTCGTCTCTGCCCTCCTTCAACGGCTTCCTCTTCTTCTTTCTTGTTTCTTTTCTCCTCTCGTCCATTCATCTTCTAGCTTCGCTCCTCACCTCATTCCCTCTCATCACCGTCTGTTGTGTTTTCTTCTTTGTTCAACATTCCCTAAACTTACCTTCTCTATGCACAGGCCTTTTCTCTTCTTCTCCTCGTCTTCTCCTCAGTGCTCTCTTCTCTCTTAGTCGTCTCTCTCTTCTCTCCCTCCTCCTCCCTCGCCTCCTTCTCGTATCTCTCGTCTCTTCTCTCTTCTCTCTATCTCTTCTCCTGCTCTCTCTCTCTTTCTCTTTCTTTTCTGCCTCTTTCTAACCTCCCTCCCGCCTCTCTTCAGTCTATCTGCCTCCTCCCATCCCCTATTCATCCTTATGATCTCCCCCCCCCTCCCCAATCATCCTCATAATCTCCCTCCCATCAGCCCTTACCCTCCCCCTCCCACCCCAGGTCCCTTCGCAACAGGTAACTCTAGAAAGATGAGGGAGAAAGGGTTACGTGCCCCCCCCCACCGCCCACCCCCATGCACTTGGTCATACTACGCTTTACATTAGTAGGAACATGGACACGGTCGGTGCGTCGTGTGTGTGTGGTGTGTGCGTGCGTGCGGGGTGTGTGTGTGTGTGTGTGTGTGTGTGGTGTGTGTGTGTGTGTGTCGTGTGTGTGTGTGTGTGTGTGTGTGTGTGTGTGTGTGTGTGTGTGTGTGTGTGTGTGTGTGTGTGTGTGTGTGATTTTGGTGTGTTTCTCGTGTCTGTATTTGTGTTCGTGTCTTCATTTTTTACATTTTTACTTATGTATATGTTTGGGTAATTCTTTCTCAATCTGTCTTTGGTAATATCCGGTAATAAAGGTATTGTCGCTTTTGAATTAGCATTTGGAGTATATGATATACTTTTTCTCTATTTGTCTCTCGAACTGATAATCTAAGCGTTTATCTCTCAATCGATCTTTCTCCCCAAGTGATTTATTTACCTTATACAAATGATCCTTTTAAGACACCACAAAAATGGGATTCGAGGGAAAATTTAGAGGGTTGGATTTCCATTCGTCTATTTGCCTTATATAAATGATCCTTTTAAGACACCACAAAAATGAAAACAGACCATCAACTGAATGCCACGATAATACCATTTAACCCTATAAAAGGTTAAAAATGGGATTCGAGGGAAAATTTGGAGGGTTGGATTTCCTTTCGTCTATCCTCATTTATAAAGGCGAATGGATTCATACTGACAGATTACGGACACTATTTTGGGCGGGAATTTCAACCTCGGGAAATTTGCGGATTCGATAAGGACTGGAGGGAGGTTAACTCTTGTGATCTTTTGTCTTAAGGTTCAATTTCCCGTATTTTCTGTCGTTTTCATTTTGTTTTATCACTCTTACTCTTTTCTGCCTTACTCTCTCTCTCTCCCTTTCTGTATGTTTATTTACTACAAAAATACCAGTACACAAATCTGTACATTTGCTCACTGAATAAAGGGAAAAAATAGTCCGATTACGTCCAGAAACCTAAAGGAACGCGGTGAAACCTACGCTTGTTAATCTCACCGTGAGCTCCACAACATGGGGTGATTTCGCGAGGAGAGGCTTGTTCCGGGCCCGTATTTTCGCGTGATTTCGTGCACAACTTGCATAACAGTCCATATTTCGCGCAATGGCGGGGCGTAAAGCGACTTCACCGGCTTTTATTGCCACTTAACTGGACGGGGAATATCGACAGATTTCGGGTGGAAATAACTGGCTTCGGTTAGTATCCCGGATGTGAATGAACTGTGTCTATTACGTTGCTTGATGTACACAGGGACTGTGTGTATGATTTTATAAATTTTTTTCAGGTATATACAGGCCGTATTGGATATTCTGCGCTAATTCCATATATGCTACGAGTACTTTTTTTAAAAACTAGATTTCGATGAAAACTTGACAGAGTACATGGAGTCTAAAGTGCACATTAAACTGAATGAGCGATTCACCCTTATTGTAGGTTTTATGAATATTTTTATCACACGCATTTAAGCTATAACAGAGGTAGATCAACTTTTAATACCTATTTCAATGAGGTACATTATTAATGGCATTCAAAACAGCCATTATATTCAGTGTGCATTGTTAAACGCAGTGATTTTTTTTATACACATACATATATACACACATGCCCTCCTCCCTCCATGCACATACATACACGCGCGCATGCCTCCCAAAGGATTACAAGAGAAAAGAGATAGAGATAGATAGAGAGAGAGAGAGAGAGAGAGAGAGAGAGAGAGAGAGAGAGAGAGAGAGAGAGAGAGAGAGAGAGAGAGAGAGAGAGAGAGAGAGAAGAGAGAGCAGAGAGAAAAGACAAATAACAGAGAGACAAAACAAAAAAAAGAAGAGAAAATATAGGAAAAGAAATGACCCACGGAGACGAGTCCGAGAACAACCCCCCCCCCAGAGTGACACAAAAGCCAATATTCACCGCGGAGGGATTGCAAACGTCGCCTTTGCTTATCGTGCACCCGGGGGGGTCTGCGCTCCCTCCCTCCCGCAGTAATGTTTCAATTAGGTCCAGCAAGTAAAGTGATATAATCCGCTGTTGTAGCCACGGTGGCCGGCCTCAAGCACCCTCTGGGACTCATTGCGGCGGCCGGTTCCTCTAAGCGACCCGTTCTGATAGCTCCATTGCTCACGGGGGGAGGGGGGGGGAGGAGGGATGGAGGGGGGGGAGGGGGGGAGGGGGGAAGGGGGCAGAGAGAAGGAGGGATAGGAGGAGGGGAAAGGGGTGAGAGACAGAGAGGGTAGGAGGGGGGTGGAAAGGAGGGGGGAAAGGAGGTGAGAGGAGGGCGGAAGGGGTGAGAGAAGGAGGAGGTAGGGGGGGTGGACGGAGGTGCAGAGGGAGGGGGGGAAAGGGGGTGAGAAGGAGGGAGAGGGGCGAGATAGGCGGGAAGAGATGAAGGGGAGGGTGGGAAGGGGGCGAGAGGAGAGGGAAGGGAGGCGCAGAGAGGGGAGGAGGGGAGATTGACCACCATCTGATGATATGGGATAAGTAAGGAGGGGGAGAAAGGGGGGAAGGAGATTAGGGGAAGGAGGGAGAGGACGAAGAGAGAAGAAGGAGAAGGAAAAGAAAGAAGATGAAGAAGAAGAGAAAAGAAAAAGAAAAGAAAAAGAGAAGAAGAAGAAGAAGGAAGAGGAAAAAGAAAAGAAAAGAAATAGAAAAGAAAAGAAAAGAAAAAAAGAAAAATAAAAGATTAGAAAAGAAGGAAGAAGAAGAAGGAGAAGAAGGAAGAGAGAGGAACGAGATGAATAAGAAGAATAAGAAAGAGGAGGAGGAAAAGCGGGGGATAATTACTAAGCGTCTGATGCGCGTGTTTATCTGTTAGACGCTCTGTTGTTCTCATTTGCTCTAACGGGCTCGTTAGTGCACTGGATTGTTTGCTTTGATGGTGTAAATTTCGCTTTATCTCTTTATCTACTTTTTTAATCTTTCATTTCAAGTTATTGTTTGGTAAGAAACGAGTATTTTGCTGATGGTTCTTTAAATGATATTATCTAGATGCATGATTTGCAGATTTTATGTATTGGCGAAATGATTATGAATTTTGAGGAGAGATGTCAACGGTTTCTCGCTGTGATTAAAGAAGAATCACATCATAATGGCAGTAGAGCCGCTCATCACCACACCATCACTTACTATTACTACTTATTACTCTACTCTACTACTGACTACGTAAACGACGTCCAATATTAAGATTACTATGCTTACTACTGGCTGCTGCTGCTACTACTAGACCTACTACTACTCCTACTACTACTAACTAGCATTGACTGCGAGTACTACTACTTACTACTACGACTACTACTACTAGCGACTACTACTGAGCTGAGTCATCAATTATGTTGCTTGGGTAGGCACTATCAAAAATAGATCCCCAGCCCCGCAACCAAACAGATGATTCACCGTGATATTAAGATTAAGTATGCTTACTGCTATTCAGTACTAGTGGTAGTTATAGACTACCTAATTTAAAACTTATCTGTCGATCCAATCAAGATATCAAGCAGAACAAGCGAGGGACAAACCAATACAACAAAGGGAAAACTAAAAGACGGACCGACAACATAATTCGGGCGTGCTGATAATCCCTATGCCTTGGGCGGGCGATGGGTGCTTGGTGTTCTTGGGTTCGGGGTGTCCGGGGTGATTGTGTGCCCTGTTCGTTCCGGTGGGTGTGTTTAATGTGTCCTTGTATGTACATGTGTCCTTGATTTCGTGTCCGTGTGTAGCTTATGTGTCCTTGTCTCGTGTGCGCTGTGGCGTTTATATGGTCATCTCGGTTCGTGTGCGTGGTGCGTATTATGTGTCCTGTTCGTGTGCGCGTGTGCGTGTGCATATTATGTGTCTTTGTTCGTATGCGTGGTGCGGTTTTTCTATGTGTCCTTGTGTCGTTGTGCGTATTATATGTGTCTTGTTCAGTGCGTTTTTTATGTGTCCTTGTTTCGTGAGGTGCTTGTATGTTTCATGTGTCCTTGTTCGTGTCGTGTTTTACGCTCTCATCTGTCGTAAGGTGCGTGTGCGTCCCCTTTCCGAAGGCAAAAGGGAGAACGGAATTATAATGTAAGATGGCCCGCGTGTATATATCCTTAAAGGTCCACAAGAGCTGCAATTGGTTTAGGGAGGTTCTAAGGCAGCGACATGGGTGGGAGTGTGTGGTAATGATGGGTGAACTGGGAGACGAGGGAAATAGAGAGAGAGTATTATGGGGAACGAGAGGTGGAGTGGATGTTGTAAAGGAGGCGGAAAGGAGGAAAGGAATGGGGGCGGGAAGAGAGTTTAAACTGATAGACAGATAAATACGAAATGTGTGTGTATGATGTAGTGTGTGTGGTGTGTTGTCTGTGTGTGTGTGTGTGTGGATGAGAGATGAGAGAGAGAGAGTGAAGAGAGAGAATAGCAGTGAATGAGAGAGAGAGAGGAGGGAGAGAGAGAGAGGGAGTGAGTGTGAGTCTTGTAAGTCAACGAGGGAGCGAGGGAGCGGAGGGGAGCGACGCGAGCGAGAGTAGCAGAGAGAGAGAGAGGAGAAGAGAGGAGTAGACGTTTAGAGTATTGAGGGAGCAAAGTTGATGACAGAGAAGAGAGAGAGAGGGAAAAGAAGAAAAAAAGGAGGAAGGATTTAGACCCACAGAGAAAAAAACAACTTGGATCATACAGATTGAATTGGATTTTGTTTGGGGTGTCAGAGTTGTATGCATGAAAGAGATAGAAAGAGTTGGCAGATCTGATAGATAGAGAGACAGACAGACAGCAGAGATAGAAGATATGAGAAAGATCATTTGGAGGATTATGATTGTGTAAGGTGTGGGGGGAGATATTATAGATTTAGGTAGCGTTAGATTTATGAGGAATGAAGGGATGTTATGGGGACAGCTATTAAACAGGATAAACATACACACCACATCACGACAACGACAATGACAAAATATGTATATTAAATTAAATATATATATAATATATATATTATATACTATGAACTATTACATATATTTTTATTTATTTTATTTTTTTTTTATTATTTACTATTTTTTTTAATAATTCATTGCTACGAAATATTTATTATATGATATTATATTGTATATATTTATAGGTATGATGATTCTTAGGCATTATTATATAGAATTATGTGTGTGGTGGTTGTGTTGTTGTGATGTGGTGTTTGGCGGTGTGGTTGTGTGTGTGTGTGTGTTGTTGGTGTTGTTGTGTGTGTGTGTGTGTTGGTGTGTGTGGGTTGTGTGGTTGTGTGGTTGTGGTGTGTGTGTTGTGTGTGTGTATATAATATTATAGAATATATATATATACTATATATATAATATATATATATATATAGTAACATTATATAGGGGGAAGAAGAGAGAGAGAGAGAGAGAGAGAGAGAGAGAGAGAGAGAGAGAGAGAGAGAAGAGAGAGAGAGAGGAAGAAGAAAAGAAAAAGAACAGAGAGAGGAAGAAGAAGAGAAAAATGAAAGAGAGAGTGAAGAGAGAAAAAGAGAGAGAGAGAGTATTAAAGAGAGAGGCTGTAATTGAAAATTGATAAATTATCTCTTTTGCTGACGTCAGCCCCAAAGTGCCGCCTCACCAATTTTCTTTCCCGCTCTTTTTAAACTCTCTGTCGCTGTATCCGCAATCAATAGCTTTGCCAGTGGAAATAATGGCAGTTATGATACCAGGGAGAGTAGTATAGTGTTGATGATAGTTGCACCATAACGAGCAATTTTGATATTTATTGCAGTAATGACGAAACTGCTCTTAATAAGTAGTAGTGAGTGATGATAAAAGTAATGATGGTATGATTGGATAAAACAGATAATTATGGTATAATGGTATACAATAATGAAACTGATTATCATGATGATCATAATGATAATGATAATGATGATAACAATGATAATGATACATGATAATGATACGATAACATGATAATCATGATACTAAAATAAGATTATTATATTGATATAAGATATAATAATAATGATAATGAATATGATACCGATAGTAGCTGTGGTGATGAAAATTATAATAATGATATCAATAATAGAGCTAGCATTAACGCGTAAAGATAATGATAATGATAATATAGTGGCAGTAGTCGTAGTGATAGCCGTTACCTCTTAAACCACAGCTATTGACAACAATAACAAAATTGATAAAGGAAATAAAAGCAATGGTGCGAAGAGCGAAATGTAAAGAAAGCAAAGATCCATTATGATAACGGCGAAGACTTCAGTTACACAATTTACATAGTTGTCCGAAATAGCCGTTGTTACGGAGCACGAATTGCTCCTCAAACCAGAAGAATTATTTCGAACATGCCCTTTTATTCCATTTAGTTATAATGGTTGTATGAATTATTATTTAATGTATTTTTATTTTCACTGATGGTTTTTTTTTGCATGTAATTTAAAGTACGATAAACTACCGGCTTATCTTATGTCGTCAACTCAAATAGTAGAGAGGAGAGCAGAGAGCAGAGACGAGAGAGAGAGAGAGAGATCGAGA
>NW_020870546.1:7500-13987 GCF_003789085.1 Penaeus vannamei | reverse complement strand
ACGAGAGAGAAGAGAGAGAAGAGAGAGAAGTAAGAGAGAGAGAGAGAGAGAGAGAGAGAGAGAGAGAGAGAGAGAAGAGAGAGGGAGAGAGGGAGAAGAGGGGCAGAGGAGGAAGAGGGAGAGAGGGGAAGGGGAGAGAAGAGAAACAGAGAGACAGAGACAGAAGAGACAGAACAGACAGACAGGAACAGAGACAGAGAGACACAGACACAGACACCACACACGCACTACACAACACACACAACACACACACACGCACACAGAGAGAGAGAGAGAAGAGAGAGAGAGAGAGAGAGACGAGAGAGAGAGAGAGAGAGAGAGAGAGAGAGAGAGAGAGGAGAGAAGAGAGCAGAAAACATGCCTCCACTTCGGACTGTCTCTATTTTCGGTCGTTGAGGCCGTAATTGGGACGGCATGGTTCGCTTCCAAAAATGGCTATTTGCGAAAATTGTAATAGATCAAGGGGGCGGGGAAGGGGGGGGGGAGGGGGAAGAGGATATATGAGGGGAAAGGAGGGAGGGAGAAGTAAATGAGGAGAGAGGAAAGGAGTTGAATGAGAAGAGGGGAGAGGATGAATGAGGAGAGGGGAGAGGAAGAGATGAGGAAAGGAGGGAGGGGGAAGTATATGAGGAGTGGGGCACGGATTAGATGAGGAGAGAGAGGGAAGAGGGAGAGATGAGGGCAAAGGAGGGAGGGGAGAAGTAAAATGAGGAGAGAAGGAAAGGTGAATGAGGATGGAGAGAGGTAGAGATGAGGGGAAAAGGGGAGGGGAGAAGTAAATGAGAAGAGGAGAGAGAAAAAGAAGAGGATGAGGAGAGAGAGGGAGAAGAGAGATGAGGGAAGAGAGAGGAGGAAGAGGAGGAAGGAAGAGGAGAGAGGGGAGAGGGAGAGGGAGGGAAAGGAAGCAGGATAGGAATAAAAAAGAGAGAGAGAGAGATAGGTTAAGATATAAGGAGAAGGTGGGAGGGAGCAGCGGATAAGGATAAGAGAAAGGGAGGAGACAGGTAGGGAGGAGGGAAAGGGGAGACGAAGAGGGGAAGGAAGATGAGGGAAAGAAGAAGGGGAAAAGAGACGAAGAGGAAGGAGAAGGGAAACGAAAGGGGAAGGCTGGACAGGGGAGGAGACAGGGGGAGAGGAAAGGGAAAAAACAGGGAAAAAGAAGGAAGGAAAAAGAGTGCGAGGAGGATACCAAGGGGGGGACCGGGTGCTGAAGGATGGGGGAGGAGAAGGAGGAGGAAGAAGAAGAAGAAAAAGAAGAAAATGAAGAGGGATACGGTACTAAAAGCTAATTACAGACTCATAACAATAAGAAAATAAGAATAAACACAAAAGAAAAGAAATAAAGACAACATAATCAAATAGAAAAAAACATGCAAATGGAAAGAAAGAAAGAAAGAAAAAAAACTTAAACGTGCAAAGATACGAACCTAAGTTATTTGCATAATCCACAATCTTGCGAGGCGCAACTAATAACTTGAGCTGCTCTGGCATCCTTGATCCTGCCTGGATTAAGACAGAGTAGATTAGTGTGAATCACCTTAATTAAAAGAAAAAAAAACACCATTACTTAAGGATAATTGCCATCAACCGTAGATTTTGTAATGGCTAATCGCTCGCCTTTATGTAATTCATCTCGGCAAATCGGTTGCTTGATCTACGATTGGAAAATATTCGTATAACTCGAGGAGGGAAATATTTGTAGTCCTCTGTTTTTTCTCTCGTTGTCTTTCTCGTTCTCTCCTCTCTTTCTCTCTTTCGTCTCGTCTGTCTGTCTGTCTGTCTGTCTGTCTGTCTCTCTCTCTCTCTCTCTCTCTCTCTCTCTCGTCTCTCTCTCTCTCTCTCTCTCTCTCTCTCTCTCTCTCTCTCTCTCTCTCTCTCTCTCTCTCTCTCTCTCTCTCTCTCTCTCTCTCCCTCTTTCTCTTGCTCTATAACTTACGTCTTTTCTCCATCTCTTTCGTGTACGCTTCCTCCTCCCTTTCCTCTTTTCTCCTTCACCCCTTTACTTCTACGCCTATTAATCGTCATATCCCTTCGTCTTCCTCTTCGTCTTGCTCCATTATCTCACTCTGTTCCTTCTCCTCTTTCTCAGCTATTCTTCCTCTCCTTTTCCCTTTACTTACTTCCAATGCCACTATTTTAACTAAATTGCATTTAATTATCTAATCTTGTTTTTTTTTCTGTATTTTTCTCCCTCTCTCCGATTTTCCTTTTTTTCTTCTTTTTTTTTAATGTGTCTATCTGTCTATTCATCTTTCATTTATCTGTCTCTTTATATTCGTATGTCTATCTCTAAATCTATCTAACTCTTCCATTCTAATTATGCTATTCCCTTCTTAGCCCTATTCTCTTGTTTCTTCTCTCCTTTATTCCTTCCTCCTCCTATACATGTTTCCCATTCTTCCTTAGTTATATATCTTCGCCCTTCACTGCTGTCATTTATCCCCCTCCTTCTCTTCCCTTCTCCCGTCATCCTCCTCTTTCTCGTCCCTTCGTCCTTCTCTCATTCGTCATGTTCCTTCACTTCCTCCTTGTCTCTCATTCGTTATCTCACTTCACTTTATTAATCTTCTTCTTTCTTTCTCTCTCATTTTTCTCCCCATCTCCCTTCTCCTCTCTCCTTGACCACTTTCTTTTCCTCTTCCTTGTCTCTGTCTTTTATCACTCTCCTCCATTTCCTCATTTCTCTCTCCCTTCTCCCATTCATTGTCCTTTATTTTCTCCTCTAACAACTTGACCTCATCTCCTCTTCTCTCTCTTTCACTGTCCTTTCATTTTTCCGTCCTTTATCACCTTATTTTACTTTCTTATTTTTCCCTCTTTCATCAATCTTCTTCTCCCTCTTGTCTCTTCATCATCACTCTCCTCCTCTTCCCAGTTTCTCTCCTTCTCTTGCCTCTCTTACTTCAGCCTCATTCTCATCACTCTTTTCTACTTTCCCTCCTCCTCTTTCGCAACCCTCCATCCCCTCCTCTCTTCCTTCATTTATTCTCATCCATTATCCTCCTGCTGTTCTCGCCTTCATTCCTTACCCTCTTTCTGTTTCCCCTTTTCCAGTCTCTCGCCCTCTCCCATCTCTCTGTGTCTTCTTTCTCCTCTCTTCTCCTTTCTTCCTCTCCCCCTCCTTACACCTTTCCTCCTCTACTACTACTCCCTCTCCTTCTCCCCTCCTCTTCCATCACTACTCTCCCTCTTCCTGCCTTCTTCAGTCTCCCCCTCCCTCTCCTTCTCTCCTCCCTCCTCCTTCTTCTTCTTCTTCCATCTCCTCCTCCACTCCTCCCTACGTCCTCTCTTCTTCCTCCCCGCCTCTTCCGTTTTACCCTCCCCCACCTCCTCTTTCTTATCCTCTCCACCTTTCTCCCTCTCATCTCTCAGCCACTTTCTTCTCTCCTCCCTCTCCCACCTTCTACTCTCCTCTTCCTCCACCTTCTACAATTCCGTCCTCCCCCACCTATTCCACGTTATCCCTCTCTTTCCTCTTCTCTCCATCCCTCCTCCCCTCCCCCACACCTTATTCCCCTCTTCTCCCACCTGTCTCCCTCTCCTTCTCTCCTCTCCAACTTCCTCCTTCCCTCCTCCTCCCACCTCCTCCCTCCCTCCTCTCCCACCTCCTCCTTTCCTCCTTCATTCTCTCTTCTCCAACCTCCTCCTTCCTTCCTCTCCCACTTTCCTCCTTCCCTCCTCTCCCACCTCCCTTCCCTCCTCTCCTTTCCCTCCTCTCATTCTCTCTTCTCAACCCCTCCTCCCTCCTCCTCTCCACCACCCCTTCCCTCCACCTTCTTCCCCTCTCCTTCTCCCTATCCACCTGCCTCCCTCCCCCCACCACCTCAATTCACTCCTCTCTCCTTCTCCTCTCCCCTCCTCCCTTCCCTCCTCTACCGCTTATTTCCCTTCCCTCCCTCCATCTCTCTCCTCCAACCTCCCCTTCTATCCTCTCTTCCTCCTCTACCCCTACATCCCCCTCAACACACATAAACAGATTCAAATGCAAGCCTGTCTCCCCTTCCTTCTCTCCTCTCTCCCACCTCCTCTCCCTTCCTCCTCTACCACCTAATTTCCCTTCCCCCCTCCAATTCTCTCTCTCCTCAACTCCACCCTCTATCCTCTTCTCCTACTACCCCCTACACCCCCTCAACACACATAAACCAGATTCAAATGCAAGCCTGTCTCCCTCTCTCTTCTCTCTCCCACTCCTCCTCCCACCTATTCCTTCCCCCCTCCATTCTCTCCTCCAACCTCCCCCCTTCTATCCCTCTTCCCTCCGCTACCCCCTACAACCCCCCTCAACTACATAAACAGATTCAAATGCAAGCCTGTTCCTCTCCTTCTCTCCTCCTCTTCCACCTCCTTCCCTTCCCTCTCTCCACCTATCCCTTCCCCCTCCACTTCCTCTCCTCTCCAACCTCCCCCCTTCTATCCTCTCTTCCTCCTCTACCCCCTACACCCCCCTCAACAACACATAAACAGATTCAAAATGCAAGCCTGTCTCCCTCTCCTTCTCTCCTCTCCTCTCCCACTATTCCCTTCCCCCTCTTCTCTCTCCTCTCAACCTCCCCCCTTATCCTCTCTCCTCCTCTACCCCCTACACCCCCCTCAACACACATAAACAGATCAAATGCAAGCCTGTCCCCTCTCCTTCTCTCCTCTCTCCCCCTTCCTCCTCTCCCACCTATTCCCTTCCCCCCTCCCTTCTCTCTCCCCAACCTCCCCCCTTCTATCCTCTCTCCTCCTCTACCCCCCTACACCCCCCTCAACACACATAAACAGATTCAAATGCAAGCCTGTCCCCTCTCCTTCTCTCTCCTTCTCCACCTCCTCCTTCCCTCCTCTCCTACATTCCCTCCCCCTCTCCATTCTCTCCTCTCCAACCTTCCCCTTCTATCCTCTCTTCCTCCTCTACCCCCCTACCCCCCCCTCAACACACATAAACAGATTCAAATGCAAGCCTGTCTCCCCTCTTCTCTCCTCTCCTCCTCCTCCCTTCCCTCCTCTCCCATTTCCCTTCCCCCTCCATTCTCTCCTCTCCAACCTCCCCCCTTCTATTCCTCTCTTCCTCTCTACCCCTACACCCCCCTCAACACACATAAACAGATTCAAATGCAAGCCTGTCTCCCTCTCCTTCTCTCCTCTCCCACCTCCTCCCTTCCCTCCTCTCCCACCTATCTCCTTCCCCCCTCCATTCTCTCCTCCCAACCTCCCCCTTATCCTCTCTTCCTCCTCTACCCCCCTACACCCCCCTCAACAACACATAAAACAGATTCAATGCAAGCCTGTCTCCCTCTCTTCTCTCCTCTCCCACTCCTCCCTTCCTCCTCTCCCACCTATTCCTTCCCCTCCTCCTTCTCTCCTCCCAACCTCCCCCCTTCTATCCCTCTCTTCCTCCTCTACCCCCCTAACCCCCCTCAACACACATAAACAGATTCAAATGCAAGCCTGTCTCCCTCTCCTTCTCTCCTCTCCCACCTCCTCCCTTCCCTCCCTCTCCACCTATTCCTTCCCCCTCCATTCTCTCTCCCTCAACCTCCCCCCTTCTATCCTCTCTTCCTCCTCTACCCCCTACACCCCCCTCAACACACATAAACAGATTCAAATACAAGCCTGCTCTCCTCTCTTCTCTCCTCTCTCCACTATCCTCCCCCTCCATTCTCTCCTCTCCAACCTCCCCCCTTCTATGTTCTTCCTCCTCTACCCCCTACGCCCCCCTCAACACACATAAACAGATTCAAATGCAAGCCTGTCTCCCTCTCCTTCTCTCCTCTCCCACCTATTCCCTTCCCCCCTCCATTCTCTCCTCTCCAACCTCTCCCCTTCTATCCTCTCTTCCTCCTCTACGCCCCCCTACACCCTCCTCAACACACATAAACAGATTCAATGCAAGGCAGATTACTGGCGTGCGCTTCATCTGCAACAGTTAATGGCTACGTGCGCGCCATATATCGCAGCTGATGTTACAATTAGAATGCAAAGGGAGTAATGATGCAATGTTGCAGATACTCGTGCATATTATATGTGCTGGTTTAAGGTTCTGGTGGGAATTTTAAGTTTATTTTTTATAATATATATTTTTATATATATTATATATATATATATATTATATATTATATATATATTATATATATATATATATATTATATATATATATTATTTATTAATATAATATATATATATATATATATATATATATATATATATAATATATATATATATTTTATTATCTTTTATTTTTTTATTTCGTTGGATGGATTTAAACGTATGAGATTAATGAAAAACAATCGGGAACATATGTAAATAGATTAAACGGATTGATAGATATATAAACTGCATTTTCAAAATACAGTCATTTGAATAAATGGATGGAGACAGAGAGAAAGAGAGAAAGAGAGAGAGAGAGAGAGAGAGAGAGAGAGAGAGAGAGAGAGAGAGAGAGAGAGAGAGAAGAGAGAGAGAGAGAGAGAGAGAGAGAGAGAGAGAGAGAGAGAGGAGAGGAGAG
>NW_020870546.1:0-2500 GCF_003789085.1 Penaeus vannamei | reverse complement strand
CATCTTTATCATTATTATGATTTTTGTCCCTCTCATTACATTCTCTCATAATTTTTCCTACCTTTTTCCATCTTTATCACTATAATCATTATTATGATTTTTGTCCCTCTCATTATATTCTCCCATCTTTCTTACCTCCTATTTCCATCTTTATCATTATCATGATTTTTGTCCCTCTCAGTATATTCTCCCATCTTTCCTACCTCCTTTTTCCATCTTTATCATTATTATGATTTTTGTCCCTCTCATTATATTCTCCCATTTTTCTTACCTCCCTTTTCCATCTTTATCATTATTATGATTTTTGTCCTTCTCTTTAACTTCTCTCATCTTTCTTGCCTCCCTTTTTCGTCGATGTCCCCTTTTATTTCTATACCTAAGTATATGCACAGTATACATTAAAGATTCTCTTA
Source organism: Penaeus vannamei (assembly GCF_003789085.1). Lineage (NCBI taxonomy): Eukaryota > Metazoa > Arthropoda > Malacostraca > Decapoda > Penaeidae > Penaeus > Penaeus vannamei. The sequence goes on along the minus strand of NW_020870546.1, from coordinate 2,087 downwards.
TTTCTAGCTAGTCAAAGGAGACACACATTAGTTCCAATGACTTTGATCTTTTGTTCATTCTGTGGCATTGTCTTTGGGCGACGTGCTTTAAGAACAAGAAAAAGAACAGAAGAAAAAATGGGGGAAAAAAGAGAACATTATTTTCCTTTTTCAGCCTTTGATCTGAGCGTTGCGACATTGCGCTTTCGTTCTGCCTGAAAACCGATCATTTTCTTGTTCTTTCCATCGAACTTAATTATAAATATAAAAGGATGAAATAGAATGCGATTGAAAAAGAAAAGGTAATTCCATATAGATAGCAAATAAATAGATAGATAAAATTTACCATTGAAGAATAGAATACGATTGAAAAAAATGATAGATATAATTTTCTTGTTCTTGGCCTCGAACATAATTATGAATATAAAAAGATGAAATAGAATACGATTGAAAAAAATTATGATGGATAAAAAAGAAAAGATAATTCCATATAGATAGCAAATAAATAGATAGATAAAATTTACCGTTGAAGATGAAATAGAATACGATTGAAAAAAAAAGATAGATATGATTTTCTTGTTCTTGGCCTCGAACATAATTATAAATATAAAAGATAAAATAGAATACGATTGAAAAAAAATGATGATAGATAAAAAAGAAAAGATAATTCCATATAGATACTAAATAAATAGATAGATAAAATTTACCGTTGAAGATGAAATAGAATACGATTGAAAAAGATGATAGATATAATTTTCTTGTTCTTGGCCTCGAACATAATTATGAATATAAAAAGATGAAATAAAATACGATTGAAAAAAAATGATGATAGATAAAAGAGAAAAAATAATTCCATATAGATAGCAAATAAATAGATAGATAATTACATTGAAGAATATATACGATGAAAAAAAATAGATAAAGAATAATTCCATATGATACTATAAATAGATAGATAAGATTTACCGTTAAAAATGAAATAGAATACGATTGAAAAAAATTATGATAGATAAAAAAAGAAATGAGAATTCCATATAGATAATAGATAAATAGATAGATAAATTTTACCCTTGTTCAATATCCCTTCGAGAGCCATAGGTAAAATATATATTTAGTTCCATCTCATTACCGTTTATTGTTTTCATGTAATCGAGCCTTTTAACCCGAGGAGAACAAGGCGAAGACTAATATACATTGTAGTATGAATTACATAATAAACAAACACATACAGAGGGATTGATAGATAGACAGATAGGTAGATAGAGAAGAGATAGAGAAGATACATAGATAGATAGATAGAGAGAAAAAGAGAATAGATAAGATAGATAGATAGAGAAAAATAGAGATAGATAGATAGGAGATACATAGATAGATAGAGAGAAAAGAAATAGAGATAGCGAGAGATACATAATAGATAGAGAAATAGAGATAGATAGATAGAGAGAAAAATAGAGATAGATAGATAGAGAGATACATAGATAGAGAGAAAAATAGAGATAGATAATAGAGAGATACATAGAGAGAGATAGATAGAGAGAAATAGAGAGAATAATATAGAGAGAAGAGAGAATATAGATAGAGAGAAAAAACAATAGAGATAGATAGATAGAAAGATACATAGATAGATAGAGAGAAAATTAGAGATAGATAGATAGATCAAGAGAGATTGACCGATGCGCACCCGTGTTTGGAAGTGTAGATTCACAAGATAAAGACCGAATTGGCTTTCCCCCTTTCTCTCCCCGCCCTTCTCCTCCTTTAACACGCCCCTTCGTTCACGCCCGCTCCTCCCTTCCCTCCACGCTCATTTCCCCTACCCCCCCCTTCCATATATCCCGGCTGTTTCCTTCTGTATAGACATCCCAAAATTACCCCCTTCCCTTCCCTTCCCTTCTTAAGCCCTCTTCTCCATCTCCCTTTCCTCGCCTCTCTCTCTCCCCGCTCACCACTTCCTCCTTCACCTCTCTCCCTCTCCCGCTGTCCTCTCCTCAGGCTCACCTATTGGTCGCCTTTACTTCCTTTCTTCTTCCATAGTTTACCCCGTCTCTCATTCTCCCTCTCTATCCTCTGGCCCCTTGGCGCCTCTTTCCCTCTACTTCTTACCCTGC
>NW_020870545.1:169533-174483 GCF_003789085.1 Penaeus vannamei | reverse complement strand
TTTTTGTCCCTCTCATTATATTCTCCCATCTTTCTTACCTCCTTTTTCCATCTTTATCATTATTATGATTTTTGTCCCTCTCTTTAACTTCTCTCATCTTTCTTGCCTCCCTTTTCCATCGATGTCCCCTTTTATTCCTATACCTAAGTATATGCACAGTATACATTAAAGATTCTCTTATTTCTAGCTAGTCAAAGGAGACACACATTAGTTCCAATGACTTTGATCTTTTGTTCATTCTGTGGCATTGTCTTTGGGCGACGTGCTTTAAGAACAAGAAAAAGAACAGAAGAAAAAAAGGGGGAAAAAAGAGAACATTATTTTCCTTTTTCAGCCTTTGATCTGAGCGTTGCGACATTGCTCTTTCGTTCTGCCTGAAAACCGATCATTTTCTTGTTCTTTCCATCGAACAAAATTATAAATATAAAAAAGATGAAATAGAATACGATTGAAAAAGAAAAGATAATTCCATATAGATAGCAAGTAAATAGATAGATAAAATTTACCATTGAAGAATAGAATACGATTGAAAAAAATGATAGATATAATTTTCTTGTTCTTTCCATCGAACATAATTATAAAATATAAAAAGATGAAAATAGAATACGATTGAAAAAAAATGATGATAGATAAAAAAGAAAAGATAATTCCATATAGATAGCAAATAAATAGATAGATAAAATTTACCATTGAAGAATAGAATACGATTGAAAAAATGATAGATATAATTTTCTTGTTCTTGGCCTCGAACATAATTATAAATATAAAAAGATGAAATAGAAGACGATTGAAAAAAAAATGATGATAGATAAAAAAGAAAAGATAATTCCATATAGATAGCAAATAAATAGATAGATAAAATTTACCGTTGAAGATGAAATAGAATACGATTGAAAAAAAAAAAGATGATAGATAAAAAAGAAAAGATAATTCCATATAGATACTAAATAAATAGTAGATAAAATTTACCGCTGAAGGTGAAATAGAATACGATTGAAAAAATGATAAATAATTTTCTTGTTCTTGCCTCGAACATAATTATATACAAAAGATGAAAAATAATACGATTAAAACAAAGATAGATAAAAAGAAAAGATAATTCCATATAGATAGCAAATGAAGAGAGATAAAATTTACCATTGAAGAATAGATACGATTGAAAAAAAATGATAGATATAATTTTCTTGTTCTTTCCATCGAACATAATCATAAATATAAAAGATGAAATAGAAGACGGTTGAAAAAAATGATGATAGATAAAAAAGAAAAGATAATTCCATAAAGATACTAAATAATAGATAGATAAAATTTACCATTGAAGATGAAATAGAATACGATTGAAAAAAATGATAGATATAATTTTCTTGTTCTTGGCCTCGAACATAATTATAAATACAAAAGATGAAAAAAATACGATTAAAAACAAAGATAGATAAAAAAGAAAAGATAATTCCATATAGATACTAAATAAATAGATAGATAAAATTTACCATTGAAGAAGAATACGATTGAAAAAAATTATGATAGAAAAAAAAAGAAAGGTAATTCCATATAGATACAATAAATAGATAGATAAAATTTACCATTGAAGATGAAATAGAATACGATTGAAAAAAAAATATGATAGATAAAAAAAAGAAAAGATTATTCCATAGAGATAATAAATAAATAGATAGATAAATTTTACCCTTGTTCAATATCCCTTCGAGAGCCATGGGTAAAAGATTTAGTTCCATCTCATTACTGTTTACTGTTTTCAAATAATCGAGCCTTTTAACCCGAGGAGAACAAGGCGAAGACTAATATACATTGTGATATGAATTACATAATAAACGAACACATACAGATGATTGATAGATAGATAGATAGATAGAGAGAGAGAGGGAGAGAGAGATAGATACATAGATAGATAGATAGAGAGAAAATTAGAGATAGATAGATAGATAGAGAAAAAAATAGAGATAGATAGATAAGAGATACATAGATAGATAGAGAGAGAAAAAAATAGAGATAGACAGAGAGATACATAAATAGATAGAGAAAAAATAGAGATAGATAGATAGAGAGAAAATAGATAGATAGATAGAGAGATACATAGATAGAGAGAAAAATAGAGATAGATAGATAGAGAGATACATAGACAGATAGATAGAGAGAAAAATAGAGATGAATAGATAGAGAGAGAGAGAGATACATAGATAGAGAGAAAAAAAATAGAGATAGATAGATAGAAAGATACATAGATAGATAGAGAGAAAAATAGAGATAGATAGATAGATCAAGAGAGATTGACCGATGCGCACCCGTGTTTGGAAATGTAGATTCACAAGATAAAGACCGAATTGGCTTTTCCCTTTCTCTCCCCGCCCTTCTCCTCCTTTAACACGCCCCTCGTCACGCCCGCTCCCCTCCCTTCCCTCCACGCTCATATTCCTACCCCCCCCCCTTCCATATATCCCGGCTGTTTCCTTCTGTATACCCTCCACCAAATTACCCCTTCCCTTCTTCCCCTTCTTACAGCCTCTCTCCCATCTCCCCTTTCCTCCCTCTCTCTCCCCGCTCCCCTTCCCTTCACCTCCTCCCTCCCCCTGTCTCTCCTCCTCCCCTTTCGCCTCTTACCTTTCCCCTCTCTCCCCACTACCCCTTCTCTCACTTCCCTCTCCCTCTCTATCCTCTGCCCCTTCGCCTCTTCCCTTCTACTCTTACCTTTCCCTCCCCCTCTCTCCTCTGACCTTTCCCCTTCCCCTCTCTCCCCTCTTCCCCTTCTCACACTTCCCTTCCCCTCTTCCCCTTCTTTCCCTCCTCCTCTCTTCCCCTTCCCCCCTCCCCCTCTCTCCCCTCATCCCTCCCCCTCTCCCCCTCTCCCCTCATCCCTCTTCCTCTCTCCCCTTCCTTCCACCTCTCTCCCCTCATCCCTCTCCCCTCTCTCTCATCCCTCCCCCTACCTCCCTTCTTCCCTCCACCTCATCCTCATCCCCCCCTCTCCCCTTCCTTCCCACGCCCACACCCATCGCCCACAGGCCTTGGGAATGTGTGATGAGGGTGTGGATGGATGCTCGTTGGCTCCAGCTGATGGAGGACAGAACTCATGCATACAAACAAATCACCCAGAGAGAGTGATCTTGTTCTTCTCTTCCTCTTTCTTTCTTTCTTCTATTTGTTTTGCTTCTTCTTTTTCTAGTTGCTGTTTCTTGTGGGGGGCGGATGTTTTTTATTTTTTTATTCTGTATTTTTTTTTTTTTTTTTTTAGGGGGGTCTTTTTTTTCTTTCTTTCTTTTTTTTCTTCTCTTATCTATTTTTGTGTAGATTGTTTTGGGTTTCCTTCTTTCTTCTTTCTTGTTTTCTCATCTACGCTCTTGGTGTTTCTTGTTCATGTCTTTATCATTGTCTTTTCTCTTCTCTTCAAAATCTACAGCAATTTTAGTCCTTTTGGGCCCTTCTCTTTTATTTTTTCTTCTGTTTTTAATTCTCTCTCTCTTTCTCTTTCTCTGTTTTTCTCTTTCTCTCTTTCTTTCTCTTTCCCTTTCTCTTTCTCTCTCTCTCTCTGTATATATATATATATATTATATATATATATATATATATATATATATATATATATATGTGTGTGTGTGTGTGTGTGTGTGTGTGTGTGTGTGTGTGTGTGTGTGTGTGTGTGTGTGTGTGTGTGTGTGTGTGTGTGTGTGTGTGTGTGTGTGGTGTGTGTGTGTGTGTGTGTGTGTGTGTGTGTGTGTGTGTGTGTGTGTGTGTGTGTGTGTGTGTGTGTGTGTGTGTGTGTGTGTGTGTGTATGTATGTATGTATGTATGTATGTATGTATATATGAATGAATGTATGCATGTCTGTATGCATGCATGTATGTATGTATATATGTATATATATGTATATATATACATATATACATATGTATATATATAGATATAGATATATATATGTATATATATATATATATATATATATATATATATATATATATATATATATATATGTTTCTTATACACACACACACACACGTGTGTATACACACACACACCACACACACACACACACACACACACACACACACACACACACACACACACACACACACACACACACACATATATATATATATATATATATATATAATATATATATATATATATATATATATATATAATATATATATATATATATATATATATATATATATATATATATATATATATAATATATATATATATATTATTATATATACATATATATATATATATATATAATATATATATATATATATATATATATATATATATATATATATATATGTATATATATGTATGTATGCATGCGCGCACGCACGCGCGCGTGTGTGTATGTGTATGCATGCATGTATTTTCCTACTGTGTGTACCAAGCTTTCATTCTATTCCCTCCCTCATCTACCTTTCATCCGCCCAACTTCCTCTCAAACATAAGCGTCTATAATCTCCTATCAACCGGATCTACCCCCATCCTCCCTTCGCTCGTAAGCCTACTCTACCCTGTCCTCGTCAACCTTCTGCACTGACTTCGTTATCTACCCATCACAATCTACTTCACCATCTACTCGCTCCTCTCTTGATGGAAGGCCCTCACACTCAGTCTACAAAATTATCTACTCGCACCTCACTATCTCTCATTTTACACCTAATCTACCATCTCTTTCGCAGCCTCTCACAATCTCCCACACTTTCTACTCCCCCATCTATCGCAGGCTCTCACAATATACCATACGCTCTACCATCTCTCACGCATCCCATCGCAATGCACCATATAATCTACCATCTCTCGCGCAGGCCCTTGCAATCTACCACACAATCTACTTCCTCCTCTCTCACAGACTCTCACAATCTACAATATGATCTACCATCTCTCTTGCAGACTCACAATCTACCCTTTCTCACGCAGGCCTTCGCAATCTCCCACACTATCTAC
>NW_020870545.1:152033-157033 GCF_003789085.1 Penaeus vannamei | reverse complement strand
TTTCTATGTCCCTGAGGGCGACTCAGATCACATGGGGAGTCGTTTGTGAAATGCTGATTGGACTGTTTGTGAAGGAAAATTGGTATTTACTTTTGATCTTATGAAAACAAATAAAGGTCCATATATAGGTATTGGCATTGGTAGAGATGAAAAAATAATGATAGAAATAGACTAAAAAAAAAAAAAAAATAAAAAAATAAATAAAAAAGAAATAAGACAGACAAACAGATAGAGTAATGATTAGATGCATATATACATAGATACTTTCTCGTCATAATTAGCTGCAAATTACTGTGTTGCATCGAATCAAAGAAAACGCAAACAACTAACACACACACACACACACATTCACACACACACACACACACACACACACACACACACATACATATATATATATATATATATATATATATATATATATATATGTGCGTGTGTGGTGTGTGTGTGTGTGTGTGTGTGTGTGTGTGTGTGTGTGTGTGTATACATATATATATATATATATATATATATATATATATATATATATATATATATATATATATATATATATATATATATGTATATATATGTATATATATATATATATGTATATGTATATATATATATATATATATATATATATATATATATATATATATATATATATATATATATATATATATATATATATATATATATATATATATATATATATATATATATATATATATATATATATATATATATATATATATAATATATATATATATATATATATATATATATATATATATATATATATATATATACATATATATATATATATATATATATATATATATATATATATATTATATATATATATATATATATATATATATATATATATATATATATATATATATATATATAATATATATATATATATATATATATATATATATATACATATATATATATATATATATAGTATATATATATATATATATATATATATATATATATATATAGTATATATATATATATATATATATAAGTATATACATATATAGTATATATATATATATATATATATATATATATATATATATATATATATATGTATATATAGTATATGTATATATATATATATATATATATGTATATATATATATATATATATATATATATATATATATATATATATATATATATATATATATATATATATATTATATATATTACATATATCTGTGTGTGTGTAGAATCACTGTCCTGATTACAAAATCCAATCAGTCCCTCAGCTTTACGCAACAGGTAACTAATTATGTTTTTTCTCATTTAAATATACAACCTGCAATTCTATTTTTATTTCCATATTTACATTTTTGTTTTGTTTTGCATTATGTCCGTAACTGTTCCATTATTCTTTTTTTTTATCAACATCAATTCTCACTCTTTCACTCTCTCATTCTCTCTCTCTCTCATCTCTCTCTCTCTCTCTCTCATCTCTATCTTCATTTGCATTTGTTGAATTGTTGGTCAGAATCGTGAGAGTGTTCGCATGATTTTTACTTCTACATGTGCCTTTTCCCTTTATTTATCGAATAATAGAAATACCACTTTATATATTGACAAAACTGCTAATTTTTGAATTTCCTTAAACACTGACCAATTATTATACTGATCTAGAGTTAAACCGTGACCACTCATTCATTAATCATGCCTGTAACCTTTTAATTGCAATTTCTTCATTATTACAGTTTAAGGAGAGGTTACTCCATGTTATCATTTAGAACATTAAAAAAATCACATCTCCTACGGACTACCTCTTCGAGTGCAACAATAACAGCAACAAAAAATGCAATCAAAGAAATGCTTACAACTTCCGTGCATTTCATGTCGAGAGAGGGTGGAAGGGAGAGGGGGAGGGGAGGGGGAAGGGAGAGGGGGGGAGGGGAAAGGGAGAGGGGAGGGAGGGGGAAGGGAGAGGGGCAGAGGAGGTGGAAGGGAGAGGGGCAGAGGAGGGGAAGGGAGAGGGGAGGAGGGGGAAGGGAGGGGGGTGGTTGGAGGGGGAGGGAGAGGGGTGGTTGAGGGGTGAGGGCGATAGGGGTGGGGTTGGAGGAGGAAGAGATGGGTAGGTTGGTAGGGAAGGGCCAAAGGAGAGGGAGGGAAGGCGTTGGCACAGTCCATCATGTGATGCAGACTATGATACACATGTTCAATCAAGAGGATTTGTATACACACACACACACACACACACACAACACACACAACACACACACACACACACACACACACACACACATATAATATATATATATATATATATATTATATATATATATATATGTGTGTGTGTGTGTGTGATGTGTGTGTGTGTGTGTGTGTGTGTGTGTGTGTGTGTGTGTGATAAAAAATCATATATATATATATATAATATATATATATATATATATATATATACTATATATATATATATATATATATATATGTATATAGTGGGTGTGTGTGTGTGTGTGAAAATATGTATATACACATTTACATATATGCACATACATATGTACTCATATACATAAATTCATGAATAAATTAATAGATAGAGAGGGAGATCGGAGAGAGAGAAATAGACAGACAGATAGATAGATACAGTGTGACAGAGCTGGAGAGAAAATGAGAGAGAGGAGAGAGAGAGAGAGAGAGAAAGAGAGAGAGAAGAGAGAGAGAGAGAGAGAGAGAGAGAGAGAGAGAGAGAGAGAGAGAGAGAGAGAGAGAGAGAGAGAGAGAGAGAGAGAGAGAGAGAGAGAGAGAGAGAGAGAGAGAGAGAGAGAGAGAGAGAGAGAGAGAGAGAGAGAGAGAGAGAGAGAGAGAGAGAGAGAGAGAGAGAAGAGAGAGAGAGAGAGAGAGAGAGAGAGAGAGAGAGAGAGAGAGAGAGAGAGAGAGAGGAAGGAAAGAGAGTGAGAGAGAGAAAGAGAGAGAGAAGAGAGAGAGAGAGAGAGAGAGAGAGAGAGAGAGAGAGAGAGAGAGAGAGAAGAGAGAGAGAGAGAGAGAGAGAGAGAGAGAGAGAAAGAGAGAAAGAGAGAGAGAAAGAAAGAAAGAAAAGAGAAAATAACATTAAAAACAAAAGCCAAGTGAGACATCACCGAGATGAAAAGAGATGAAAAAAAAAAAACACAAAATGACCCGAAAATGGAAGAAGAAAACATGAAAAAGAGCAAAAGAAATTGTCTTTGTCATGCATGTTTTGTTGGCAAAAATGATGCAAACTTTTTCGTGAGAAATGAGAACACCAGAGGGAAAAAAACAAACAAATTAGCATGCATTGTCTTTGTTTACTATGGAATTTTCTCTTTTGTTTATGACTTTGATGTTTGTTGTTCTTCTGTGTTTTCATTTTTGACCATTTCTCTTTGCATTTGTGTTGTCCCTTTTATACGCATCACAAAAAAGTAATTATTTTCTTTCATCTCGTTGTCATTATCATTAAGATAATTGCATTTATCTTTGTCATTACTAGTACTATTAGGCACCATCTTTCTTCTAAAAATCATATCATCCTCATTATCACTATGTAAGATAAATCATCCTTTTTAGCTCTTCCATTAAAAGTCTTATCATCTTGACCTGACTTCTAATGGTTGATTGAAAGGATCATAACCGCTATCTATTATCTCTTTTATCTGCGCGCTTATTTATTATCTCTATCTCTTCATTCTCAATCTTTGTTTCGTTTGCCTGCCAACTTGTCTGTCTCTATGTTGAATCATGTATTTCTAGTCGCGTGTGGGTGGATGTGTGTGTGTGTGTGTGTGCGTGTGTGTATGTGTTTGCATGTGAGTTTATGTGTGTGTGTGTATCCATGTGTATCTGTGTGCTTATGTGTATGTGTCTATGTGCACGTGTGTGTACCTATTTCCATCCATCAATCCATCTCCCTTTCTCCCCACCCCTTTTTCTTTGATTCCTTCATAGTCTTTCTCTTTATCTTCGCTCTTTCTAAACCCCTTTCTCCTTTTCCTTCTTCCTACGCTTCATCACTCACTTCATATCCACCCTCATCCTCGTGTACCTTAACGATTTTCTCATTCTTCCATAAATCTCATAATACATTAAAAGAAAAGAAAAGAAAAGAAAGAAAAAAAGAAAAAAAAAAAAAACAGAGAATAACCAATATAGTTGGGAATGGAAACTGAATAATTGCACCTTGCAATTAGAAAAGAAGAAGGAGAGAAGAAGAGAGAGAGGAGAGAGGAGAGAGAGAGAGAGAGAGAGAGAGAGAGAGAGAGAGAGAGAGAGAGGAGAGAGAGAGAGAGAGGAGAGAGAGAGAGAGAGAGAGAGAGAGAGAGAGAGAGAGAGAGAGAGAGAGAGAGAGAGAGAGAGAGAGAGAGAGAGAGAGAGAGAGAGAAGAGAGAGAGGAGAGAGAGAGAGAGAGAGAGAGAGAGAGAGAGAGAGGGAGGGGAGGAGAGAAGAGAGAGAGAGAGAAAGAAAGAGAGAGAAAGAGAAAGAGAAAGAAAGAGAGAATGAAAAAGAGAAAGAGAGAGAGATGGAGAGACAAAAGAAAGAGAGAAGAGAGAGGAGAGAGAGAGAGAGAGAGAGAGAGAGAGAGAATAAGACGTGAGCAAAATTTCAATAAAGAAGGTTCTCAACAAGGAAGAGCTTTTATGTAGATTTTGATGCAGTGTTTCTGTACACAGGATTAACGAGGGAACAAAAGCGAAGAGGAAGAGGGTGAGAAGAAAGATTAATATTAGAAGTGGAAGGGAAAATATGAGAAGAACGTAGGGATAAAGACAATCGTGAGAAGATAATGAAAGAGATAAGGAGTATGAGGAAGAAAAAATAGAAAGATTGATATTGGATGTGGAGAGGAGGAAATATCAGAAGACCGTAAAGATGATTATGAAGATAATCGTGGTAAGATGAAAGAATGATAAGGAGAATGAGGAAGAGAAAAAGAGAAGATTGATATCAGAAGTGGAATGAAAATTATTAGGAGACATTTAAAATGACAGCGAAGAACATTGTGATAAAATAATGATA
>NW_020870545.1:127033-137033 GCF_003789085.1 Penaeus vannamei | reverse complement strand
TTGTCGATTGGATGACTTGTTATTCTTGTTGCTGTATTTTTTTTTTTTTTTTTTTTTTACATATTTTGGGGGGTATTTCTATTCTGTGTCTAAGGTTGTGTCTTATTTAGAAAATTGTTTCTTCAGAATATTTTTATTAAAAGATTATTTGAGTCATTGTTATTTATCTATTTGTTTGATGTCATTAGTTTTGTTTACGTATTTTCGATATCTCAATAATATCCTCGAAATGTGTGTGAGTGTATGTGTGTGTATGTTTGTGTGTGTGTGTGTGTGTGTGTGTGTGAGAGTTTTTTTTTTGTGTGTGTGTGTGTGTGTGTGTGTGTGTGTGTGTATGTGTGTGTGTGTGTGTGTGTGTGTGTGTGTGTGTGTGTGTGTGTGTGTGTGTATGTGTGTGTGCCTGTGTGTGTGTGTGTTGTGTGTGTGTGATTAAACCTCTACTTCTAGAAAGAAAATCAACTCCGTTTTCAATATTTTTTGTCGTGGGTCATATTTGTGCGTCAGAAAAAAAAAACTATTTCCCTCACATTTTTGGCTTACACCTTTTGGTCTCTGTTAGTTCAGAAATGTTCCCAGCGCGAAGGAAAATGGTCCCACTTCCCCAGCACAGACGGCGCACAGGAAAAAAATTCGTAGTTCAGAGCTGGCTACTCGGAAGTCAGTTTTTCCTTTTCTTTTTCTCTGTTTTTATTTGATTATTATCATTATTATTATCATTTTTTTTTGCAATGTTAGTTATATATAATTGCTATAACAGAAACTGTCGTAGCATTGGTATTATAGTTGTTGATCGTAGTAGCGCTATTGTCAATAGAAATAACAATTTCACAACTTTCATTACAACTTTTATTACTCTTTACGTCGCTCTCCTTATTTAACAACAACAACAACAACAAAAAAAACTTGTTTATCGTCATTTTATACCCAACCATTATTTTCGTTGTTATCATTAGTATAGTTTTCTTCATATCCTTCACTTCTGATCACTACTATTATCACATTCAACATTATTGTAAATATTGATATCATTCTCCCCAACAATATTAACCAATCAAACCATAATATCCGATCGATAACGTGTTCTTAAAACGATAGTCCCTTTAATATCAGTTATGATGATGTTCAAGACCAATAAAAATCATAAATCATAAATCGATATTCTCTTTAATACCAGTTATCATGATGTGCAAGACCAATAATAATCATAAACCATAAATCGATAGTCCCTTTTATACCAATCATGATGATACTCAAGACCAATAATAATCATAAACCATAAATCGATAGTCCCTTTAAATACCAGTTATCATGATGCTTAAGGCCAAAAATAATCATAAATCACTTACGTGGTTATCGAAAACATTAAATAGAGGAGGTGGGATAAGAAACCGCCTTTGTATCCCTGTTTCTAATTGGAACGACCTTGTTAGGGGTTGAAAGAGGAGGGTACAATGTGTGGGTGTGTTTGTACTTGTTTGCGTCTGTTTGTTTGTCTGTTTGTATTGGTGCTTTGTGTGGTTGTTTTTTGGGAGTTTTATTTATAGGATCACGTGATATTTGGATTTATTTTGATATATTTATGTGTGTGTTTGTATGTGTTTGTCGGTGGACCAATAATTCCAAACTACGGTATATAACAAAGACGTTAATCCATTACAAAAGAAAAACGGACAAAGAAAACAACAAAAAAACAAAGAATATACCATCCCCGACCCCTTCCAGATGACAAACAACAAAGAAGAAACGAGAGAGTAAAGAAAGACAAGAATAAAGAAGGAGAAGGATAAACTGCAAATATCGGTTCTCTCTTTCTCACGCGCAGTCTATTTCATGGCTCGTTTAGGCTCCGAGAGGAAAGACGTGAGACGGAGGTTCCATAGGCCCGGGAGGAAAGACCGAAGACGAGGAGGAAGGGAGAAGAAGGATGGAATGGGGAGGAAGGGAGGAGGGAGGAGGAGGGGAGGAAGGGAGATAGCCCTTGGGGAAGGAGGGAGGAAAGGGGAGGAGAGGATGAAGGAGGAGGAGGAAGGAGGAGGAGGAGGAGGGGAGAGGAGGAAGGGGAGGAGGAGGAAGGGAGGAAGAAGGAAAGGAATGGGGGAGGGAAGGGAGGAGGAGGAAGGATGGAGGGGAGGAGGAGGAGGGGAGGGAAAGGAAGGAATGGGATGGAGAGGAGGAAGGTATGAGGTGAGAGGATTAGGAGGGAGGATAGAAGGGGGTGGGGCGGAAGAGGGAGAAGGAGGGGGAGGAAAGAAAGGGGAAGAAGAGGAAGGAATGGGGGTGGAAGGGGAGGAGGAGGAAAGAAAGGTGGGGAGGGGAAGAAGGAAGGAAGGAGGGGAGGAGGAGAGGAAGGAAAAATGGGTGAGGTGGGAGAAGTAAGGAGGAGGAAGGAATTTTGAGTAGAAGGAAAGAAGTGGTGTGGTGGGAGAGGGAAAAGGAATGGGGGTGAGAGGGAGGAGGAAGGAAAAGGGGAGTGGAGGTAGAGGAAAAAAGTGGGTGGGGTGGGAGAGGGAAAAGGAGGGAGAGATGGGAAAAGGGAGAAGGGGAAGAGGAGGAAGGAATGGGGTGTGGGGTGGGAGAGGAGGAATGAATGAGGGAAAGAAGGGAAGAGGAAAGAGGGAAGGGTGGGGGACGAGGAGGAGGAGGAGGAAGGAAGGGGGAGGGGAGGAGGAGGAAAGAAGGGGGTGGGTAGGAGTGGGAGAAGGAGGGAGAGGTGGGAAAAGGGAAGAGGGGAAGAGGAGGAATAAATGGGGGTAGTAGGGGAGGAGAAAGAAGGAAGGGAGGAGGAGGAGGAGGAAAGAAATGAAAGGGGATGGCGATGAAGGAGGAAGAGGTGGGAGAGGTGAAGGATGAACGAATGGGTGTGGGGTGGGAGATGAAAGAGAGAGGGAGGATGGGGGTGGGTGAGGAAGGAATGAGGTGGGTGGGAGATGAAAGAGGAGGAGGATGGGGGTGGGGTGGGTGGAGGAGGAAAGAAGGAGGGAGGGGAGGAGGAAGGAATGGGGTGGGGTGGGTGAGAGGGGGGGAAGGATGGAGGGAAGGGGAGGAGGAAGGAAAGGAAAGATGGAGGGAAGGGGAGGAGGAGGAAGGAACAGAAGTAGGAAAAGGAAGAAGAGGAAGGAAGAGGATGTGGGTGGAGGAGGAGGGAGAAGAGGGAGAGGAAAAGTTTAAAAGGAGGAGAGGAAGAACGAAGAGAATGGGAGAAGAGAGTCGACAGATATGGGAGAAGAGAAAGTGGAAAGTAGAAAAATACTAAAAAGAAAAAAGGAAAAGAAAGAGGAGGCAATAGAAAAAAAATAATGGATGGAGGTGTTGAAGAAGGGGAGAGGAGGGAGTAAAAGAGGGGAAATGAGAAAACGAAGATAAATGAGAGAGGGGAGGAGCAGGAGTTGGAAGAGAGGAAGTGGGGAAAAAAAAAAAAATAATGTATGGGGCCAGGGAACACGAAAGAGAAATAAGAAAGAGCTGAAAAGGGATCTGAGGGAAAAAGGAATAGAGAAAGTTAGAAGATGGGCGAGGTGAAAAAAAGAAAAGAAAGAAAGAAAAAAAATATATATATATATGTGTGTGTGTGATATATATATATATATATATATATATATATATATATATATATATATATATATATATATATATATATATATACATATATATGAGTCAGAAAGGAAGAAGAGGAAGAGGAGGAGGCGGGGTTAAAGGGTGATGATAAAGATGATGATAATGATAATGATGATGATAATGATAACAATGAATATATTTTTAATGATTATGAAGGTAATGATTGATGATGCTAATAATAATAATGATAATAATAATAATATTAATAATAATAATAATATAATAATATAATATAATAATATAATAATAATAATAATGATAACAATAATATAATAATAATAATGATAATAATAATAATAATAATAATTAATTATAATGATATGATAATGATAAATAATGATGGTAATAATAATGATAGCAATAATAATAATTATTATTATATATAATAATAATAATAATAATAATAATAATAATAATAATAATAATAATAATAATAATAATAATAATAATGTCAATAATATAATAATGATGATAAAAATGATAAAATAATAAAATGATAATAATAATGATAATAATAATAATGATAATAATAGTAATATCAATAATAATGATAATAATGATAGTAATAATAGTAAAATGGTGATAGTAATAACATTAACAAAAATAAAAAAAAATAATAATAACAATAGTAAGGATAATAATAACAATAATGATGATAATAATGATGATAGCGAAAATGATAATGATGATCATAATGATGATAGTGATAATGATAATGATGATCATAATGATGATAGTGATAATGATAATAAGGATAATGATAATAACAGCAACAACAGCAAAACAGCAATAATAATGGTAATGATAATAACAATAGTGACAACAATAATAACGATAATACTAGTAGTATTAGCAGTAACAGTAATTATAATAATCATAATCATAATAATAATAATGATAATGATAATGATGATAATAAAAAGATGATAATATTGATATCAACATGAATAACAACAATAATAAGAGTGACAATACGTGTGAGGATGATGATGATGATGATAATAATAACAATAATAATGATAATAATAATAATAATAATAATAATAATAATAATAATAATAATAATAATAATGCTAATAATAATTTAAAAAATAATAATTGTTATATATTATACCTATAACAATACTACTAATAAAAATGAGAGGGAAAAGGACCGATAATAGCAGGTAGGATTTAGATAACAACCAATATGATAAACGATAATGCAACAGTAATGATGATTAGCGATAGACAATGATAATATCAATAACGTTGTTGATGATTAATTGACATTATACAACCAAAATGATACAAATATAATAATGTTAGCCAATAATAGTACAAAGAATAGGGTATACGAAATGAGGATGAAAAAATAATAAGATCAAATAATAACAATAACAAAAAATAAAACTTATGAAAAACATATATAGCAAGGTATCAGTTATAATAGCATATGAACAGATAGCAATATTCAATTGCATACTATTAAGGACAACAATTTAGAAAAATTAGAAATGTAAATTCCACTGATATTTAGTAACAAATGTAATTATACAAATGAGGGCAATTATTTTTTTTCTTTCGATGCAAAAATGGCAATAATAATTGATAATAATAACATATAAAATAATATAATAATATAATTAATAATAAATGATAATAATAATAATAATAATAATTTAATTAATAATATAATAATTAATATTATAATAATAGTAATAATTAACTAATAATAATATTAATAATAATAATATAATAATAATAATAATAATAATAATAATAATGATAATGATAATAATAATAATATAAAATATTATTTAATAATAATGATAATAATATGATATAATGATAATAATAACAACAACAACAACAACAACAACAAACAACAATAATAATTATTATTATATTATAATAATAATAATGATAATAATAATAATAATGATAAGAATTTCTCAAGGAAATTAGGAAAAATCTAAAACTTACACAAATAATCACGTCAACAATCTAAGTCTACCATTGATTTTGGAAATGATTTGTTCCCAGTGATTAATCCGTCCGGATCAATATTGAGTTGCAAGTAAATACTGAGTATCCGGTTAAGACGGATCATAAAAGGACACAAAAAACGAAAGAAAAAAAAATCTAGGTCATATCAAATCCACCCATAGAATATTTTTTTTTCTCTCTCTCTCTCCTCTCTCTCTCTTCTCCTCTCCTCTCTCTGCTCTCTTCTCTCTTTCTTTCTTTCTCCTCTTTCTCATTTCCTCTTCTCTCTCTCTCTCTCATCTCTCCTCTCTCTCATCCTTCTCTCTCTCTCTTCTCTCTCTTTCTCTCCTCTCTCTCTCTCTCTCTCCTCCCCTCTCTCTCTCTCTCTCATCTCTTTTCTTTCCTCTCCTCTTTCTCACTCCTCTCTCTCTCTCTCTCTCTCTCTCGTCTCTCTCCCTCCTTCTCTTCTTCTCTCTCTGTCTCTCTCTCTCTCCTCTCTCGTCTCTCTCTCCTCTATCTATCATCTCTCTATCTCTCTCTCCTCCCTCTCCCTCTCCCCCTTCTCTCTCTCTCTCTATTCTCGTCCTCCTCTCTCTTCTCTCTCTCTCTCTCTCTCTCTCTTCCTCCTATCTCTACTTCTCTTCCTCTCCCTCTCTCCTCTCCCTCTTCCTCTCCTCACTTCCTTCTCTCTGCTCCTCTCTCTCTCTCTCTTCTCTCCCTCCCATCTCTCTCCCATCTCTCTTCTCACTCTCTCTCTCCTCTCTCCTCTCTCTCATCCCTTCTTCTCTCTCTCTCTCCTCTCTCTCTCCCTCTTTCTCCTTCCTTCTTCACGTCTTGACTTCCTCTCATCGTCCTCGCCTCTCTTCTCCCCTCCTCTCCGTCTCTCTTCATCTCTCTCTCCTCTCTCTCTCTCTCTCTCTCTCTCTCTCTCTCTCTCTCTCTTTCTTTTCTCACTTCCCTCTCTCACTCTCTCTCTCTCTCTCTCTTCTCCTCTCCCCTCCTCTCTCTCGTCTCCTCTCTCTCTTCTCTCCTCTCCTCCCTCCTCCTCTCCTCCTCCCTCCTCCCCTCTCTCTCTCTTTTCATCTCAAGAACTTCCTCTCTCTTTACTTCCCTCTTTCCTCTCGTCCTCTCTCTCTCTCTCTCTCTTCCTCTCTAAGAGGTCCCAGTGTCTCGCACTGTGCGCGGGGTCGTTACCCGTTCCTCTCTCTCTCTCCCTCCCTATTCGTCGTGGCTCTCACTCATCTCGTACTCTCTCTCCTTCTCTTCTCTCTCTCTCTCTCTCTTCCTCTCTCCTCTCTCCTTCTCTCCTCCTCCCTCTCTCTTCTTGGTTCTCTCGTCTCTTTCTTTCTTCTCGTCCGAGGCTCCTCTCCCCCCGTGTTGCACTTTAGGTCGTACCGCTCGGGCTCCTCTCCCCTCCCTTTCTCTCTTCCTCTTCCCTTCCCCCCTCCTTTTTCTTCCCCTTTTTGTCTCTTTTCCTTCACTTACTTCCTCTCTCTCTCCCCCCCGCTTCTCTTCTCTCTTACCTCTCTCTGTCCTGCTCTTCTCGGTCCCTCTTCTCCTCTGCTTCCTCTCTCTTCCCTCCTCTCTCTCTCTTCTCCTCCTCCCGCTCTCTCTCCCTCTCTTCTCTCTCTCTCTCTCTGTCTCCCTCCCTCTCTCTCTCTCTCTCTCATTCTCTTCTTCTCTCTCTCTCGTCCTCTCGTCTCTCTCTCTCTCTTCTCTTTCTCTCTCTTTCTCACTTCCTCTCTCTCTCTCCTTTTATCAGAATCCGTCAGTGACATTTCCTATAATCCAGTTTGATTGGCAACTAACCAAAAAGCAAGAAAGCAAGAGAGAAGACAGATTGCAATATCTCCCCCATTTAGTAAATATATTGATGATGACAGAAATGAAACAAAGAAACAAGCAAACAAGCAAACTAAAATAACAACAAGAAAGCGAAGAAGAAAAAATAAAAGGTAAAAAATATATCTTGGTTAACCAGTAAAAAATAGAAAAAAAACATAGGAAGAAATAATAACATACATAGTTAATATCATAAACATAAATTTGAGCAAATATAATGATATTGCTATCTAATCTTCCCACATAATTCCGTTTTATTAGAGTCGTATATTTGATATTAGCGAAGTATTCGTTTTTCACTACACCTCTACTGTAAGGGCCTTTCTGCATGGATAACATTGAAATAAAATGAGTAAAGCTGGTGTATAACGAGGAAAAAGCCATGCGAAACTGATAAATTGCATGAATACTTCCATTCCATTTTTTTTTGAGTGTCTGAGCCATTCAAATGAAAGCGATCTTTTAAATTTGCTTGGAATTGTGAGTGTAGAGATAAAGTATTGAAATAAGTGGTGGTGCTGGCGAAGCTAAATCTATATGAATTAAACGTGTACACGCATACATACACACATATATACACACACACACACACACACACACGAATATATATATACATAGTTTACGTGTGTGAATTAGGTAATGAGAGGCAAACGCGGCCGGATTGGCAATATTGAATTATAGAGCAAAAGCATTCCAAAACTTCCTTTTGATTTTGACGATTCACTAAAACGAAGATAAAAAGGGAAGCAAAATAGATAACAGACGAAGAGTAAAGCGAAGAGGGAGATAAGGAGAATAAATTGGGAGAGAAAAGCTGATAAAGCATTAGTTTCAGTCAGTGGTTTGGTTGGTTATAGTGATTTCTGACTTGGAATGGGAAAGTCTGTTCATGACGTCAGCTGTCATTGTCCAATTTATGACGCGCTGATACACTGAAATCGTGTAAAAAAAAAAAAAAAAAAAAAAAAAAAAAAAAAAAAAAAAAAAATCGTGGCGAGCATGTGTAGTGTAACGTAATTTCCGAGGCTTTGATCCTCTGCCTTTCGTTGCGTTTTCCTATTTTTATCGTTCTCTCTCTCTCCTTTTCTTTCCTGTTTGTATATTTGTGTTATTTTTTCTTACTTTTTTCCTCTTTTGCATTAAGTGGACTTTGATGAGTGAAAAAAAAAAAATCAGAGTATATTCATTTTTGGATATTACTTTGAATCAGATATGTATAATTTCGCCACAACCGTGTTTGTTTTGATGGATATATCTGTGAGTATACTTATGTAAGTATCTACAAGCGCTCACGCGCACACACGCACGCACACACACACACACACACACACACACACACACACACACACACACACACACACACACACACCACACACACACACACACACACACACACACACACGCACACACACACACACACAGAAAAAACACATACAAAACACACAACAAACAAACACACACACACATAGGAAAAAATACACATACACAAACAAACAAACAAAAAAACACATATGAACACACATAAACACACACACTCACATACACACAAAAAACACACGCACATACAAACACACACTCACGCAGATACGCAATATGAGATACGACGGCAGACAACGCAATAAATTTCGCTCTATTTCCCCGCCCGCAGATAACATTTTCTATATCTCATATCCTCCAACTTCCTCCTCTGACCCTCCTCTCTTCCTCTCCTCTCTGTCCTTTCCTCTCCCTCCTCCCCCTCTCTCCTTCCTCCCCTACCCCCTCTCGCTCCTCCCTTCCTCTCTACCGCGTTCCTTCTCCCTCCTTTCTTTGCCAGTATCCCCTTTTCTATTCCTTCCTTCCTTCCTTCCTTCTGCCTTATTCCGTCTTTCCCTTTCCCTCCCTCCTTCTCCTCCCCTTCCTTTCCCCTTCCTCCCCTCCTCCCAACGTTTTTCCTCCCACCTCCCCTCACTCCTCTTCCTTTCCCTCTCCTCCTCATCCCCTAATCCCATCCTCCTCTTCCTTCCTCCTCTTCCCTCCACCTCCTACCCATCCTCCTCCCTTCCTCCCTCTTCCTCCTTCTCCTTCTCCCCTTCATCCATCCTCCTCTTCCCTCCCTGTCCCCTTCATCCCCTCCTCCCATCCTCCTCTTCCTCCCTTCCTTCTTCCCCCTCCTCCTCTCCTCCCCTCCCTCTCCCCCTCATTCACTCCACTCCCATCCTCCCCTACCCTTCCTCCTCCCATTTTCCTTCCTCTTACCCTCCCTTTCTTCATCCCTCTCCCCCTCCTCGTCCTCCTCTTCCCCTCCCTCTCCCCCTCCTCCCTCCTCCTCCTCCCTTCTTCCTCCTCCTCCTCATCCCCCCCCCCCCTCCCCTCCCCTCCCCTCCCTCCTCCCCACGCCCACCTTTTCCCTCTCAGGTAATTCCCGGATTCTCGCGAGGTCCCGGATGCAGGTTCGGAACGGCGATTTAGTGCGTGAGACTGAGGGCGGGAGCGGAAATGGTGTCACAGGGCGATTTTTGTCTATTTATATATCGCGCTGTCCGATTCCTGGGTTTATGGGGTTGGGTTTTTATTCTGTTTCGTTATTGATGTT
>NW_020870545.1:119533-122033 GCF_003789085.1 Penaeus vannamei | reverse complement strand
CAAAACAAAGAAGCGCGGCCATCAGCAACAAAAGCAACAGCGCCCAAAGAAAAGGCGAGGCGAGCGAGGGCGTCAGACGCATCTGCCTGGCGCCCACCTCATTCGCTCGTAATCATCTTAAGTCTGTGGCAACACGAGGGCGAACAGTCGGCTTCCTCGTAAGATGGCTGGAATTAGATCATAGCAAGCTACATCTGGCAAGGAAGGGGGGTCGGGAGAGGGGTGGGAGGGGGGTCGAAGGAGGTGGGTGGGGTGGGAGAGGGGGGAGGGAGGGGGTATGTGACTGCTGCGTTTTTTCGTTTTCTTTTTTTTTTAGCTTTTGAAAAAAAAAAATCCTATTCTGTTTTAGTTTTAGTTTTCTGTTTGTTTTTAGAAAACGCGGTACATGTGTGTGTCTTTGTTAGGAGTTTAGGTTGTCTAATTAAAATGTATATTCTCTGTTGTGCGGAAGTATGTGTAAATCATGTAAATGAATGCCATATCATATACAGATAGAAAGTAAGATGGAGAGACTGAGACAAACAAGGCGTTAAAATTGGGAGAGACAGTGAGAGAGAGAGAGAGAGAGAGAGAAGAGAGAGAAGAGAAAGAGAGAAAAAGAGAAAGAGAGAAAGAGAAAAAGAAAAGAAAAAGAAAGAAAAGAAAGAAGAAAGAGACCAACACAGCACAACGCACCCAAACGCATCAACAAACCCGATAAAAGCACCAACTGGCAACCCACCGTAACAAACCAAACACCATTCCTTCATCCGAATATTTCCCCCTCTGTTGCCGCTCTCCTCAATTCCCCTTCACTAAATCTCGCTTCACTTTTTGCTTCATTCCCTTCGTCTCGATTCTCTCTGCAAACACGACAGCCTCGTTTACACGTGAAATCTCGTTTGGCTCGTTTTATGTCTCGTGTATGCCAGATGCTCGATAACTGTTTTATTTATTACTGATGTGGACGGCAGCTGCGGGAGGGACGAGAGAGAAAGAAATAGGATGGTAGATAGATAGAGTGAGAAGAGGGGGGAGGGAGGGAGGGAAGTTGGAAGGGAGGGAGGGGAGGAGAAGAGAGAGGAGAGAGGAGAGAGAAGAGAGAGGGAGAGAGAGAGAGAGAGAGAGAGAGAGAGAGAGAGAGAGAGAGAGAGAGAGGAGAGAGAGAGAGAGAGAGAGAGAGAGGAGAGAGAGAGAGAGAGAGAGAGTAAGAGAGAGAGAGACAAGAGGGGTAAGATGGAAAGAGATGGATATTGAGAAGATATATGGTAGATATTTAAATAATAGTAAGAAACAGACAGACAGACAGGCATCCGGACAACCAAATATATAGGCAAAATCGTACGCAGACACATACAAACAAATAGAAATGAGCCAAAACCAAAAGAAAGAAGGAGAAAAAAAAAATATTATGTATATATATATATATACATATATATATATATATATATATATATATATATATATATATATATATATATATATATATATATATATATATGTATATATATATATATGGTATTATTTATATATATTATATATATATATATATATATATATATATATATATTAATATATATGTGGTGTGTGTGTGTGTGTGTTGTGTGTGTGTGTGTGTTGTTGTGTGTGTGGTGTGGTGTGTGTGTGTGTGATGTGTATGTGTGTGTGTGTGTGTGCGCGCACACACAACACACACACACACACACACATACACACACACATATATTATATATATATATATATATATATATATATATATATATATATACATATACATATATATATATATATATATATATATTATATATATATATATATATATATATATTTCCCCATCAAAGAAAAGCGTAAAAAAAATATCGGAAGCCAAGTTGATACGTTGGCCCAGAACTTGTCAGAACGTGTTCGAAGGTGCTGAGTGTAGATCGACTTGCTTTCGTTAAGACTATCCATTTCCTTGTCAGTCTTCGAAGATCTGGAGTGAAAATCTGATAAAAATGGATGGAAAGGGAAAGAGATGTTTGGGGAAAATAAGGAATAAAAAGATAGTGATGATGGGGTAATATGAGAGAAAAAGATGGAAAAAACGAGATACGAGAGGAGGTGAAGTATGGTAGAGATAAAGAAATTGAATAAAGCAGCAGTAAAAGTATCGGTAATAATGATATTGGCCATTATAACAAAAAATTAAGAAGTGAATAGTAATTAAAACTCAAATGAGAATAACAAATGATAATACCAATTATTAGTATTATTAATATTACACAAATATTGTTGGTATTTTCAAAATGCACTATTCCAATTACTGTTGATATCAGATGAATGACACGAATAAAGAGAATGAAAATATCTGAGAAATCAGTAATTCACATATTAATGAAAAAACTAGGCATACAATATTACTGAATAAAAGCGATAAAAATGAAATAAAAAAACGAAAATGACATAGGAGCACAATTTGTTTTACTGATGTTAAAATAAAAAAAGAAAAAAGAAAAAAGAAAAACCGAAAGCGTGTATA
>NW_020870545.1:102033-109533 GCF_003789085.1 Penaeus vannamei | reverse complement strand
TGGTGGGGGCACAGGGGGTAACAATAAATCGGGGGGGGGGGGGGGAGGATTATATAATAACATATAATGATATTATATATTTACAAATATTATATATTGATACATAAATATTAAATATTGATTTTCAAAGGGTCAATGACCATTGGGGGGCACACTAGGTGGCCAATCAGATTGAAGGGGGGGAAGGTGCCCCCCCCCCCTGCCTCTGATCAAAACAAGAAAACCAAGAGATCTTTTCACTATTGACGAGAAATCGGGCGACTGAGTCAGCAATTTATCACGCTGGTCCTTTTCAAAATACGTTTAAAATTCCTCAAAATTCCTCTAACGGACAACAAAACCGTTGGATCAGTAACGTCAAAATTAATGAAATATTTCCCGCCACAAACCTGTCATTTGTCTCGCAAAGAGCAATTGGCTTCGGCTTCGGCGTGAATTAATCATCCTAATAGTCTCTAACCATTAGCGAAGAATTCGATTCAAAACGCTTCCCGGATAATTAATGGGACAGCAAAACACGCCAATAAATTTTGACCCGAAAAATTAATTGCATTTTAGAATGACAAAAAAAAAAAAAAAAAAAAAAAAGCCAAAATCCACCGAAACGACAGACGGAATCCTGGATGGTTTGAATTTTTTCTCCGCGTCATTTCACGAAACCGTTTCCCTCCGTCCTAGCCCTCGTATTTTTCTTTTTTTATATTACACCAGACGAATCATCAATATTATGAATCCTCGAGAGACAGACAAACATTAATCACAAGACCGATATGTAATGAATTGATGACCAGGATTATTAAACTAGACAACACTGTTTTCCCTCCATTTTAAGCGGTAAACAAACACCCATACACGCGAACACAAACACTGAAGGCGCGGCCACATAAACAAAATTCCGAACACAAACACCATATATTCCGCTCGCAAGCTAGTCTGTGTTAATTCATTAGCGTGTACTGACGGTAGAGCTGTAGAATAAAAAGTTTCAAATCACTTTTTTATATTTCTGAAACTAAAATCCATCCATCTTTCTCTATCTCACCTTTCATCTCTCTTCACCCGTCTTATTCTATCTCTCCTTCCCTCTCTCTCTCTCTTCATCCATCTTTCTCTGTCTCTCCTATCCTCTCTCTCTCATCATCTCTCTCTACTCTCTTCATCCATCTTTCTCTACTCTCTTCATCCATCTTTCTATATCTCGCCTTTCCTCTCTCCCTGCTATTCATCCATCTTTCTATATCCCTTCTTTCCTCTCTCTCTCTTCATCCCTCTTTCTCTACCTCTCCTTTACTCTCTCCCTGCTCTTTATCCATCTTTCCTTATCTCTCATCTTCATCCATCTTTCTTTGTCTCTCCTTTTCTTTCTCCCTCCTCTTCATCCATCTTTCTCTATCCCCTATTTCCTCTCTCCCTCCTCTTCATCCATCTTTCTCTACTCTATCCCTTCTTTCATCTGTCCCTCCTCTTTATCCCTCTTTCTCTATCCCTTCTTTCCTCTCTCTCTTCTCTTCATCCATCTTTCCCTATCTCTGCTCTTCATCCATCTTTCCCCATCTCTGCTTTTCATCCATCTTTCTCTGTCTCTCCTTTCTCCTTTTGTACAGACTGAGTGAGTACCGATTCTGACCTTCGTCCATTCCGTTAATTTGACAAATGATAAATCTAAATCAGTTTTGATGAAAAGGCAAAACCACACCATAAGCACTGCGTTATGTTTAATCAAGATGTCGAGTTTAATATTTCTAGCCATATTATGGGGTCTTCCGATACGAACCGTCACACCAGGCGATGGAAAAACCTCTCTCCCTCCTCTTCATCCATCTTTCTCTCTCTCTCTCCCCTCTTCATCTACCAACTTCATGGATCTTCTCCTTTCCTCTCTCTCCTCTTCATCCACCTTTCTCTATCTTTTCATCCATCTTTCTCTCTCTCTCTATCTCTCATTACCAAGGATTTGTTGGAGAGAGAAAGGTTATGCAACCTTGTCTTTACATGCATATATAGTCTTATATACATAAATGTGTTAACAGGAGGGCAATCAGAAAACCATTCATATAAAAAAGAAAGAGAGAAAGAAAGAAAAAGTCTCTTTCTGTCCATGCCCATCTTATGTTATTCCATCTCTCCCGCCTTTCTCTCTCTCTCTCTCTTGCTCTCTCTTTTCTCTCTTTTCTCTCTCTCTCTCTCTCTCTCTCTCTCTCTCTCTCTCTCTCTCTCTCTCTCTCTCTCTCTCTCCTCTCTCTCTCTCTCTCTCTCTCTCTCTCTCTCTCTCTCTCTCTCTCTCTCTCTCTCTCTCTCTCTCTCTCTCTCTCTCTCTCTCCTCCCTCTCTCTCTCTCTCATTCCTAACTGCAAGCTCATGTAACTGAGCACAATAACTAAACTAAAATGTTTGAATAAGGCATTCTTTTTCCATCATTAATGGTTGGTAAATATGAATAATCTGCCTCAATTCTTAACCACTATTTGCAACATGCAACATTAGCAAGAGGAGTATTCAATGCGTTTCTAATTGTATGCAAAGATACACAGGAATCCGCGATACCACGTCATGTTTTTTTTTTGTTTTTTTTTTTCTCAGAATTTCTTCCATGCAGTCAAGTGGACTCGTTTACACTAAACAGGTCGCCACTGTTACGTCACCATCACGTCACGGCACCTTCTTGTCACGTGCCGAACCGTTGACTCCTGAAAAGTAGCGTTTTTGAGAATCTCTCTCTCTTTCTCTCTCTCTTTCTTCTCTTCTCTTCTCTCCTCTCTCTCTCTCTCTCTCTCTCTCTCTCCTCTCTCTCCTCTCTCTCTCTCTCTCTCTCTTTCTTCTCTCTCTCTCTCTCTCCTCTCTCTCTCTCTCTCTTCTCTCTCTCTCTCTCTCTCTCTCTTCTCTCTCTCTCCTCTCTCTCTCTCTCTCTCTCTCTCTCTCTCTCTCTCTCTCTCTCTCTCTAAAGCCAACAAAAGTGCAATTATTGCAAGCTTCTTCAACCCAAACCCGCGCATCATACCTACTCGGGGAATGAGTGGAAACTAGGCGGAGTGCCTCATGACAAGAACACTGACGAGCCGTGATGAGACGGTGACGTGATGAGCAGTGTGAAAACATGACACGGGTGACGTGACGTGAAGAAAAGGAGACACGATGGAAATTTTTTTTTTCTTTTTTTATCGATAACTATCATATCAGTATTTCCAATGTAATTATTATCATTATTATCCTTTATTTGTTGTAGCATTATTATCATGAATATAGTAATAATGATGAATGATACAATGATTAATCATAATGATGATGATAATAATGATAATGATAATAATCACTATTATCATTACAGTTATCATTGTTATAATCATCAATCATCATCAATCACTAGTATTAGTATTTGTATTGTTAATATGTGTTTAATTGTTTATCATTACGTTATCATAATTGTCGTTATTATTATTATCATTGTATTACAATTTGTTTTCATTAATGATAATTATTATTCCTAATCATTATTATCTTTTTATTCCCCCATCTTTTATATCATTATCACTTTTATTGTTATTGTTTATTATCATTATTGCTTTTTACTACTTGTATACCATTATCATTATCCGTAATTATCATATTATGATAATAATGGCATGATTATCGTTACAATTATATCCTAAGGTATTCCTGTTTTCTTATTCTTATCATTTATTATCATTTATCATTTATCATTGTTTATCAATTATTATTACTATCATTGTTATAATTCGAGTCGTCATTATCATTCCCATTCACCTTAGTATTATTATTATTATGATTATTGGGCATTAGCATTCCTCACCACGAAATATTTTCGTTATCAATATTATTATTGTTATTTTTTAATGATCCTCAACTATTTCTCTCATTATTTCATTATCTTAAATTAATTTTCACCGATAATTTTCACCCATCCTCGCTATTTTTTTCTCTCAATTCATTGTTGACATACTGAATATCGAAACATCCAACACATATACAGTATGGATTATCATATGAATGAATGAATCTCTTTGACTCACTTTGAGTTTTAAAGTAGTAATTGAATGCTGGTTTCTAAGATTTTTACAATGAATTGAATGGAAATAATCTTGAGTCAAGTGATGTTGAATTCTGGTTACTGATTTAAGACCTTTGAAAGACTTATTACTACGTATGAATGAGAGAGACAGAGAGAGAGAGAGAGAGAGAGAGAGAGAGTGAGAGAGAGAGAGAGAGGAAGAGAGAGAGAGAGAGAGGAGAGAAGAGAGAGGAGAGGAGGGATGAGAGGAGAGAGAGGGAGGGAGAGAGGAGAGAGAGAAGGGAGAGAGAGAGGAGAGAGAGAGGGAGAGAGGGAGGAGGGAGCAGAGGGAGGAGAGATGACGAGGGAGGGAGAGTCATGGTGAGTTTTAAAGTAGCGTTGAATTCTGATTTCTCATTGTCGGACTTTCGAAAGACTTATTACTGTGAATGAATGAATGAATCCTGAATCACGGTGAGTTTTAAAGTGATACTGAACTCTCTAATTATCGGACCTTCGAAAGACTTCTTACTCTGATTGCATGAATCCTGAGTCACGGTAAGTTATAAAGTGATGTTGAATTCTGGTTTGTAATCTTCGGGAGTTCGAAAAATGTATTACTATGAATGAATGAATGAATCCTGTCACTGAATAAATCCTGAGTCACTGAATGAATCCTGAGTCACAGTGAGTTATAAAGTGATGTTGAATTCTGGTTTCTAATATTCGGGAGTTCGAAAAATGTATTACTATGAGTGAATGAATGAATCCTGTCACTGAATGAATCCTGAGTCACTGAATGAATCCTGAAGTCAGCAGTGAGTTATAAAGTGATGTTGAATTCTGGTTTCTAATCTTCGGGAGTTCGAAAAATGTATTACTATGAGTGAATGAATGAATCCTGTCACTGAATGAATCCTGAGTCACTGATGAATCCTGAATCCCAGTGAGTTTTTAAACTGATGTTGAATTCTGATTTCTCATTGTCGGACTGTCGAAAGACTTATTACTATGAGTGAATGAATGAATCCTGTCACTGAATGAATCCTGAGTCACTGAATGAATCCTGAGTCACAGTGAGTTATAAAGTGATGTTGAATTCTGGTTTCTAATCTTCGGGAGTTCGAAAAATGTATTACTATGAGTGAATGAATGAATCCTGTCACTGAATGAATCCCTCGTCACAGTGAGTTATAAAGTGATGTTGAATTCTGGTTTCTAATCTTCGGGAGTTCGAAAAATGTATTACTATGAATGAATGAATGATCCTGTCACTGAATGAATCCTGAGTCACAGTGAGTTTTAAAGTGATGTTGAATTCTGATTTCTCATTGTCGGACTGTCGAAAGACTTATTACTATGAGTGAATGAATCCTGAGACGCTTTAAGTTTTAAATGATGTTGAATTCTGGTTTCTAATTTCCGGACCAATCGAATGAATGAATCCTAAGTCACAATTAGTTTTAAAATGATTTTCGAATTCTTGTTCCTAACTTTTCGGACCTTCGAAAGAAACATATTACTATGAATGAATGAATGAATCCTGAGTCACGATGAGATTTAGAGTGATGCTGACTTCTGGTTTCTGGTGTTCGGACCTTCGACGCTGGTCTGGCTGAGTGGTCGCGTGCAATACCAAGTCGGCCAGAACAAAGGGTATATTCGGCACTAAGTCTGCTGTGGGATTTTCGTATCGAATTTCTGTTTTTTTTTTTTTTTTTTTTTTTTATTCTGTTCGTGTTTTTCTCTCTCGTTTTTTTTTCTTTTTTTCTTTTATTCTTTGTTTATGCTGTCTTTTTTTTCTTCCTTTCGTTGTGTTTTTTTATCTGTATTTTACTCCCTCCCTTCCTCTCTTGTTAATACAGATGTGGACAATAAAAATATGGTAAGAAAATTAGATGAAGATTGAAAAAAGGAACAATAAAATACAAAGGGCAATAGCAGAGAGAAAATATAACCAAAAGAAAAAAAGAAAAAAGAAGAAAGAAGAAAATTAAAAAAAAAAAAAACAGAAAGGGAAAGAAAACGGGAAAAACCAGCCAACCACCCATACGACCACCCTGACCCCCACCCACCCCACCCCCTCCCTCTCATGTCAACCCCAATCAACTTGACTCCAACTCCCCCCATAATGACGACGCAACGACTCCATTTCCCCCTCCGAGGAGATGACGGCGGCCTCTGAAGGATCTGGAGGAGGATCAAGGCTAGGATTTGGAGGAGGATCAGGATATTCTAGGTCTACAGGGGCCAAAGGAGACGCCATGCCCTCATTCCTTCATAGGGGAGTTGAAGGAACAGACAGAACAAGCAGATATAAAGGACGTTCTCTTTTCTCTCGCGAAGATAGTTTTTTTTTTTATTCAGTGATTTATTTATTTTTAGAGTGATTTACTCTTTTCATAAACTGACTTTCTAAGCTTTCATCTATAATGGCAGAGAGTAAGTTCGTGTGACGTCATCCGAAGCGTGATCCAATAAGAGTCACTCAAAACCAGCTCAACCAATCATCACAAGCCGAAGAACAGAAGACTACTACATATTATTATTATTATTATTATCATTATTATTAATTATTATTAATTATTATTATTATTATTATTATTATATATTATTATTATCATTATTATTATTGTTGTTGTTTTGTTGTTGTTTGTTGTTGTTGGTTTTGTTATCATTATCATTATATTATTATTATTATTATTATTATTATTATTATTATTATTATTATATTATTATTATATTATTATATCATTATTATTATTATCATCATCATCATCATTATCAATTTCATCATTCACATCATCATCATCATCATCATCATCATCATCATCATCATCATCATCATCATCAATCATCATCATCATTATCATTATTATTATCAATTATTATTTATTATTTATTTTTATTATTATTATTATTATTATTATTATTATTATTATATTATTATTATTATTATTATATTATTATCATATATTATTATTATTATTATTTTATTATATATCTTTTATTTTATTATAACACAGGAATATATTATATAAATAAATCACACATGCATATTATGAATAATTATACATAATTATGAATGACTATAGAACCAGTTATTTCTTTTTCTAATTCAAAGTGAATTATTATTATTATTACTATTATTATTTTTTTTAATGAAAATAGATGACAGGAAAGAGTGCACTTGCTCATGAAATAATGAAATAATGATGTCAAATAAACCTGTGGAGTGTGGCAGACGTGCGTTCATATTTTCTTTCCTCATCAATTTAGTTACGTTCTGAGAAATCCAGCTTGCAATAAATTGACTCGTTACAGAATTGTGCAGCATTTCTCCTGAGCCTCACTCGTATTTAAGTCTTCTCTATATCCGGGTGAAGCGGCTGTTTTTTTTTAAGCTTGTTATTTCTTTATCATTGTATTTTCCCCTTTTATGTTTTCGTTATTATTACTGTTATTGCTGTTAATGTTATTGATATAATCATTAAT
>NW_020870545.1:74533-89533 GCF_003789085.1 Penaeus vannamei | reverse complement strand
TGTGAAGAAGCGAAGATACAAAAAGGCAGGAAAGGATGTAATGAGATGAAAGAAGTATGAAAACGAACACCTACGGAGTGAGAAGATGACAAGAAGAAAAGAAACCCAAAAGAAGGAGGATGATCCAAGTGAGAGGGGTATCATAAATATTGAAAGAAGAAGGCACCCATAGTAAGGAGATCAGGGAGTTTTAATACAAATAAGAAGAAGAGGGTGGATAAGTGAGGAAAGTTAGAAGAAGGAGAGAAGAGATACATCAGGAGGCAGGAAAGTATGAAAGAGATGAGAGTGGAGGGAAAAAGAAGTATGATTATGGCAGAAGGGAGAAGATGAAAGCAAGAATTGTAGGAACAAGGTGAGAACTCAGAAAAGCGACAGTGAGTAGGAACTGGGAGAACGATCTCAACGAGAAAAGAACAGTGAAGGGGGTGTCACCAAGGGGGAAAATCGAGCTGAAACCGGGGGGCGAGAGGGGGGGATTTCGCGATTAACTGGACTGTAGGATATTCTAAAGCCACGGTTCATCAGGGCTAAGGTTGAGTGACAACCTGAACTACAGCGCCGCATTTTCACCCGCTCACATCCGGCAGCACGTCAATTAGAAGAATCCATTGGCGGTTTCCTGCTGCGGATAATTGTGAGACAACATGACCACTACTGCAACCTGCAACTGTAGGCCCGGGCCGGCATTCAAACAGACAACTGTGTGGGTGAATGGAGAGGATTGTTGTACACTTGCTTGTCTTATTAGTGATATTGCAATAAGAAATATTGCGTAGGGATTTTATGTATGGCAGGACTTGTGTGTCCTGTGTGTGTGTGTGTGTATGTGCTATTTACTTGTGTAGTGCGTCGTGAGCATGTTCACTCGTTATTTTGGGTTGCACTTGAGGTGCTTTTGGTCTTTGCCTTTATGCTATGTGTGTGTGTGTTGTCTTATTTCGCAAAAGTATTCACAAAGGTAAATTTTCAACGATTCTTAACATGAATCTTTTGCTATGGAGTAGTAGTAGTTGCGTGTATCGTGTATGATGTGAATCAACATCACTAAAATCCTAAGGACGAGCCCGCCCTTCAGTAGCCTTGTTGCTCGGCACGGTTGCTCAAGTTATGAGCCTACACTGTCTTTTTATTAGAACTGTGTCATGTATTGGGTTATAACACCTCATATCAACATCGCAACTGACAGTTATTGCCTTTCGACAAAAATATAAGCAGCATTCAGAGCCGGAAACGTAACTGTGGACCGCCACACAGCTTGGCCTCCCAAGTTGAATCGAACCGGGAAGGTCCGATGCCCAATATGATCCCAATGTGTGTGTGTGTGATTTTTTGTGTGCTTGTGAGTAGATGTGTGTGTTGATGTTGGTGTGTTGTGTGTGTCGTGTGTGCTGTGGGTAGTTGTGATAGTTCTGGCTTGTTCGATCGTAGTAACTGCGAGGGAATGATGGAAAGGTGATGAGAGTCGCGAGCTGAGACTTGAAGAAGAAAGGAGGAGAAGACTTAGATGAGAAGTAGGAATCGCGGAAATGAATCAGAAAGAGATGAGTACATGCCAGTACGAGAGAAAAAGATGAGAGCTAGAGAGAGAGATGAGAAGAGACGATATGAGAGACCTTGAATTGAATGGGTAAACTAAAAGCAAAAAGGATATTAAAATTGAAATATCAGCAAAAACTATCCATTTAAAAAAATGTTCTAATTTACTTTCGCAATAGAATTAGCCAATAACGAAAAACGGGAATAAAAAATAACATGAATAGGATATTGGCTGAACTCGAATTCGGTATATCTTTTTGTTGAATTAAACAGAACTCTCCAAATAGCAAGCTTTAAAAACAACTTGAAAGAAGTTTTTATATTCTAGGGATTTCCAATGTCAAATGGCGAAACACATATAGGGCGTTAAGAATGAAACCCAGTGAAGAACACAAGATATAATAACAGTGATAATAGATGGCTCATCGATAATAACATGACACACAACTCCTCACAGGATGGTGCATACACGATCATCTAAACTCTCGATTGCCGCTATATCTTTTCAACTCAGTATGGATAGCAAGCTGACTACACTACCACACATCATTTCAACTGAGTCTGTGGACAAAATAGATACACGAAAACGACACCACATCCAGCTATTATCAAGCGCCAGACCACAGAAACTGAGCCGTACGAGCACACACACAACACAACAAGGACAACACACAAACCAAAACTCAGCATCAAGACTACATACCCACACACACGAACAAAAACAAGCGACGGGGATGCGACCACACGACGAACACACACAGAGCGAATCTGGACGGACTACCACACACTACACACAACAGCCAGACCACACACAGCGCAGTGTACATTTTTATCCGCACAAGTTTCGACGAGGGATAAATTACCATCCATCAGTCATAGGGATACGACGTTATGATGAAATTGTTAACTTTGTAAAATTAAATAGAGCTTGCGGTTATCTCTCAATTGACCACATAAGCTGAGATACTTGTTAGATTGGTTAAAAGACAATTTAAATTTTATTTCGGCAATCGTAATGAGCGACTTAAAAGGTAACATGGCAAACGTAAACACCTAGTAATATGTCCGCTGGTGAGGATTCCTCGCACCAAGAGCAGTAGATGGTTAGAGAGAGACAGTGTTCAATCATTGCAGATTATATTCAATGCTAGTCTGTGTGGAGATGACGACATACAGAATTGTTGTGCATGAAAATCTAGCAAGATTGTGAGATCAAGTTAGACATACTTTGAGCATTAGAATTAATCTATAAGAAAAGATATATATCTCAACTGTGAAAACCACTCGATTCCATCTGATAAAGCAAACATTTTTGCACTTGGTTTATTATCAGATATGTCACTGGTGGTTTATCACAGTTTATTTGAAAATATTTCTTTAGTTTTCATTCTGTTTAACTCTATGCTCACATGTATGATGATCTTCACCCAGTATATCTCTGTTTATGTCTGCAAATGACAATATTTCACCTGAGTTTTCCACAAACTCACTGATTGCATCCAGTAGAGATTAGATTATTATTGATCGAAATGAAATTTAATTAAAACTGATCTAGGACAATTTTGTTAATGCAATGTTCACTTAAGACAGGCAATTCTTAAGCATCCAGTACATAGAAAAAGATAAATAACATTCATAGACCTTCTGAAAGAGTTCCCCAGAACTGCAAAGGGTTCTCAATGGGACCCAAGACTATTGCCACCCCCTCTTTGTTAATCATAACCCAATGGATCTTTTTTCCTGGCCTGATGTTGGTGTTTCATCTCTTCTCCATATTTAGGAAGTGTCGCTGCTTCATCTGTTTGAAAGTGAATAGGACTGGTTTAATCATTGCACACTGGCTTAGTGAATACATCAATAACTAGTCGTTCAACTGTTCTATGCATGTTCAAAACCATGACCAATATAATTAGTGAACGAAGTGTTTTCACAAACGACACAGTCATTGATATCAAAAGTAAATGTCCATATATATGCTTACATTTTCACCAGTACCAGTATTTTCTTAGTGATCAAATCTATCTATATCGATGCATCATCAGCTCCTTCAGTCATAGAGCTTGATAGATCATCATCTGGGTGGTGGGAGCAGATCAATCTGAATCATCATCAGCATTCAGATTTGGATCAATAATTGCATCTGACATCCCAGGTATCCGAGGTTCAACTTGCAGCTCCAAATTGCTGTCTGGCGTTTCACAGTTACAACTTCCGGCTCTGAATTGCTCTTAGTATTTTTGTCGAAAGGCATAACTGTCCAGTGACGATCTTTATCAGTGTGTCTTATACCATACCAGGGACACAGTTCTAATAAAAAGACAGTGTAGGTCCTATAACTTCTGAGCACCGTGCCCGCGCAACAAAGCTCCGAAGGACCAGGGTCATGTTCCCTTAGGATTTTTAGTGATGTGATTTCCTACATTCTGAGCGATTCTTTAATGAAAAATTCATGTTATAAATCTGTTGAAAATTTAACCTTTTGAATACCTTTTGCAATAAAATGTTAGCCCAAGCCTTCGGTGCCCAATAGGTGCTACGCCAGTGTATACATTTCTATTTAGCAGAGGCAAACTTTTCAGTAATGAAATCGGGAGCTTTGAAACTTCTCTCTTAACCCCCAGTTCTGTTCCCCTTAACATCCCAGTTCTGTGACTTTCAGTGCATATTCTGGCTAATGCCAAACGACTTTACTCAGGTTAGGCAACCTCAACTGAAGTGAAAGGGTAAATAGTACAATGCACTTGTTCACAGAGTACAAAAAATATCCAAAATCCTGCAGGCATCAGCACATAGCTATTGAGAACCGCAAACAAGGCTCCCTCTATTTTGTTTCCCTACACATTTCCCTCAAAGTGCATATCCCCTTACCCTGTTTTCCCTCACACTTTTCTCATTGCACACTTCAGCTGTAGGCGTTTTGTGTCACAGAAAGGAGCTTTAATATGGACAAAAAAACGAGATACCGCAAAAAATGACAGGTATTTATATTATAAAGACGACGATATTATATATATATATATATATATATATATATATATATATATATATATATATATATATATATATATATATATATATATATATATATATATATGTGTGTGTGTGTGTGTGTGTGGTGTGTGTGTGTGTGTGTGTGTGTGTGTGTGTGTATGCCCCTACATATGTATATATTATAAAAATGCATGGTTATACATGAATGAACGCACGTACAGATATGCTTATAGAAGGACGACCAAGAGAGCAGCCGTAGAGTAAGCCTAAAAGGCGGCCTTGGAGGAAGCCGAGGAAGAATCTGAAGATCTGATGA
Source organism: Penaeus vannamei (assembly GCF_003789085.1). NCBI lineage: Eukaryota > Metazoa > Arthropoda > Malacostraca > Decapoda > Penaeidae > Penaeus > Penaeus vannamei. The sequence continues at coordinate 84,687 of NW_020870545.1, read as the reverse complement.
AGAATCTGAGGAAAGCCCGAAGATTAGCAGCTCGTCAGTATCCGATGAAAAAAAAGAAAAGAGTAAGAGGAAGAAGACGAAGACGAAGACGGCGAGGCGGATGGCAAAGCATAAGAGGAATACAAGGAGCGTCATATAGATATATATTTATACACACATACACACACACACACAAACACACACACACCACGCGCGCGAGCAGGAGCTCAAGGTGAACGCCAAGAAGGACGGCTACACCAAGCAGGCGCAGAAGCGGCAGCAGAAGGCCGAAGAGAACCGCGCTCAGCACCTCAAGTTAGTGCTGGAGCAGATGATGAAGGCGTTCGTTGCAAAGACGGGCGAACTGCTGATTGGAGAGCTGGTGGTCGCAGGTCCTGGCAACATGAGGGCCGCCCTCGCCAAGCTCCTGCCGCAGCAGCTGGCCAAAGATCGCTAACGAGCACAAACAAGTCGGGCTTGTGGGAGCTGGTGCAGGGCCTGATTTTGGAGGAGTCAAAACGCGAGAAGGAGCGGCTGGGGCTCAACCCAAGAAATACGTGTTCAGTCCCAGCAGGTTAGCAAACCCCAACAGGTTGGCAAGCACCAGCAGGTTAGCAAACCCCAACAGGTTGACAAGCACCAGCAGGTTGGCCAGCAACAGCAGGTTTGGCAAGCACCAGCAGGTTGGCAAGCACCAGCAGTTGGCAGCAAGGCACAGGCAGGTTAGCTCAAAAGCCCAAGCAGCTTGTTAGGCAAACCCCAAACAACAGGTTTGGCAAAGCACCAGCAGCGTCGGCAAGCACCAGCAGGTTGGCAAAGCACAGCAGGTTGGCAAGCAACAGCAGGTTTGGCAAGCACCAGCAGGTTAGCAAACCCCAACAAGGTTGACAAGCACCAGCAGGTTGGCAAGCACCAGCAGGGTTGGCTTGGCAAGCAACAGCAGGTTGGCAAAGCACCAGCAAGTTGGCAAGCACACCCAGCAGGTTGGCCCAGGTTAGCAAGCCAGGTCGGCAAGCACAGCAGGTTGGCAAGCACCAGCAGGTTGGCCAAGCAACCAGCAGGGTTGGCAAGCCACCAGCAGGTTAACAAACCCCAACAGGTTGACAAGCAACAGCAGGTTGGCAAGCACCAGCAGGTTAGCAAACCCCAACAGGTTGACAAGCACCAGCAGGTTAGCAAACCCAACAGGTTGACAGCACCCAGCAGGTTGGCAAGCACAGCCCAAGCACAGCAGGTTGGCAAGCACCAGCAGGTTGGCAAGCAACAGCAGGTTGGCAAGCACCAGCAGGTTAGCAACCCAACAGGTTGACAACACCAGACAGCAGGTTCGGCAAGCACCAGCAGGTTGCAAGCACCAGCAGGTTGGCAAGCAACAGCAGGTTGGCAAGCACCAGCAGGTTAGCAAACCCCAAACAGGTTGACAAGCACCAAGCAGCGTTCGGCAAGGCACCAGCAGGTTGGCAAGCACCAGCAGCAGGTTGGCAAGCCACCAGCAGGTTGGCAAGCACCAGCAGGTGGCAAAGCACCATCAAGTTGGCAAGCACCAGCGAGTCAGCAACCATCAGGTTGGCAAGCACAGGTTGGCAAAAGCAAGTTGGCAGCACACAGCAGGTTAGCAAACCCAACAGGTTGACAAGCACCAGCAGGTGGCAAGGCAGTTGGCAAATCCCAGCAGGTTGGCAAGCACCAGCAGGTTCAAAGGTTGCAGCAGCAGGTTGGCAAGCAACAGCAGGTTGCACCAGGTTGGCAAGCACCAGCAGGTTAGTTAGCAATCCAACAGGTGACAAGCACCAGCAGGTTGGCAGCAACAGCAGATTGGCAAGCACCAGCAGGTTGGCAAGCACCAGCAAGTTGCCAAGCACCAGCAGGTTAGCAAACCCAACAGGTTGACAAGCACCAGCAGGTTGGCAAGCACCAGCAAGCAACCAGCAGGTGGCAAGCACCAGCAGTTGCAAGCAAGGTTAGGCAAACCCCAACAGGTTGACAAGCACCAGCAGGTTGGCAAGAACCTGCAGGTTAGCAGGTTGGCAAGCACCAGCAGGTCGGCAAGCACCAGCAGGTTGGCAAGCCACCAGCGGTTGGCAAGCAACATCAGGTTGGCAAGCACCAGCGAGTCAGCAAACACCATCAGGTTGGCAAGCACCAGCACAAGCAGGTCGGCAGCAGGTTGGCAAGCACCATCAGGTTGGCAAGCACCAGCAGGTTTAGCAAGCACCATCAGGTTGGCAAGCACCAGCAGGTGGCAAGCACCAGCAGGTTGCAAGCACCAGCAGGTTGGGAAGCACCAGCAGGTTGGCAAGCACCAGCAGGGTTGGCAAGCACCAGCAGGTTGGCAAGCCCAGCAGTTGGCAGCCAGCAGGTAGGCAACACCAGCAGGTTTGGCAAGCACCAGCAGGTTGGCAAGCACCAGCAGGTTTGGCAAGCACCAGCAGGTTGGCAAGCACCAGCAGGTTGGCAAGCACCAGCAGGTTGGCAAGCAAAGGTTAGCAAACCCCAGCAGGTGCAAAGCACCAGCAGGTGGCAAGCACCAGCAGGTTGCAAGCAACAGCAGGTTGGCAAGCAGCATGGCAAGCACCAGCAAGGTTGCCAAACACCAGCAGTTAGCATTGTTGCAAGCACCAAGCAGGTTGGCAAGCACCAGCAGGTTGGCAAGCACCAGCAGTTTTGGCAAGCACCAGCAACCCCAACAGGTTGACAAGCACCAGCAGGTTGGCAAGAACCAGCAGGTTAGCCAACAGGTTGGCAAGCACCAGCAGGTTTGCAGGTTGGCAAGCAACAGCAGGTTGGCAAGCACCAGCAGGTTAGCAAAACCCCAACAGGTTGCAAGCACCAGCAGGTCAGGTTGGCAAGCACAGCAGCAACAGCAGGTTTGGCAGCAAACACCAGCAGGTTGGCAAGCACCAGCAGGTTGACAAGCACCAGCAGGTCGGCAAGCAACAGCAGGTTGGCAAGCAGCAAAAAGCAGGTTGGCAAGCAGCAGGTTTGGCAAGCACCAGCAGGGGGCACCAGCAGGTCGGCAAGCAACAGCAGTTGGCAAGCACCAGCAAGTTTGCAGGTTGGCCAGCAGCAGCAGCAGGTGGCAAGCACCAGCAGGTTGGCAAGCACCAGCAGGTTCAGCAGCAGGTCGGCAAGCAGCAGGTTGGAAATCCCAAGGTCTGCAAGCACTAACAGGTGAGCAAGGAGAGGAAGCAGTCCGCCAAGCACAAAAACGGAGCAGTGCAAGAAGGGCAAGAAGTGTTGCAACTGGTGAGCGGGAGGCGAGAAGTGATGAGGTCGTAGATCTCCTAAACGCCGATTCGACGCAGAGAAGAACTATAATGAAGAAGAATCTGATGAAAGCGATATATATATATATATATATATATATATATATATATATATATATATATATATATATATATATATATATATATATATTATTATATATACTATATATATATATATATAATATATATATATATATATATATATATATATATATATATATATATATATATATATAATATATATATTATATATATATATATATATTATATATATATATATATATATATATATATATATATATATAATATATATATATATATATATATATTATATATATATATATATATATATATATATATATATATATATATATATATATATATATATAATATATATATTATATATATATATATATATATATATATATATATATATATATATATATTATATATATATATATATATTATATATATATATATATATACATAATATACACAAATATCCAACGCCTTAACATTCAGTCGAAGAAACTGCAAAGCACTGCTCCACTTAAGGCAGCCTCAACGAGACCCTCACGGATTGATATTTCCGTTTTGAAAATCACTGAATTTGTTTTGTCGCCCATTCTCTCCTGCTCGCGTCTTGGCGTTGCTATGGTAACAGGACAACGCCACCGAGACAGCTGAGTGAGAGGCAAGGATAGGTGTCAAAAAAGATTTCAATTATATATAGTATGTAAGCTTGTTTGTGTGTGTGTGTGTATGTGTGTGTGCGTGTGTGTGTGTACGTATGGGTCTGCGTAAATATGTTTGTATATAACTTTGGAAGATTCGTGTAGTTGCACTTTATCCTTAGTAATTACTTTTAATGAAGGCAAGTAGGGAAAAGATATTCTATAATCATTTCCCATTTTCATTTTTGTAGCTTGCATTTTTTTTTTTTTCTTTTTTTACTTTTGATGTCTGGGTTTTATCCAATTACTTGGCTTTTCCCTTTAATTAGCTCTCTCTTTCTCCCTCCCTCCCATTTTTTTCTCTCTCTCTCTCTCTCCCTCTCCCTACCCCCCCCCCCCTCTCTCTCTCACTCATTCTCTCAATCTCTCTCTCTCTCTTTCTCTCCCTCTTCTCTCTCTCTCTTTCCCTCCCCCTCTCTCTTTCCCTTCCCCCAGGTCTCTCTGTCTCTTTCTCTCTCTCTCTCTCTTCCATCCCCTCCCTTTCCATCCCTCTCCCTCTCTTTCTCATTCTCTTTCTCCCCCCTTCCCCCCTCCCTATCCTCTACCTCTCTCAGAACGTCTCAATTCCAAAACCCACCGAGGGAAAGAGGGTAATGTAATAACGTTGGCGAAAATGTGGAAGTGATGCTTTTCTTGCATTTTATTTTCCTGTGTGTGTGTGTCTCTCTCTCTCTTTTCTCCTTTTATTTCATTTTCCTGTCTCTCTCTCGTTCTTGCTCTCTCGTGGGGACACTTGGCTCTCCCAGCTCTATTTGACTGTCTTTCTGCATGCTTGCTTGTCTGTGTTTCTGCTTCCTAGAATTTTTCTGTTTTTTTTTTTACTGTCTCTTTTACGAGCTTGACTGGTTCTCTTAATGGCTGTTTCTGCGCCTTGATTTTTAGTCTGGATGTCTAGCTTTCTGTATACTTGTATGTATATTTGTATGTATATCTATCTCTCTTCCTCTCTCTGCCTCCTCCCTCCCCCCCCCCTCTCTCTCTCGCGTTTGCACATCCAGAGAGAGAGAGAGATAGATAGAGAGAGAGTGAGAGAGAGAGATGAGCAGAGAGAGAGAGACGAGAGAGAGACAGATAAGAGAGAGGAGAGAGAGAGAGAGAGAGACGAGAGAGAAGAGACGATGAAGAGAGAGGAAGATGGAGAGAGAGAGGAGAGAGAGATGGATAGATAGATAGAGAGAGAAGAAGATGAGAGAGATGAGAGAGAGAGAAAAGAAACTAGATAGATAGATAAATAGTTAGGCAGGAAAATAGTAGATAGAGAACGGGGGAGAGCAGGAGCGAGAAGGTGAGAGGGAGAGAGATGAAAAGAGAATAGGAAAAAATGCTTCTGCAGCCCTTGCTTTTATCGCGATGTGTAGCAACGTTATTAAGATGAAAAGGAGGAAAAACAGGAATTATATAATTGTGTGTATAATATGTATATATAGTATATATATATATATATATATATATATATATATATATATATATATATATATATTATACTATATATATATATATGTATGTATGTATGTGATGTGTATGTATGTAATATATATATATACAACCCATATTAATATATATATATATATATATATTATATATATATATATATATATTATAATATATATATATATATATAATATATATATATATATATTGTGTGTGTCCGCTGTGTTTTTAATCTATCTGTGCACAAGAAAAAGTTGAATCCTCAGTTATCATCTCGCAATTTTATAACCATCTAAGGCCTATGATATCAATTAGAAAAACAAATAGAAATAGAGCGGAAAAGAAGGCAAAGGAGGGCTGACTATGCAAATTAGATGTCACTCTTGAACAGCTCAATGTGTTGCCACTTAAGGGAATTTACACTTGAATTTTACAGCCGTTATCAAGGTACCACGGACGATAATCGAACTTAGCTGCAGTTGCATAAGGTCGGTTTTCGCTCGATATCTCCCCGTGAACTTGGTAGCCTATTAATTTATTTTCGCTGGCGTTTCCTTTATTTCTGTTCTTTTTACTCTTTTTTTTTGTTTAAGAGAATCTCATCATAGAGAAATAGGTCTATATATAGAGGGAGAGAATGAATCATTTACAGAAGATGTCGAGATGAGAGAGAGAGAGAGAGAGAGAGAGAGAGAGAGAGAGAGAGAGAGAGAGAGAGAGAGAGACGAGAAGAAGAGAGAAGAGAAGAGAGAGAGAGAGAGAGAGAGAGAGAGAGAGAGAGAGAGAGAGACGAGAGAGAGAGAGAGAGAGAGATGAGAGAGAGAGAGAGAAGAGAGCAGAGGATGAGAGAGAGAGACCCCAAGGTATTCAGAAATCAACATTAGCATAGTATACCAGGAATCCAACTCCGTTTTCTTTGACTTTTTACGAGCCAAGTAAGGAAGAATACCATATCTTATTTATCTGTTCCTGTCACTGGTTAACCAAGATATAAAAAAAAAATTAATTTCTTGTATCAGCGTCTATTTTGATGATTGCATTTGAAGCAAAACAATTAATTTCCATATTGCATTTCACAAACGTACTTCTCGAATTCGTGTTATAGATTTTATAGTTTATGTTTGAGAAAAAGAGAGATGCCATATATAAAAACTGAAAAATAGATAGAAGACTGATAGATCGTAACATGGACGCGTAAAAGAATCGGCAAATTAATGTGATTATTAGACTTATATTAGACTGGTAGGTGATCACTATAATGATGGTGATGATAACGATGATTATGATGATTATTGAAATTGATCATAATTGATAGTGGTGATAATGGTGATGATGGTGATGCTGAAAAGAATCAACAACAATAATGAAAAAATAATTAATAAAAAACAATTACTTTCAGTTAGGAAAATTTGATAATGATAAAGATAATAACTGAGAATGATAAGGATTATGATGATGATGATAACAGCAAGAATAATGAAGATATTGGTAGTAATAATAAAAGTAACTAATGAGGATGATGATGATCATGAGGATGATAACAATGATAATAATGGAATTGATAATACGATAACAACAATAATGAAAATGATAATAAGGATAACAATGCTAATTATGAGTTTCTATTAACAATAATCATAATTACTTATAAAAAAGGAAATAAGAAGAAAAGGAATAAATAGAAAAAGTTAATGTGGAGAAGACTAAGGACTAATAGATGAAAATGGAGGAAAAGACGAAGAAGGTTGAGGAGAAGAAAACGATTAAGGAGAGAAAAGAAAAGAAAGGAAAGAAAGAAAGACGAAATAGAGGAGGAAGAGAAAAAATAGGAGAGAAGAGGAGGAAGAAAATAAAAGAGGAGAAGGGAAGAGACAGAGGAAAAGATATGTAGGAAAAGACGGAGAAGAAAAAGAATGAGAAGGATGAAATAAAGAAAGGAGAAAGGAAGAAAATTAGGAGGAGCAATAAGAAGAAAAGAAAAGGACAGGAAAAATAAGGAAGAGAAGAATAAAGGAAACGAAAAATTACAAAGGAGAAGGAGAAGCAAATAGGAGAAGGAAGCGAAGGAGAAAAAATAAAAAGGAGAAAAGGAAAAGGAAGAAAGGAGAGAATAGGAGAAGGAAGAGAAGGAGGAGAAAATAGGATAAGGAAGAGAAGGAGAAAAAAAGAGAAGGAAGAGAAGGAGGAGAAAATAGGAAAAGGAGAGGAGAAATATGAGGGGAGAAAATATGAGGAGAGAATAAGAAGAGAAGGAGGAGACAGCTCATCTCTCATGTCGAATGAGGTCGCCAGAAGCACACACATCACCCATGAAATCGTGGCACTGGGGTGAAGATAGTGCCATTCCGGAGTTAAGCGGGGAAGAGGCACTGTGCCGCCGCCATTCCTGTGAAATAGGAAGAGAGGAGGGGGAAGAGGGAGAGGGATAAGGGAAGGAAGAGATGGGAAAGAGGGAGACAGGGGAGGGAGAGAGGGAGAGAGAAGAGGAGAGAGAGGAGAATGGAGAAGAGGAGAGAGGGGAGAAAGGGGGAAAAGAGAGAGAGAAGAGAGAGGGAGAGGAGAAAATGGAGAAAAAGGGGAAGAAGGGAGAGAGGAGAAAGGAGATGGAAAGAAAGAGAGAGGGAGAGGGAGAAATGGAGAAAAAGGGAGAGAGGAGACAGGGTGAGGAGAGGATGGGAGAAAGAGAGAGGAGAGGGGATGGAAAAAGGGGAGAGAGAGGGAGAGATGGGAGAAGAGAGGAGAGAGGGATGGGAGAAATGGGGGAAAAGGGGAGAGAAGGAGAAGTTGAGGGAGAGATAGGGAAAATGAGGAAAGAGAGAGAAGGAGAGGGATAGATGGGGAAATAGAGGAGAGGACAAAGAGGAGAAAGTGGAAAAAGAGGAGAGGAGGACATAGAAAAAGGATATTATGAAAGAGAGAGAGAAAGAGATTGAAAAAGGGATATTAAGACAAAGAGAGAGAAAGTAATATTAAAGAAAAGAGAGGAGGAGGGGAAAGAGAGAGCAGGAGCGAGAGGGGAATACCATGTTGAAAGAAAGAACAAGGAGAGGGCGTGGAAGAAAGAGGAAGAAAATATTATATATATATATATATATATATATATATATATATATATATATATATATATATATATATATATATATATATATATGTGTGTGTTGTGTGTGTGTGTGTGTGTGTGTGTGTGTGTGTGTGTGTGTGTGTGTGTGTGTGTGTGTGTGTGTGTGTGTGTGTGTGTGTGTGTGTGTTGCTGTGTGTGTACAATATATATATATATATATAATATATATATATATATATATATAATATATATATAATATATATATATATATATATACATACACATATACATACATATATAGATGTATATAATACACACACACACACACACAACACACATACATAACATATATACATATATATACATATGATATATTATATATAATATATATTATATATATATATATATATATGTATATATATATATATATATATATATATATATATATATATATATATTATATATACATATATATATATATATATATATTATATATTATATATATATATATATATATATATATATATATATATATATATATATATATATATATATATATATATATATATATATATATATATGTATATATATATATATATATATATATATATATATATATATATATATATATATATTATATATATATATACATAATACATATAAACACCCCACACGGGAGACAGAAAACGGAGAGGGATGCCAGCGCGCGCAAAGAAAACGCGCGCCATAAAATCAGCGCCGGAAGACCCGCTCGCGTCGGCCGCTCAACACGCCATGCTCTCGGCCAGACTTCAGACCCTTGACGCCTGCAAACGAATTATGTTCGGGGAAGCTGCGACAGCGCTTTAAGAGGCGGTGCTGGAAATTACGACATCGTAAGGAGGGGAAGCCGGGGGGATGAGATTGTGCGCGGGAGAGGGAGAGAGGGAGATGAGGGAGGGGAGGAAGGGAGGGGGGAAGGAAGGGTGAAGCAGAGAAGGGTGAGGAGAGAGGGGGAGGGGTGAGAAAGGGAGGGGGAGGAAGGGAAAGGGTGAGAGAGAGGGAGAGGAAGGGAAACGGCGAGAAAGAAGGAAAGGAAGGGAAAGGGTGAGAGAGAGAAAAAGAAGGGTGAGAGTAAGGGTGAGAAAAGGAAAGGATAAGAGAGAGAGGGAGAGGAAGGTACAGAGTGAGAGAGAGAGAAAAGAAGGGAAAGGGTGAGAGAAAGGGAGGGAAATGAAGAGGGGGGATTAAAAAAGGAAGGGATGAGAGAGTGAGGGTATGTAGTAGGAAGAGAGAGAAGGAGTGATAAGGATTAGCAGTGAAAATGTGAGAGCGGAATGAGAACGGGGGAAGTAGGACAAGGAAGTGGAAGAGAGGGAGATACAAGGGATAGTGTCGGAAATAGAAAAGAAATCACTTATAATACTCCACAGAAAATACAACAGCGCTATCTCAGAATCTCCATGTATTTACTTATCTATTCTATCTCTACTCTCTATATATCTCTATCTTCTATATCTCTCTCTCTCTCTCTCTCCTTCTCTCTCTTTCTCTCTCTCTCTTCTCTCTCTCTCTCTTCTCTCTCCTTCTCTCTCTCTCTCTCTCTCTCTCTCTCTGCTCTCTCTCTCTCTCTCGTATATATATATAATAATATATAATATATATATATATATCATATATATTATACATATATGCAAGCGTTTG
>NW_020870545.1:67500-69853 GCF_003789085.1 Penaeus vannamei | reverse complement strand
TATATATATATATATATATATATATGCAACAGGAACAACGAAGGGAAGGGCAAGAAAACACAACGAATATTCCTATGGAATATGGCCTAGGAATGGAAAAACACTACCGTGTTGATACTATGGTAGAAAAACCCACAATGCACAATCTAGATTTATTGAAGAAAATGAGACAACAGTTTCGGAATCATCCTCGAATCCATCTTCGGGTCCGAAGAGGAAAGGAAGAGGAAGCAATATACATTTATATATGCATATATGTATATATATATATATATATATATATATATATATATATATATATATATATATATATATATATATATATATACTATATATATATATATAATATATATTTTTTTTTTTTTTTTTTTTTTTTTTTTTTTTCTTTCTTTCTTTTTTTTTTTTTTCTTTTTTATCTCTCTCTCTCTCTCAGACACACACACACACACACACATACACACACGCATCGTATCAACATTACCTACGAATGTACGAATGTACATTTATACATGTATGTATGACGTAATAATACAATTACGGATTTGACACAGATACACCCGTTCCCTTCCTGACAAGCACTCGAACCCGCTCGATGATAACACCAGAGAGAAAAGAGTTTAATCCAGGTTTAGTCATATATGGTCTAGTGGCTTAGCTTCATTCTCTCTGGGTATTACCAAGAATGAGTGGGTTCGAACCTTTTCCATGAGTGAAATTTACGTGTTTATGGCTGTGGGTATGCATGTGTATGTGCATGTACGTCTATGTATATGTGAACGTTTTGTATGTATGTAAATGTTTTAAAATGCATATGTATGGTTGAAGGTATGTTTTTATGTTCGTTTGAACGTATGTATATGTATTAGTGAAGGCATTCATAGAATTCAGTATGAAATGCAGAGAAGGAGAGTAAGAGAGAGAGAGAGAGTGGAGAGAGAGAGAGAGAGAGAGAGAGAGAGAGAGAGAGAGAGAGAGAGAGAGAGAGAGAGAGAGAGAGAGGAGAGAGAGAGAGAGAGAGAGAGAGAGAAGAGAGAGAGAGAGAGAGAGAGAGAGAGAGAAGAAGAGAGAGAGAGAGAAGTGGAGCTTCGCCAGGAGCTCTTGTCAGCATCAGAACCCTGATTAAGCAAAAAAAGAAGACAAGAAGATTACAAGGATCTTGAGAAAGAGATTACGGCAACAGGGGAGTCTCTGATATAAAAAACGGGTCGGTGTGTCACTTCATCTATCTTTGTCTCCACCTCTTTCTCACGTAGCCTCGCACATTCTCGCTTTTCCCTTTCATTTCTCTGTTCTCCATTTTCGTCTTCTTTCTTTTTGGATGAATAGGCACACTTTTGTCAGTAGGTGTTCCTCTTATTTTATGGGTTTGAATGTGCATCTGTTCTTTTTTGTGTTTTATTTTTCTCTTTAACTTAACTTTGTTTTGTCTGTCCTCTTATTGTGTTTTAGCCCTGTCTTCTCCTCTCTCTGCTCTCCCTCTCTCTCTCCTCTGTCTGTCTTTTCTTTTTCTTCTCTGTCTGTCTGCCTTTCTCTCTCTCTCTATCTATCTCTCTATCGTATCTGTCTCTCCCTCTCCAATTTCTCTTCTCTTTATTTCTTCACATTTTTCTGCTTTACAAACTGTATCAAGTCTCCCTCTCTCTCCCTCCTTTATCTCTTTTTCTTTTTCTTCTCTGACGTCTGTCTTTCTCCCTCTTTCTTCTCTCTCTCTATCTCTCTATCGTATCTGTCTCTCCCTCTCCAATTTCTCTTCTCTTTATTTCTTCACATTTTTTCTCTTTCTTTATAAAATGTATCAAGTCTGATATAAACAGCAATTCCTTCCCTATCCTCAGCTCTTTGTTCACCATGTCGGTCGGCGTTGTCAGGGAAGCTTACTAATGCTGACAAGTAAATATGCTGCGTAGATTTCGCCGACCATTCTGCTCCACGTCTATGCTATTTGCAGTCTTACATAACGTGTCCTTATTCCCTCTTTCGAACCCACTCTAGCTGTCCTTACTTCGCATCTCTTTCTGTATATCTTAATGAAATCTTACATTGAAGAGTGTGTAATTTTCCTTACATATGGTGGGTATATACTGCAAAAACATCCAACGAAAGAAACATAGAAATACTTGACACATGCTTAACCACTTCCTGCTACTATGTTTTCCTATAGTTTAAGGTATGGTTTGGACAAGTGAAAGGTTGAATCTTTGGTTTTATTGTTGGTATAAGTACCGTATTGTTGGAATAAGACCGTATTGTGGAATTATTGACAACTCCTCATCCCTGTCAGATTGGAATAAAATTTTCCATATCATATGATCCGCTAGAAATAAAGAAACGATTGAAAGATCAAAAATCCTTA
>NW_020870545.1:47500-50000 GCF_003789085.1 Penaeus vannamei | reverse complement strand
AGGGAGGAAGGATGGGTGGAGGGAGGAGGGTGGAAAGAGGTGAGAGGGGGGATGGGGAAGGATAGGGGGGAGGGAGGAGGTTGGGTGGAAGGAGGAAGGAAGGGAGAGGGGGAGGGAGGAGGGGGGAAGGAGGAGAGGAGAGGGAGGGAGGGAGGGAAGGAGGAAGGAAGGGAGATTGGGGGGAGGGAGGAGGGAAGGAGGAGGAGAGATGGAAGGAGGAAGGGAGGAAGGAAGGGTGGAGGGAGAGAGAGGGGGGAGGAGAGATGGAGGAAGGAGGAAGGAAGGGTGGAGGAAGGTGGAAGGAGGAGAGATGGAGAGAGGAAGGGAAAAAAAAAGAAAGGAAGGGAGGGATAAAGGCGGAAGAGGAGGGAGGGAGGAAGGAAGACGATGAAGGGAAGGAAGGAGGAGGGAGGAAGAAAGAAGGGAGGGAAGGAGGAGGGCAGTCCCTAGGTGGCGGGCGATCACAGCGACGAGACTCGAGTATCGTAGGTGAAGGGAAGGAGGGAGGGGAGGAAGTCGGATGGGTGAAGGAGGCAGGAGGGAAGGGGGAGGGTGGCGGTAAAGAAGAATGGGGGGGGGGGGGTCGGATTCCCATGGTGACGGGCGATCACAGTGGAGAGTCGAGCATGGGAGGTGGGGGATGGAAGAGGAGGGAGAGAAGGAGGAGAGAGGAGGGATAGGAGGTGAAATGAGATGCACGAAGAAGAGAGGAAGGAGAGAGGAGGGAGAGGGAGTAGAGTGAGAGGGGGAAAGGAGAGAGAAAGCAGAGTGAATGGAATGAGATAGAAGGAGGAAGGGGGGAGGAGAGAGGAGGGAGGGGGTAGAAAGAGAGGGAGGAGAGAGGAAGAATGAGAGGGAACATAGAAGGAGGGAGAGAAGCGAGGAAGAAGGAAGAGGAGAGGTTGGAAGTGTGAGTGAGGTGAAGGGATGGAGAAAGGAGGTGGGTGGCGGATGGAGAACGGGTGTGTGAGAGAGGTGGGAGTGAGAGAGGATGCGAAAGAGAAAGAGAGAGGCAGAAGGAGAAACGAAGAAGAAAGGGAAGAAGGAGGAGGAAGAAGGAAAAGGAGGGGACAATGTTTGTAAAAGAGGAAGAGCAGGAGGAGGGATGAAGGAAGGAAGAGGATAAGGGAGATGAGAATGTATTTGAAAGAGGATACAGGGAAAGGAGAAGGTGGAGGAAAATGAGAAGAGAACGAATGTAGACGAGAAGGAGAGGAAGAAGGGGACAGAACGAGGAGAAAAAGAAGAATAGGAAGAAGAAAAAGAGTATAAAGGTGTATAAGGAGAAGAAAAGAAGAATAGGATGAGAAAATGGAAAGTAGATGAAAAAGAGAGAAAAGATTGGAAAAAGATAAGGAAGGGAAAGAGGAAAAGGGGAGGAGGAGGAAACAGGAGGGACAAGGAGAAAGATAAAAAAATGGGGGGGGGGGGTCAGAAAGAGAAAGCAGAGGAATTAGGAGAAGAAGAGGAGGTAAATATGGCTATAGAAAAGGAGACGGAGGAAACAGAAGAGAACTAGATAAGGAGAAACATGGATGGAAAAAGGAAGAAGACTGAGAAGAGGAGGAGGAGGATAAAAAGAACGACGAGATGAAAAAGGAGGATAAGAAGGAAATTAACTGACGAATGTTAAGAAAGCCAGTGATCCCATTCCGAGAAAAGCAAAAAGACCAGTACTGAAGTTATTACCAAAAGGAATCGACGTTTTCTTGTTCCTATTTTCTTTGCACTATTTTTCTCTGTCTCTCTCTTTCTGTCTATTTCTGTCTGTCTGTCTGTATCTGTCTCTTCCTCTCTCTCTCTCTCTCTCTCACTCTCTCTCTTTCTCTGTCTCTGTATCTCTCTCTCTCTTTCTGTCTCCCTCTTTGTCTCTCTCTTTGTCTGTCTCTTCGTCTCTTCTGTCTGTCTTTAATTCTCCTCTCTCTCTCTCTCTGTCTGTCTTTAATTGTTCCTCTCTCTCTCTCTCTTCTTCTCCCCCCCCCCTCTCTCTCTCTCTCTCTCTCTCTCTCTCTCTCTCTCTCTCTCTCTCTCTCTCTCTCTCTCTCTCTCTCCTCTCTCTCTCTCTCTCTCTCTCTCTCTCTCCCTCTCTCTTTCTCTTTTCCGTCCTCAACATAGGAATAGATGGATGAGAGAATGAATAATAATAGATAGTAATGGATATCAAAATAGCCAATAGCCCCAAAGAACACTTCGAAAACAATGGCCACTAATTTAGTTACTTCCCAAAACACACATACTCTCCAGGATGCTTATGTCGCCTTTGTCCATTCTCTCACAGACGTCAAAAAAGCCCAGTAACAAAGCTTGACATGACGTTGGTGTTGTTATTTACAGACTCTCTCACTCTCTCTCTCTCCCTCTCACTCTCTCTCTCTCCCTCTCCCTCTCCACACCTCTCTTTCATTCTCTCTCATTCTCTCTTTTTTCTCCTCCATGTATCTCTCTCTTCCCCTTCTCTCCCACCTTCTCTTTCTCTCTCTTTCTCCCCCCTCTTTCCTTT
>NW_020870545.1:17500-25000 GCF_003789085.1 Penaeus vannamei | reverse complement strand
CATACACTAAGTGAGTCGATCAAAAGGTCAATTAGCGAACTTGTCTTTACTGCTTTTGTATTGGTACGTCTGTCAGCAATACTCCTCTCTGCAAGGTAATTACAGGTTGTGTCTCTCCAGTACACAGTAAGCCATTAGATTTCAGGGGGTGTGTGCTGGTGTGAAAAAATTATGTATATATATATTATTATATATTATATATATATATATATTATATATATATATATATTATATATATATATATATATATATAATATATATATATATATTATGATCATATATATATATATATATATATATATATATATATATATATAATATATATATATATATATATATATATGTATGTATGTATGTATGTATGTATATATATATATATATATATATATATATATATTATATATATATATATATATATATATATATATATATATATATATATATATATATATATAGAGAGAGAGAGAAGAGAGAAGAGGAGAGAGAGAGAGAGAGAGGAGAGAAGTTGAGTGAGTGAGTGAGAGATAGATAAATAGATAGAAAAAAGAGAGAAAAGAGAGAGAGAGAGAGAGAGAGAGAGAGAGAGAGAGTGAGAGAGAGAGAGAGAGAGAGAGAGAGAGAGAGAGAGAGAGTTAGAAAGAAAGCGGAGAGGGGAAAGAGGTGGAAAGGAGGAGAGGAGAGATGAAAAGGATGGGTAAGATGAAAGAGATAGATAGAAATAAATATGTAGACAGATAGATAGGCAAATAGAAAGAGAAACAGAAGTAGAGATGGAACTAAATGCAGAGAAAAAGATAGAAATGGAGACAGAGAAAGAGATGGAAATAGAGACAGAGACAGTCAGACAGAAAGATAGATTAACAGACTGCCAGATAGAGAGACTGCCAGACTGACAGACAGATAGACAGACTAACAGACAGAGATTCGGTCAGACAGACAGAGAGACACATAGACAGACAGAGAGATGAGCAGAGACGGAGTGCACGTTTGAATGTGTTTATATCCTTGCGTAGGAAGAACATAATCTCTTTTCGCTACCTTTCCTCTTCTCTCTCTCTCTCTCTCTATCTGTCTGTCTGTCCTAATCTCTCTCTCTCTCTCTATCTATCTATCTGTCTGTCTGTCTGTCTGTCTCTCCTTCTCTCTCTCTCTCTCTCTCTCTCTCTGTCTATCCGTCTGTCTCTTCCCCCTCCTACTCCCTCTCTCTCTCTCTCCATCTATCTATCTGTATATCTATCTATCTATCTGTCTTTCTGTCTTAATTTCTCTCTCTCTCTCTCTCTCTCTCTCTCTCTCTCTCTCTCTCTCTCTCT
The DNA here is from genome assembly GCF_003789085.1 of Penaeus vannamei. NCBI lineage: Eukaryota > Metazoa > Arthropoda > Malacostraca > Decapoda > Penaeidae > Penaeus > Penaeus vannamei. Next base: position 23,687 of record NW_020870545.1, on the reverse strand, counting down.
CTCTCTCTCTCTCTCTCTCTCTCTCTCTCTCTCTCTCTCTCTCTCTCTTTGTCTGTCTGTCTGCCCCCCCCTCTCTCTCTCCTCTTTCCCTCTCCATCTCTTTTTCTATGTACACGTATCTCTCTTGCCTGTACTATCTAAGTATGGTGTCCGTGTGCGTGTGTGCGTATGTGCCGTGGCGGCCGAGCGCGTGATGAGAAACGCTGGGGAACGACACCTGTTGCCCCCGGTTACACAGGAAGGGGAAAGGGGAGAGGGAGAGAGGGGAGGAGAGAGCAGAATAGGGGAAGAGAAGGAGGCAAGAATAGAGAGAGGGAAAGTGACGGAAGAGGAAAGAGAAAGGAAGGATGCAAGGGCGGGGAGGGGAGAGAGCAGAACCAAATAGGAAGAGAAGGAAGGAAGCGGAATAGAGAGAGAGAAAGGACGGAATAGGGGAAAGAGAAAGGGAAGGGCGGAGAGGGGAGAGGGAGAGAGAAGCCAAATAGGGAAGAGAAGAGGGATAGAATAGAGAGAGGGAAGGACGGAGAGGGGAAAGAGAAAGGGAAGGGATGGAAGGGCGGGGAGAGGGGAGAGGGGAGAGAGAAGCCAAATAGGGGAAGAGAAGGAAGAAGCGGAATATAGGAGAGAAAGGACGGAATAGGGGAAAGAAAAAGGAAGGGATAGAGAGGAAAGAGAAAGGAAGGAGGAAAGAGCGTGGGAGAGGGGGAGAGGGGAGAAGAGAGAAGAATAGGGGAGGGAAGGAGAATAGATAGAGGAAGGGACGAAGAGGAAAGAGATAGGGAAGGGGGTAGGAAAGGGAGAGAGAAAGGGAAGGGACGGAAGAGCGGGGAAAGAGGAGAGGGAAGAGGGGAGAGAGAAGCCAAATAGGGGAAGAGAAGGAAGGAAGAATAGAGAGAGGGAAGGGACGGAAGAGGGGAAAGAGAAAGGGAAGGGGGTAGGAGAGGGAAAGAGAAACGAAGGGTTGGTTAGAAAAGGGAAAGAGAAAGGGGGTAGGAAAGAGAAAGAGAAAGGGGGAAAAACAGAAAGAAGAGAAGGAAGGGAGAGGAGAAGGAGAGAAGAAGCATAATTGACCAGGGGGAACGGAGGGGAGAATAGAAAGAGAAAGGGAAGGGGGAAGGAAAGGGGAAGAGAAATAGATGGGGATAGGGAATGGAAAGATAAATTAAGGGGATAGGGAAGGAAAGAGAAAGGGAGGGGATAGAAAAAAAACAGAAAGAAGAAAAAGGAAGGGAAGGAAGGGGATAGAAAAAAAAACAGTAAGAAGAGAAGGAAGGGAAGAGGGAAGAAGAGAGAGAAGCATAATAGGGGAGAGAAGGAGCGGAATACAAAAGGGAAGGAGGGAAGAGTGGAAGAGAAAGTGAGGAGGTGGGAAAGGAAAAAAGAGAAGGGCAGGGAATGGAAAATAAACGAAAGAGAGGGAAGGAAACGAGGAAGAGCAAATAGGGGAGAGAAGGAAAGGGAGAGGGGAAGGAGACTAGAGGAAGGAAATGAAACAGGGAGAGGAATAAAAAAAAGAGAGATGAGAGGGATAAGGGGATGGATAATAGAAAATGGATCAGTGATAGGAGAACACAGAACGGGAATAAAAGAAAATATAAGAAGGATGATGGAGGCTTTGGAAACGGAATGAAGGAGATGTAGAGAGAGAGAGGAGAGAGAGAGAGAGATGAGAGAGAGAGAGGAGGAGAGAGAGAAGAGAGAGAGAGGAGAGAGAGGAGAGAGAGGAGAGAGGAGAGAGAGAGAGAGAGAGAGAGAGAGAGAGAGAGAGAGAGAGAGAGAGAGAGAGAGAGAGAGAGAGAGAGAGAGAGAGAGAGAGACAGAGAGAGAGAGAAGGTTGAGAAAGTTTTGATATCAAGTTTAAAAGGGAAGAATGGAGAAAATTAGCTAACGAGAAAAAAAGAAAGAAAACAAGAAAAAAGAGAGGAAGTAAAAGCTGTTAAAGAATAAGAACAAAAAAAAAAAAACACACAAAAAGAGGAGAGGGAACAAGCGATAACCGAAAGACGGAACCAGACGAGAGGGNAAGAATAGAAGAAAAAAAGAGAAAGAGAGAAGAAAAAAAGAAAAACAGTAGGAAGAAAGAGACAAAGAGAGAGGAACTCCATCTCAAAGTAGTGAATTGCATATAGTAAGTTGTGTCCTGCATACTTTGCATTTATTTTTCAGACGCCTCTCCACTACCAACTCACCTCGGATTTGCAAAATATATTATTGCAGGTGTATTTTTCCTTCACTTTTCTTCTTTCGAGCAAGAAGAACAGCGAAGGCCTCGTGGAAACTCCTTGCTTCCACGCCCTGTTAGTCTGCTACATTAAAGATACATAAGCATGGAAAATCTATTAAAAACGTTTTTAATTATTGTTATTAAAACCCTTTATCTGACTTCCTCCAATCCCCGTCACCAAACAAGCTAAGTGGAACCGTCTTCCATCCTCTTGTGTCGGATCATACAGCTAGGTTAATGAAGATTAGTTATCGCTGCAAGGGCCGTTTCCCTCCCCCGTCTTAGCTGGGATAAGAAGCTGGCACGATGCAGCGTCCCTTTGCTGCTGCTTCCCCGACGACAGCTGAGTCCCCTGTGTTTGCTCGTGATGTTTATGCAGGTTTGTCTTCATTAACACTTGTCTCCTCCTTTTGTGTGCTCGTGATAATTTACTTTGCGCTGCTACGTCTTTGGGGAGAAAGGGGTGTGAATGTCTTGTGTCGAGACGCTTATGATGTGCGGGATATTATGTTACGTGTTGCAGTAAAAAATTATTATAATTCTTTTAGAAGAAATACAACAAAAACTGTGGAAAAGCGATGTGATAAACTTTAGAAGAAACGCGACAAATATTGTGGAAAAGCGATATGATAAAAAAATGATGATAAGGGTTTGCGGAGAGAAAGCAGGATAAATGCAGGAAAAAAATTGAAACGAAGGAAAACATGTTCAAACATATTACATTGGGTAACGCATGATCCAAAAACATTTTACTGACAAGGAATAAAAGACAAAGAAGAAAAAGAAGAAGAGGAAAAAAGACTGAATGCTTAGTTTTGTCCCAACAGCGCCGTACAACACACATTAACATACGAATGAATGACATTACTCGAAGATATGCAGAACGTACGCCTGGCAGTGCTATCCCCTTTCCTTTCTGTTTATGACTTTAGTCTCTTTTTTCCCTCTCTCTCTCTCTCTCTCTCTCTCTCTCTCTCTCTCTCTCTCTCCTCCTTCTTCTCTCCTCTTCTCTCCCTCTCTCTCTCCTCTCCCTCCCTCCCTCCTCCCCCCTTTCTCTCTCTCTCCTCTCTCTCTCTCTCTCCCTCTCTCTCTCTCTCTCTCTCTCTCTCTCTCTCTTCTCTCTCTCTCTCTCTCTCTCTCTCTCTCCTCTCTCTCTCTCTCTCTCTCTCTCTCTCTCTCTCTACCACGTTAGTAGGGGTCTTCATATGGTAGGAAGACCTTATTTTCCCATATATCCAGATTACGTTCCCCAATATATCGGATAGTCCTTTATATGCAGGAATATAGGGATTCGGAAAAAAGGAAAAGAGCTGGACTGATATCGTAGCCTTTGACATTTTTATGAAGTATATGTGATATGTTATTTTCACTGCGGCTTCGTGGTCATGGATGACAGTGGATGGCGGGGAACAGCATTTGTTTTTTTGTGTATTTCGAATGCTCTGTCCTGTCTGTTCTGTCTCTGCCTCTGTCTTCTCTCTCTCTCTTTCTCTTTCTCTCTCTCTCTCTCTCTCTCCTCTCTCTCTCTCTCTCTCTCCTTCTCTCTCTCTCTCTTCTCTCTCTCTCTCTCTCTCTCTCTCTCTCTCTCTCTTCTCTCTCTCCTCCCTCCTCTCTCTCCCTCCCTCCCTCCCCCCTCTCCCTCCCTCTCCCTCCCTCCCTCCCTCCTCCCTCCCTCCCTCCCTCCCCCCTTTCTCTCTCCCTCCCTCCCTCCCTCCCCCCCCCTTTCTCTCTCCTCTCTCTCTCTCTATCTCTCTCTCTCTCTCTCTCTCCTCTCTCTCTCTCTCTCTCTCTCTCTCTCTCTCTCTCTCCTCTCTCTCCCTCTCTCTCCCTCTCTCCCTCCCTCTCTCTCTCTCTCTCTCTCTTCCCCGTACTTTTTCTTTCGGTCCCTCCCTGGCGTCTACCTGTTGCCGAACACTTGCCGTTCCTTCCACATTGCTAGATTTACTGGAAGACATCTCAGCCATTAGGAAACCAACGCCCAGGCAAACTAACAGCCGGTTTGTTAAAATTGTGCCAGGCCCGACCCAATGAATTTTCTTAAATACAGAAATAAAGGCATACCTGTCTCTATATCTGATAGATATATATTCAGCCATCTATTTGTTGGGTTGATATGTATGTCTAGACTGATAGATATGCATTTATTTTTGATTTATGCATGTCAAGTATACGACAATTCTAACAAACCGGTTGTAAGTGTCCACTTTGAACAGCGAGGAATAAGGGGGATAGAAAGAAACGGATAAATGCGATGAGAAGAACGAGACAAGATGAAAACAACAAGAAAAACATAGATGAATGAAAAAACGCGGTATACAGTTATGATTCAAATTCATTTAAAAAGAAAAGAAAAAGAAAAAAAAAAAACATATGAAGCCTTTACAGTTTCAGAATTCCCTCTCTTACCATCTATTTTCTCTCTCTCTCTCTCATTCTCTCTCTCTCTCTCTCTCTCTCTCTCTCTCTCTCTCTCTCTCTCTCTCTCTCTCTCTCTCTCTCTCTCTATATTATATATATAATATATATATATATATATATATAGATAGATAGATAGATAGATAGATAGATAGATAGATAGATAGATAGATAGATAGATACATAGATAAATAGATAGATAGATAAATAGATATAGATATAGCCATAGACATATAAATGGTTATGTATAGGCATATATACTTATATCTATCTATCTGTTCTGTGTTTATTTATTTATATAGATATCCTCTCCTTTTCAGTCTGTGTCTGTCTGTCTGATTGAGGATGGAAGTATTAAAGAGGGAGGCAAAGGAGGTGGAAATGGAGGGGAAAGGAGAACAAGAAACGAAATGGTAGAAGGGGAGAGAAAGACAGGAGGACGAGAAGAGGGGAGAAACAGGAAAGGAAAAGAAAGAAAGGAGGAAGAGAAACGAAAGGGTAGAAGAGGAGAGAAGGACAAGACGATGAGAAGAGAGAAAGGGAAAAGGAAAAGAAAAAGGGGGACAAGAGATACGAAAGGGTAGAATGGGAAAGAAAGACAAGAAGAAGCGAGGAGGAGAGAAAGGGAAAAGGAAAAGAGAGAAAGGAGGAATAGACACGAAAGGAATGTGAGAGAAAGACAAGAAGAAGCGAAGAGAGGAGAAAGGGAAAAGGAAAAGAAAGAAAGGAGGAAGAGAAATGAAATAGTAAAATAGGAGAGAAGGACAAGAGGATGAGAGGAGAGGAGAAAGGGAAAAGGAAAAGAAAGAAAGGAGGAAGAGAAACGAAAGAATAAAATGGGACAGAACGACAAGAGGAAGCGAAGAGAGGAGAAAGTGAAAAGAAAAAGAAAGAGGGAAGAAGGAGAGAGAAATAAGAGTAAATAAGAGGATTTCGATAAGGACACACACAGAATCCCACATTTTCTCATTTTTTTTCTTTCCTCTTCTCAAACTCGTTTCCTATTTGCTGCCAAGACGTCAAAAAGGTGGAAGTTGTCACCCGAAGATTGTTAACAAAATCATGTATTTTGTATGAGGATAAACTTTGGCCCAACAGATGGCAACAGAGGCTATTCCTCTCGTGTTGCCACAAAGCCGGCGCTTATTTTTATAACTTGCTTCGGTGATGACGCGTGCATGTGTTTGTTTGTTTGTTTGTGTATGTTTTTATATTTGTATATGTGCATGTATGGGATGTATCTGTGTGTGTGTGTGTTTTTTTTTTTTTTTTTTTTTTTTTGGTCTGGTCTTACGTTTCTCTTTCTTTATCTTATTTCTCTTTCTCTGCCCTCTACCCCTTCCTCCTGAGATCGCTGACAACGAGGCGAGAAGACTTTTGTAAGAAGTTCAAACACTTCATAAACCTCAATCAGACATTTTACTCTCTCGTGATTCGCTTCTCTCTCATTTTTCATTAGTTTTCTTATATCTCTTTCATCTGTTTTCCTTTTCCTTTCGTTCTTACTACTACTTCTCTTCTTCCCTCATCTCTTTCTAGCGTCCCATT
>NW_020870545.1:2500-7500 GCF_003789085.1 Penaeus vannamei | reverse complement strand
TCAATGTTCATGCAGCTGTTACCTTAGATGTTGAACACATGACGCAAGAAGCAGTATATACATAGAGGGAGAGTCTGAGATAATACCTAAGCATATATCGGTTTTCGTTTTTCCTTCATTATAAGAATTTATCATCAACTTTTCTGTATCCTCGCTCATTGATCACACTATTTGGTCTCGCTCTTTCTCTCCTTCTTCTATTTCCTTTCTATTCTTTTCTTCTTAATTCTCCTCTCTCTTGTTATCTCAGTTTGATCTGCAAGTTACACATGTACTGTGAGTGTACGCTCTCTCGTTCTCTCTGTCATCTGTTGGTGTCTTGTGTCGTCTATACTCTCTAGTTGTTGTCGGGTGTTCATTTTACGTACGTTCGATAACTTGATCAATAGCTTAAATGACTACCATCATTCTCGATACTCTCGTTGACGAACTCGTGGAAAGGTACTTTCGGATAATGTAGCATTGTGAACTCATGTTTCACAACTACGAGATTATGTACTTTGTTCTGTACTGTCTGTCGGTCTTCTTTTGTTGACATGATAGTATATTTTTCTTCGTCTAGGCATAAATACATGCATTTCTGAATATATATTCTTTCTCACGAAATATAATGCATCCTTCTCTCAATATATTACTCTTTCCAAAATACATGTATCATTCATGACGTCACTAGATATATTTCGGAAACGGTCAATACATCTATTGTTTGTGAATGTTATTCAATTTCTCCAATTCATACCTTTTCTACATAATTATCATTCATAACCTAGGTGTTTGGTGAGGCTCTTGTGGACGCAGGTATCGCTCTCTTCGGCAAACTGACACGGCTGGCTTTTCATGGTTTTATAATTACCCTCTCTGGTGTGTATGGAATGGCCAGGGTTACGCCATATCCTCACTGGCAGTGCGGGATTTTCTGACGCTAGGTCAGTCTTATATAGTATTTGTATATGTACGAGAATATTCACTGCAATCACACTCTTACGTAAATTGTATAAATGTGTCGTGCTTGCTTGCTGTGGCTTCGCCGTGTGTGTGGCGTGTGTGTGTATGTGTGTGTGTGTGTGTGTGCTGGCTGTTGTGTGCTGTGAGTGTTTGGTGTGTCGCGCTGCTGTGCGTGTGTCGAGTTGTTTGTGTTTGCGTGTTTGTGGTGTGATGTGTGTGCATGTTACCGTGTGTGTTACTCGCTCGTGTGAATCGTTACCCAGTGGCAGCTCTAATAACCCAAATTACCTACTAAGATCTTAGAGCTCTTTCACGTCGATGATTCCTTTCTCTCCTCAATTGTCGTGAGGTCAGATTCCGAGATTTCGTCATACCCTCGGACGGCATAAATTTGAGCAGGGTAACTTTGGTCTATCAGTACTTCTCCTGCGATCCTCGTCCATAATAGTCGCGAGTGGACTACTCTCGCACTATGAAAAGGTTTCTCTCTTCTCGTTCTTCTATATACATTGCTAAATCTAGTCTTCTATCTGTTCTGACTAGGCATGCGGGTTGCTTATGGTCTCCTGTAACTCGTCTATCTTTGCTCAATCATATTCTCTCGCAATCAGAGAGAGCGAGAGAGACGAGAAGGTTAGTGTATTCGAAGAAGAATGTAAGAGCAGATGAGGGAGTAGTTGGAGCCGAGGAGTGTAGGTAGGCAGAAGAGAGAGAAGGATAGAGAGAGAGCGCGGGGAGTAGAGGAGTAGAATGAGAGAGAGATGAGTGATGTCTGCAGATCGAGACTCGAATCTCTCTCTCTCTATACTTCGCCTTTCATCTCCTCCATACGCTTCTTATTGAGACTCTCAATTCTGTTTGTGTACTGTGTGTCACGTTTCATTCCACTGACATTCCTTAATTCTCCTCTCTTCTCATTCCTCTCATGTCTTGGCTCTCTCTAGGTGCATTCTCATTGTCTGTTCTTCTGCTCTGACACTGATTGTACATTCCGTGAAGAAGCACCTTTCTAGCAGACTATATAAATGCAAGTCGGGCTTTAATTCATCTATTATCGTCCTCGATGCTGCTTCTGTATATAAGTTTTATCCCTCTATTGCTAGCGTGATTCATTTATTTTTTGCTCGGTCCGCATCAAATACTATTTACATAGGCTGTGTTCGTATTGCAGTGTCTTTGTTTTTCATTTTGCTTCGTTCATTTGTCTTTCTTTCTAATCTCTCCTTATCTACGTCTGGATCTCATACACTGGTAGCAATTACGAATGACTTCTGGTTAAGTATTTTCTTATGATATCTTTATCATCTTCTGTCTCATGTTGCCCCCCCAATTACTTGGCTATTCACTCTACGAGTCCCAGATGATTGCTATTATTGCTAATATTACTTCTATGAGTCCCACATGTTGCTATTCAATGCTAGGTAATGGACTTCTCACGGTTCCCAACATGTTTGCTATTTCCGTCCTTCTCGTCCTCAGCTATCTCGGCTTCCCGCGCCGCCTCGAGGGCCGACGGCAGTGCTCCTCCAAGTATTGCCACTTATAATGCTCTGTCGGTGCACGTGCTGCCTGGCCGACGACACATTCGTACTCGCGTCTCCCAACGATAGTGCTGCGCACATAGAGTCAGGCAAAATAAACTCACCAGGCACTGGGCATAACTCACGGGCTAGAGCTAGTTCTACCACTGACGAGACCACGAGTCCCCTAATGTGAATCAGACTCAGAAAAGTCAGATCACGCTTCAGTCTAGTCTTCTTTCAGTTGCGTTCGTCAGACCGCCGGGAGTAGTACTTAGGATCTTGTGTTTCGTCGCCTATTAACGGCTCACTCAGACCTTCTGCAATAAGTCTGTCTTCGAGTTCTCGTAGAAGCACCTTTATCTGCCTTCTCGACAGTATATATGCGATGGAACACTCTGGTTCTGCCGATCTTCGTTATGGCTGAGCTTTGATTCGTTCCGAAATTGTCAATATCCAAGTTTCGAGTTGGTTGTCTGGCCGTCTTGAAATATTTGTCTTCGGTCGCTCGGAGTCTTTATACTACCTGAGTCTTAACTATACTACTGACTCTGCATAACTCTCAGACCAGTAAGTTCCCCTTGACCACAATAATTCGATCGGGCGTGCCACGGCAACGCGCACCGCGAATAGACCGTCATAGAGGGCGTTTAGTACTCAAATTGACGTTCGAGACCCCCTAGAAATATTTACAAGTTTGCTTCCGGACGATTGCCTCTTACCCGCTGCAAGCCTTCCACCGTTCAGATACGCCTTGTGATTCGCGAGTTACCCCGAGTCTTATGAGAGTTCTTGTGTCTGTCCTTCGACGGCTGTCCTTTTCGTTCTCAACGGTCTGTCTTAAACTCCAAACGACTCCCTGCCGTTATTCAAGGAATAGCCTGAATATTTGATAACGGCCACACTCATGTTCTAACTCTCACGTATCCTCCCGGCGCCTAGCGCATCCTCTAGAACCTAGATTCTGATACGGTTTGGCTGCCTTTGCCTCGTTGTTTCTGCCGGTTCTCGCCTCTGATCGGTGAATCTACGCCGGCGTGAAGTTATGAGTTGTGCTTTGTGTGTGATTTTGCCTCGCTTTGGCCGGAGGCGGCGTTCGTCGGGCCGCGCACCCACAGGCGGCAAATCTGGAGGAGCTCGGCGTCGCCTCGACGGTGCGCGGGTGTGAGCGGATATGAGGCGAAGAAGAAGGTCCGTTCCCTCGCTTTGTCTTCCTTTTTCCCTTCCGTCGCGTCTGCTCTTGTCTTGGCTTGCTCCTTCGCCTCGTCTGTCTCTCCCGTCCTTCCCTCTACTCTCTCTTCAGTCTGCCCTGGCAGTCCTTCTAGACATTGGGCCAGGTCATGATATAGGCAGCCTATCTTGCAACCTCAGGGGAGCCAAGGATACCATAGCAATAATTTAGCGCAACAGCGAAGAAGGCGAATTGCAAGTTACAGAATGAGAATGCTAATCAGACAGTGCTGGCGGCTTTTCAGAAAACAAGTTCTGAACACGTTTAGCGTACGTGTGAGAACGCTAATAAAGGATAGAACGATAGATGTGTAAGGTTCAAATTATAGGTTCTTTTATGTACTTGTATAAGCGTATGTGTGTGTTCGAATGGCTGTATTACGTGAAATATCAATTGCACTAATTATTGTTATGTCCATGATATATTACAGTGTTGACGTAAGGGTAATGTTAAAGCTAAGAATAACAGTGATAATGAAGTTAATTCTAATGAAATTTAAAATTATATTATTGTTACGTTCATAACAAAGCCTTCATTAATTAGTTGAATGGAGACAGGTATTGGACCCCAACAAAGAGATTGCTTAGACAAATGATAAGGAAAAGGAGAACAAAAGATTTTAAGAAAACCTCAAGATTAAAAAATATATATATGAAAAAGCAATTCATTATTTGTAAACGGAATCCGATGTGCATTCATTGTTCCAAAAAAATAGAATATTCCAGTGTCAATAGGAAGACATAAGGAAGAAAAATGAAGATAAAGAACAAGAGATAGATAGAGATAGATAGATAGATAGAGAGAGACGGGAGGGAGGGAGGGAGGGAGGGAGAGAGGGAGAGAGGGAGAGAGAGGGAAGAGAGAAGGAGAGAGGAGAGAGAGAGAGAGAGAGAGAGAGAGAGAGAGAGAGAGAGAGAGAGAGAGAGAGAGCGAGAGAGAGAGAGAGAGAGAGAGAGAGAGAGCGAGAGAGAGGGGGAGGGAGGGAGGGGAGAGAGGGAGAGAGGGGAGAGAGGAGAGGAGAGGAGAGAGGGAAGAGAGAGAGAGAGGGGGGAGATTGAGAATCGAGAGAGAGAGAGAGAGGAGAGAGGAGAGGAGAGAGAGGAAGAGAGAGAGGAGGAGGAGGGAGGATGCAGAGAAGGGATAGAGGGAGAAGAGAGGAAGAGAAGAGGAGGAGAGAGAAGAGAGAGGAGAGAGGAGGAGAGGAGAGAGAGAGAGGAGAGAGGGAGAGAGTGAGTGAGAGCGACGAGAGAGTGAGAGAGAGAGAGGAGGGAGCGAGAGAGGGGAGAAGGAGAGGGAGAGGGAAG
>NW_020870544.1:628809-630643 GCF_003789085.1 Penaeus vannamei | reverse complement strand
GGCTCGTAAGGTAGAAAGAGAAAGTAGAATACAGCCAGGCCAGAGTTAACGTAACATGAGGGCAGAATGCGTGCGCCAGCTCTACGGACTCTGGCTGAACATGTATTGAACATAGATAGACTAGTCTTAAATAGGGAGAAGTCACGAAGAAATCTCATAGAATTCTCGTATCGTAGGAGAGGGAGACAGGAGTAGCGCAGGCGTATCTACACCAGCAGACTGAGCAGGCCCATTCTCTCTCTACGGGCTCTCTACCTCCCTCTTATTTTAGATAGTCGAATGAGTGTTTACTCGTATGTCTAGCAAGGTGAGCCTGTGGCTGCATTGGCCTTGCCATCTCTCGTTACTGTTCTATTCTCAGTGCTCGGCTAGCTAGAATCATGCCGACAAAGGTGGAGTGGCGGTCAGATAGTGCTCAGCTACTCGAGCTCATGGCATGGGCGTGCTAGCATCTCGTGGCTCTGATCTCTTCATGCATCTCGGGTTATCAGTCTGCCTCTACCTGTCTTCTCTCTTACTTCTCTGCGTGGCTCTCATCTCTCTCTTCTCTATCATCTGCTCATCTCTCTCGGACGTGAGAGGAGATGGAAGGAAAATCGGAAGGTGGCGACCTCATACCCGAGGTTATCTAACTAGCTGACCCGATCATGTTTCGACGCATCTTCAACTACAGCTCTCCAAGAAGAAAACTGGGTGATTCATAGGGCCGCGAACTGCCGGCAATCTAACTACATCCGCCGGGCCGTGAGATATCTATGGATTGGTTTGTGGGATTGGCATTTTAGAAATGAGAGAGCATGAAGGCCGCAGTGCGCTAATGACTCATAGGATGCTTCTCGTAACGATCGCGGCTCTATGATCATCTGGTTTCGTGTAAGGTGGTCAACAGCCCAACGACGTACCTCGGTGTTCTATGTTCATTGACGATCTACATGTGTGCTTCGCCTGCTGGCCCGTTAGATGATGTTGCGAAAGGGAAGTGAGAGTAGATGGAAGAGGCGGGCGGGGTTTCTATTTTTGCTTCTCGTAGAAGGAAAAAGAGTGTAAGTGGAGAGGAATGGATGGAGAAGTAGGAAAGAGTGGACTCTGATAACTTCTCAAGCTAGTAAAAAGACATCTACAATTAGAAAAAACAGTATGAGGTGAGACAAAAATAATTTTAAAAAAGAATAATTAGGCCACATGAACGAAAATACGAATGTATAGAAAATCAAAGTGGAAGAGGAAGAGATAGGGGAAGAAGGGGAGTGAGGAAACAATATATATGATGTGAAACAGAATAAGAAGGAAGAAGGGAGGAAAGTAAGGTAGGATCTAAGGAGTGAATCGGGATAAAAATGAATGAGAAACAGGAGTGACAAGGATATGGGAAATAGGAGAAGACATCTTTTTTATATGCACGAGATGTTTTTAAACAGAAGTTCATAAAATATTTCCTCCTATAAAAGGGCAATAGAATGAATAAAACTTATATTTCCCTGGTCCAACCTGTATCCAAAAAATACAACACTGCAATTTTGTTGCCAGCCATGAACTTTAGCTTAATCTATCAGATATCTCCATAAACCCTATCTGAGCCTGGATGACCGATAAGACAATTCAGTACTAAAGAGTCAAGAATTGTGAATAGAACTTCAGTCTTCACGAAAGTATAGTCTGTCTCCTCCTGCGCCAATTCCACAATAATCTGTTCTTAAGCTTCAGTATTGTTCTTTGACTCTGCTGCTACATAAGGGAGGAAAAGAAGCTGTCGGAAGAGAAGAAAGGATTCCTCTTCTTCCATCTCCGCGGGATGATTAAGCAGGTAACTAACCGTAAAACTCACACCCACACA
>NW_020870544.1:608809-613809 GCF_003789085.1 Penaeus vannamei | reverse complement strand
GTTATTCAAACACACTTGTTTATGATGTCAGAGGAAGCTATTAGCGTAACAAGGGCCAGGTGGTAATCGCTATTACACATATCTATCTGCGGGTAGAGGAGTTGATGAGAGTAAATACTGAAAGGTGAACTGTCATGTCCAATAGCTTTCTGTAAGTTGTTCTGTTCAGGACATGCGAGCTTGAAAGTGAATAGGTGGTTTTGATTATAATCATTTATGTGGTTTAATTGAGGGGAACGTGTGTTGCTAGTGACTGTCAAAACTGGATATTGTGATGGGATGGATAAAAATTAAAATGCGTGTATGCACACACACTCACACACGCCTACGCACACAAACGCACGCACACACACACACACCACACAACACACACAACACACACACACACACACACACACACACACACACATAATTTTATACACACATGTATGTACGTGCGTGCTTTTGCATGTATAGCAGCACAAAGATTTACAGGAAATTTCCTTTATTGTTCCTCAGTTCTCCAGAAATGAAGATGGTTATCTTTTTCTTAAAATCAAGGAAGACAGGAACGTAGTTACTCTAAAGTGTATTTCCTCCGCCGTAACGCACCTGGAGGCCATGTGTGCTTCATCTAATATTGTTAGGAAGTGTCCGATCATATTGCAATTTTCACGTGGCCTTAACTTCCTGCAATATTCTTTTGTTGCCAGTAGGATCAATAAATAAAGGAACTATATAAATGTGAGAATCGTAGACAAAGAGAAGGGGATAGAGGGGAAATAATTCAGAACGTTCAGCAGACAACAGAAAAGAGAAGGGAGGGAGGAAAGAAAGGAAGAGACAGACAGACCGAAAGACAGACACACAGAAAGAGTTAGACAGAGACTAAACCAAAACAAAAAACCAAACAGAAAGCATTCCACCAACGAAGAAAAAAAAAAAAATCTACAACGAACCTAAAACACACTCACAGTAGCTCTTACAACATATCCCCGCATTCCGTACTGTAGTCTCCCGCCTCGCGCTATACACGTACTCTTGAATAATTCAACGTCGAGAAAAGCGATCCCGTTTAAGTATCGAATGCTTTGTTGTCAGATGTTTGTACTCATTTCTGTCGGGAGGTTTGGAGTTTGGAGTAGAGAGTTAGCTGGCTTTCGGAATGTTAATGTGGATGAGGATTTGATAGTTAGGAAACTACGTTGACTGATGGAGGTTTGGTGATGAGGGAAGTAGAGAGAGAGAGAGAGGGGCAGAGAGAGGAAGGGGAGAGGGAAAGGAAGTGGAGAGAGGAAGAGAGAGAGAGAGGAAAGTAGAGAGAGAGAGAGGAGGGAGGAAGGTAGAGGGAGAGAAAGGAAAAGAGAGTGAATGGAGAGAGAGAGAGAAGAGAGAGAGGGGGGGGGAGAATGAAGAGAGAGAAAGAGGGGGGAGAGAAGAGAGAGGAAGGAGAAAGAAGAGATAAGAGAAAAAATGAGAGAGATAAGTTAGTGAAGACAACGTAGTGTATGAATATTCATATCGCAGTTCAGCAGCTATAATATCACAATTAAAGACGGATAATTGATAAAAACTACTGTAATCCAATTGCCAAACGAGTTGGTATTTAATAGATTCAACCTGAAACTGTCGGGGCACATTGATTTAACTGTTATATTGGGTGAAAATGATAAAGATGTATTTTTTAATCTATGTGCGATCTGTCCGTGGCAATTACCCTGCTGAACTGTTCAAGTTTTAAACCGGAACAATGTGATGTGAAGGACAAAGCAGGCTATGTGATACATAATTTTGGGATTGTGTGTGTGTGTGTGTGTGTGATTGTGTGTATGTTTGTGTATGTGTGTGTGATTTTTTGTGTGTGTGTGTGTGTGTGTGTGTGTGTGTTTCAAATGATTTGATGGGGTGTTTGAGTGTATGCGTTTGCTAGAGTGTCTGTGTGTGTAACCAACCAGTAAATATTTCCACGTTTAAACATTTGTACGTCTGCGAAACATTCAAAATTTAACATAGACCATTCCACCTGCCAAAACAAACAGAGATAGATAGATGATCTGATCAACAACAACAAAAAAAGCGTGTTTGGTTTTGAGTATTCGATATCACCTTCAGCTATACCGTGTTTTCCCTTCCCTGTATCCTTGGGTTTCTCTACTGTAATTGGCTTATTGGTAAGGGAGAGTCGGGGCTTATCTTGTTTGTTGTGACGCCCAGACATCTCTCTGTTTGTGTTGTCTCCAACTGCTTCTCTCACTGGGCGTCTGGACTTTTTCTCTGTTGATGTTCTCTTTTTGTTTACTTTATTTTTTCGTCCTATATAAGTTTGTTTTTTTTCTTTTTCGTTGGTGTTTTTTTCTCTTCTTTGTTTCATTCATATTCTCTCTGTCCCTTTCTTTCTTTTTTTAATGGTTTTTTCAACTTTCTCTCTCTCTCTCTCGTATTCATTCTCTCTCTCTCTCTCTATTCTCACTCTCTCTCGTCTCTCTCTTTGTCTTTTTCCTCTTTCCTCTCTCTCTCTCCTCTCTCTCTCCTATCTCTCTCGTCTCTTTCTCTCTCATTTCTCTCTTCTCTCTCTTTTTCTCTCTCTCTCTCTCCTCTTTCCTTCGCCTCCTTTACCCTCCCTCTCGTCTCCGTTTCTCCTCTCTCCTCCCTTCCCTCTCTCTCTCTCTCTCGGATCTCCTCCACTCTCTCACCTCTCTCTCTCTCTCTCTCTCTCTCTCTCTCTCCCTCACTCGCTCTTCTATCTCCTCATCTTCTCCCTGTCTCTCCTCCCTCCCTCCTCCTCCTCCCGGTCTTCTCTCTCTCTCCTCTCTCTCTCTCTCTCTTTCTTCTCTCCGTCTCTCTCCTCTCTCGTCTCCTCTCTCTCATCTTCACTATTCTCTCTCCTCATCTTTTTCTCCTCTTTCTCTCTCCCCTCGCTACCTCTCTCTCCCCCCTGCGCTGTATCCCTTCATCTCCCGTCTCAGCTCTTGCTTCCTATGGAATTCTCTCTCTTATCCTCTTCATTTTTTTCTTTCATTAATTCGATCTCTCATTCTTCTTTTCTTCCGCCTCTTTCCGTTGAGTCATCATCTCCCTCTCTGTTCTTCTCCTTCTCTCTCTCTCTCTCTTTCTTCTCTCGTCTTCCTCCTTCTCTCCTCTCTCTCTCTCTCCTTTTCTCTTCTTCTCTCTCTCCTCTCATCTCTCTCTCCCTCTCTTCTCTCTCTCTCTCCAGTCGTCTCTCTCTCTCTCTCTCTCACTCCTCTCTCTTCTTCTCCCTTCTCCGCTCTCGATCTCGCCCTCTTTTCTCTTCTTCTCTCTTTTCCTCTCTCTTTCTCTTCTTTCTCTGCTTTCCCCCTCTTTCTCATGTACCTCTTTCTCTCTTTTTCTCGGGTTCTCTTTCTCTTTCTCTTTCTCCTCTCTTCTCTCTCTCTCTCTCATCGTCTTTCTTTCTTCTCTCTCTTCTCTCTTCTCTCTCTCTCTCATTCTCATCTCCTCTCATCTCATGTCGTCTCTCTCTTCCTCTCTTTCTCTTCATCTTCAAATCTCTCTCTCTCATCTCTCTCCTCCTCTCTCTCTCTCGTCTCTCTCTCTTCTAATTGCTGCTACGACTGATAATCCAAGCTGTTAATAATGACATCTGTTAGCGAGTCCCCTTTCCCCCCTTCGAAATAACTGCATACCCATAGCCTCGAACAGAGCACCATATAAGTGTCCCATCACCACGAGCACCCACACTCACCTCGCTCTAAGCACCAGAGAGAGCCATCTCCATTACGAATCCCACACAGAATAACCCCCCCCCCTCTACCCTTCCCCTCCTTAGGAACCCCTCACCTTCCCCGCCCCCATCCCCCTTTCCCCTCCTTAGAAATACCCCCCCCTTCTACTCCTCCCCCGCCCCCATCCCCTTGCCCTCCTTAGGATACCCCCTCATTTCTCCCCATCCCCCTTCCCCTCTTTAGAAATACTCCCCTTTCCCTCCCCCGTCCCCTCTGGCCCTCCTACCTTAGACTGCCTCCCCTCTCCCCCATTCCCCTTGCCCGCTTCCCCCTCTCCTTAGCCCTCCCTCCTTAGACGCCCTCCTCCATCCCCTTGCCGCTCCTCCCTTAGACTGCCTCCCCTCCTCCCCCCTCCCCTTGCCCTCCTCCCTTAGACCCCTCCCTCCTCCCCCCCCTTGCCCTCCTCCCTTGAGCCCCCCCCCCTACTCCTACCCCCCTCCTCCCCATCCCCCGCCCCCTTTGCAACTTGCAGGTCCCTCAGGAATATGCAGATCATTGACTCGCCTCAGAGCAAGATGAAGATGGTGTTGCCTCGCCTTCCTCTACATATACATAGCCGGCAGTCGTGTAAGCTTTGATTGCATGCGGCAGGCAATGTGTGATGTTCGGAGTGGATATAGAGATGTGCGTTTAATGTGAGGATGAGATCGAATGCCGAGTTAAGGGATTTGGTTCTGTGCGCGATTTCTTGTGTCTTTATTTGGCTTTTGTATTCTTAGATCTTATCTTCATTCTTAACTTTCTTCCTTATTTTTCCCGGTTTCTGTAAGTTCTTCCACTTCCTGTTTCGGAAATGTTCTTTTCTTCTTCTGTTTTCATTCATTCTGTTTCTGTCTCTATACTTTAGTTTCCTTTTTCTTTCCTCTTCTCCTCTTTTCTCTCTTCCTTTAGTATAAAAAAAAAAACATTACGTTCTCAGATAGTTTTATAACGGATTCTACCCGAGTGAATCTCGCCATTCGAGAATCACATCGCCCTTCGGAACAAAAGCGAGGCGACAAGCGCAACGCCCGTAACGTATTGATTTGCCATCAGCCATAATCGCGAATGAGATCATATTTGACCAGGACAATAGAGGTATTTCGTGTCAGGCGAGATTTGGGGAGTGGTTAGCGAGAAATCACTCCAAAGTTATCAGTAATGTGTGTGGAGTAATGACCTCCCCCTTTGTTCAACATCCATTTCGAAAATTTCACGCACACAGGTAATTGGGCAGTGGTTGAACGCGCATAAAGTGTTCACGAGTTCCTGACATGGTTC
>NW_020870544.1:591309-593809 GCF_003789085.1 Penaeus vannamei | reverse complement strand
CATTTCCACCGGCCTTCTCTCCTTCCACTCTCATTTTCCTATCCTTCTCCCCCATTTGCAATTTCGATATCCATCATTCCTTCCCTTCTCTCTCCCATTTCTCATTCCCTCCCTCTCTCTCTCCTAATTCTCCCTCTCTCAGATCCCCAGCCCTCCTTCCTTCCCTTCTCTCTTTGCTCCTCTCTTCTCTCTCTCATACCACCCCCTCCCTCTCTCTCCCATCTCTATTCCTTTCTCTCTCACTTCTCTCTCTCTCTCCTTCTCCGTTCTTTCTCTCTTCCCTTTCTCACTCTCTCTCTCTCTCTCTCTCTCTCTCTCTCTCTCTCTCTCTCTCTCTCTCTCTCTCTCCTCTCTCTCGTCTCTTCTCTCTCTCTCTCTCTCTCTCTCTCTCTCTCTCTCTCCGTTCCTTTTTTTCTCCATTCCCTCACTTCTCCTCTCTCTCCATTCCTTTCTAACTCCTCACCTCTCCGTCTCTCACTTCCCTCTCTCTCCATTCCCTTCTATCTCCTTCCCCCTCTCTCCCCTTCTCTCCGTTCCCCTCTCTCACTTCTCTCTCACTCTCACTCCCCTCTCTCTCCATTCCTTTCTAACTCTTTCCACTCTCTCTCTCCTCTCTCCCACTTCACTCTTACTTTCTCTCTCTCTCTCACTTCCCTCTCTATCTCTTCACTTCCCCTCTCTCCATTCCTTTTTCCATCTCATTCCCCTCTCTCACTTCACTCTCCTTCCCCTCTCTCACTCCCCTCTCTCTCGTTCCCCTCTCTCACTTCTCTCTCTCGTCGACCTCCTCTCTCACTCCCCTCCCTCCCCGTTCCCCTCTCTCACTCCCCTCCCTCCCCGTTCCCCTCTCTCACTTCTCTCTCTTCTCGCTTCCCCTCCCTCCCCGTTCCCCTCTCTCACTCCCCTCCCTCCCCGTTCCCCTCTCTCACTTCTCTCTCTCTCGCTCCCCTCCCTCCCCGTTCCCCTCTCTCACTCCCCTCCCTCCCCTTCCCCTCTCTCACTTCTCTCTCTCTCGCTCCCCTCCCTCCCCGTTCCCCTCTCTCACTTCCCCTCCCTCCCCGTTCCCCTCTCTCACTTCTCTCTCTTTCTCGCTCCCCTCCCTCCCCGTTCCCCTCTCTCACTCCCCTCTCTCCCCGTTCCCCTCTCTCACTTCTCTCTCTCTCGCTCCCCTCCCTCCCGTTCCTCTTCCCCTCGGCCAAACGTCCTCGGATCTGGACCAGAAGCACAGGCAATTAAGGTGTCCACACCTGCCCGTTCTCACTGCGCTCGGTGAGGGGAAAGATGGGGGTGGAGGGAAGGGGGAGGGAAGGAGAGGAAGGAGGAGGGGAAGTGGGAGATGGAAGAAGAAAGAAGGGAAGAATGAGTGAAAGAAGGGAAAGATGGGGATGGAGGGGAAGTGGAGATGAAGGGAAGAAGGAGGGAATGAGGAAGGAGGAGAGAAGGAGGGAAGTGGGAGATGAAGGGAAGAAGGAAGAAGGAGGGAAGTTTGAGATGGAAGGAGAAGGAGGGGGAAGTGTGAGAGTGTGAGAGGAAAAGAAGGAGGGAAGTAGGAGGGGAAGTGGAGAGAAATGGAGGAAGTAGGAAAAGGGAGGAAGGAAAGGAAGGAGAAAGAGGGAAGGGAGATGGAGGGAAAAGTAGTGGAGAAGGAAAGGGAAAGAAGGAAATTGAAGAAGGGAGGGAGGTGGGAGGCAGGATAGGGATGGGGGAGAGAAGTTGGCGAGGCGATGGGAAGGGGGGGAAGGGGGAGGAGGGGAAGGAAGAAGGAGGGAAGGAGACGGAACGGTGGAGGAAGAGTGGCTTGGGTGGAGAAAGAGGGAAGGAGGAAGGAGGAAGAAGGAAGGGAAGTGGGAGGAAGGGAGTAGAGATGGAAAGAGGGAGGTGGAAGGAGTGGAAGGAGAGAAGTAGGAGGGAGGTGAGAGTTGGAGAGGAAGAAGAAAAGGGAAGAGAGCGGAAGTAAAGAGGAGGAGAGGAGCAAAAAGATTAGGAGAGAAGGAGGAGAAAAAAGAGGAGGAACAAAAGGAGCGAGTAGTAGGAGAAAGAAGGAGGAGGAGGAGGAGGGTAGGAGGTAGGGGTGGGAAAAAAAGGTGGGGGGAGGGGTGAGGAGGGAAAACAGTACGCGTAGAAAGTGGATGTGGCAAAGAAGGGAGGAAGAAGGAAGAGCAGGAAGGGAAATGAGATAAGTACGAAAAGATAAGAAAGAGAGAGGAAAGAAGAAAGTAAAAAAAAAGAAAAAAAAGAAAAAGAAGTAGGTAAGATCACCATCAGGTTCTTTATCATTACCATTATGCCCATTATTGGTGATTTATATAATCCACTAACATCATCATCATCATGCATCAACATCATCGCCAAGCCGAAGTCACAGCATCACAAGCAAACATCGCCCCACTACAAATAGAAGGCAACTGCAAAATCCTCTCTTCATCTTCAAACCAAAAACAGGAATTGCAAATACCCCTTCTCTCTCTCCCCCTCTCCTCTCCGAAAAAAGAAAAAAAGC
>NW_020870544.1:574107-576607 GCF_003789085.1 Penaeus vannamei | reverse complement strand
ATCTATTGTCTATCTATTTGTTTATCTATTGTCTATCTATTTGTTTATCTATTGTCTATCTATTTGTTTATCTATTGTCTATCTATTTGTTTATCTATTGTCTATCTATTTGTTTCTATCTATCTATCTGTTTATCTATTGTCTATCTATATCTATTGTCTATCTATTGTTATCTATCTATTGTCTATCTATTTGTTTATTGTGTTTATCTATCTATTTATTTGTTTATCTATCTATTTGTTTATCTATTGTCTATCTATTTGTTCTATCTATTGTCTGTTATCTCTATGTTCTATTCTATGTTATCTATTGTCTATTCTATTTCTATTGTCTATTTGTTTATCTATTCTATCTATTTGTTTATCTATTGTCTATCTATTTGTTTATCTATTGTCTATCTATTTGTTATATTCTATTGTCTATCTATTGTTTATCTATGTCTATCTATTTGTTTATCTATATCTATTTGTTTATCTATTGTCTATCTATTGTTTATCCTATCTATTGTCTATCTCTATGTCTATCTATTTGTTTATCTATATCTATTTGTTTATCTATTTCTATCTATTTGTTTATCTATTGTCTATTATTTGTTTATCTATTGTCTATCTATTTGTTTATCTATTGTCTATCTATCTATTGTTGTATTATCTATTGTCTAATCTAGTGTCTATCTATTTGTTTATCTATCTATCTATTTGTTTATCTATTGTCTATCTATTTGTTCTATTGTCTATTTGTTTATCTATTGTCTATCTATTTGTTTATCTATTGTCTATCTATGTTGTTTATCTATTGTCTATCTATCTATTTGTTTATCTATTTCTCTATTCTATCTATTTGTTATCTATCTATCATTTGTCTATTGTCTATCTGTTGTCTATCATATTTGTTTATCTATTGTCTATCTATTTGTTTATCTATTGTCTATCTATTTGTTTATCTATTGTCTATCTATTTGTTTATCTATTGTTTATCTATTGTCTATCTGTTTATCTATCTATTGTCTATCTATTGTCTATTATTGTTATATTGTCTATCTATTGTTCTATTGTCTATCTATTGTTATCTATTTCTATCTATTTGTTTATCTATTGTCTATCTATCTCTGTTTATATTGTCTATCTATTTGTTTATCTATTGTATTGTCTATCTATCGTTTCTATCTATGTCTATCTATCTATTTGTTATCTATTGTCTATCTATTGTTTATCTATTGTCTATCTATTTGTTCTATATCTATTGTCTATCTATTTGTTTATCTATTGTCTATCTATTTGTTTATCTATTGTCTATCTATTTGTTGTTATTATCTATCTATTTGTTTCTATCTATTGTGTTTATCTATTATCTATTTGTTTATTATCTATTATCTATTGTCTATCTATCTATTGTCTATCTATTTGTTTATCTATTGTCTATCTATCTATTGTCTATCTATTGTTATCTATTGTTATCTATCTATCTATTTGTTTATCTATGTCTATCTATGTTAATCTATTGTCTATCTATCTATTTTTGTTTATCTATTGTCTATCTATCTATTTTTTATCTATTGTCTATCTATTTGTTTATCTATCTATTGTTATCTATCTATTTGTTTGTCTGTCTATATCTATTTGTTTATCTATTGTCTATCTATCCTATCTATTGTCTATCTATTCTATTTTGTTTATCTATTGTCTATCTATTGTCTATCTATTGTTTATCTATTGTCTATCTATTTGTTTATTATTGTCTATCTATTGTCTATCTATCTTGTTTATCTATTGTCTATCTATTTGTTTATCTATTGTCTATCTATTTGTTTATCTATTGTCTATCTATTGTTTTATCTAATTTGTCTATTGTCTATCTATTTGTTCTATTGTCTATTTGTCTATGTCTATCTATTTGTTTATCTATTGTCTATCTATTTGTTTGTCTATTGTCTATCTATTTGTTTATCTATTGTCTATCTATTTGTTTATCTATTGTCTATCTATTTGTTTGTCTATTGTCTATTGTTATCTATTGTCTATCTATTTGTTTATCTATTGTCTATCTATCTATTGTCTATTTGTTATCTATTTCTATCTATTTGTTTATCTATTGTCTATTTGTTTATCTATCTATCTATTTGTTATCTATTGTCTATCTATTTGTTATTTGTTTATCTATTGTCTATCTATTTGTTTATCTATTGTCTATCTATTTGTTTATCTATTGTCTATCTATTTGTTTATCTATTGTCTATCTATTGTTATCTATTGTCTATCTATTTGTTTATCTATTGTCTATCTATTTGTTTATCTATTGTCTATCTATTTGTTCATCTATTGTCTATCTATTTGTTTATCTATTGTCTATCTATTTGTTTGTCTATTGTCTATCTATTTGTTTATCTATTGTCTATCTATTTGTTATCTATTGTATCTATTTGTTTATCTATGTCTATCTATTTGTTTATCTATTGTCTATCTATTGTATCTATTGTCTATCTATTGTTTATCTATCTATT
>NW_020870544.1:561607-564107 GCF_003789085.1 Penaeus vannamei | reverse complement strand
GTATACCTTTTTCATGAGATGTAGCTTTAGAAAAAAACGAAAAGGTATGTAAAATAACATGATTTAATCTTTTCGTTTTTTCCTTCTCCCCCTCTCTGAAAATTCTTTTTGCTTTGATTTATTCCTCGTCCTCCTCTTTATCCAACCCTCCCTTTCCCCCCACTTCTCTTTCCTTCCATCTCCTCCCTCCGCCTATTATCCCAATCCCAATCTTTACTATTATTCTCTCTTATCTCTCCTTCTTCTTCTTCGTCCATCTTATCCCTCTCTCATTCCTCCTTTTTTTCTCGTCTCTCTCCCTCTATCCTTTCCCCTTCTCTAATCTTTTTGCCCGTTAATTTTCAATCCTTCTCTTATTTCTCCTCCTCTCTCTATCTTCGTCTTCACTTCCTCACCTCCTTCTCCATCTCCTCCCTTCCCCCCTTCCCTTCCCTACCTTGTCCCCTCCCACCCCATCTCTTCCTTTCCCAACCTATCCCCCTTCTTTTCCTCCTCTCCTCCTCTTCCCCCTCCCTTCCCTCTATACTCCTCCTTTTCCTACTTTTCCCCCTCATTCCCTCCTTCCTTCTTTTCCCTTACCCTCTGCAACCGCCTCCTCTCCCTCCCCATTTCTGCCCTATCACACCCTGCCACCTCTTTTTCCTCTTTCTCCTCCCTTCCTTCCTTCTTACCCCTTGTCACCCCTTTCCTTCCTTCCTTCCTCTTACCCCGTCCCTCCTCCTTCTCTCCCTCCCGTCCCTCCTTCTCTCCTCCTTCTTCCCCCTTCTTTCCTCTCACCCCGTCCTCCCCTTCCCCCCCTCTCTTCCCCCTCCTCCCCCACAGGACCTCGGGCGCCCCCTGGGTCTCAGCCGCTATGAGTTTGACAACCACATCCAGCATCCCTCGTCCGAATACACCGACGACGACGACGACCACGACGACGACCACCACGACGACCAGAACGACTACAAGTACGACTACGAAAACCACGACTTCGACGAGCCGCTGTCTTACGTGTACGACCAGTACGGCTATTTCGAAGCGGGTGAGCTGCCTCCTACGTATCCCTGGGTCGTGGACGAGGACTACTACTACCCCGGAGGAAGGGAAGACGGCAGGAGTGAGAGGAAGGAGATGATGGCGGGGAAGGAGGAGACGGAGAAGGAGGAGGACAAGGTGGAAGGGGAGAGGGAGAGGCTGCACGAACACGCGACCGATGACGAAGACCTGGTCGAAGGCTCGGGCGTCGGTTCGGACGCCGGCGGCTTCGGTGGGTGGCCATGTTTTTTTTTGTTTTAGTGTCTTTTTTTTGTCCTTTTTATTCGTTTTGCTTTCTTTCAAGTTACCATCATATCGTTTATTTTTTTCTGTCTCCGTTAGTTTCTTGGTTTATTTTATTTTATCTTTCTCTCGTTTTTCTTCTTGTATTCCAAATGTATATATATATATATATATATATATATATATATATAGATATAGATAGATAGATAGATAGATAGATAGATATATTATTATGTTATATGTTTTTTTTAATGATCTCTTTTGTCTTTTCTTCGAATCATTCTCCACATAACTTTGTTTCCTTCGTTTTCTTATCTCTGCTTTTGTTAGTTTTTTCTGTATTTATATTTTATATCTTTTTCTTCCTCCTTGGTTTATTTCCCATCGCTTTTTTCATGTCGCTCCCCTCTTCTTCCCTTTTATCTTTGTCCTTTTTGTGTTATTTTCGCTTTAGATTTTTTCCTTATCTTTTTTTCCCTTTCTTTCTCTTTTTTTTGTCCCATTACTTCTTGCATCTTACGCATTTTAGTAGTTATAATAAATCAAATAGATTTATTGTTTAACAAAAAATAATTTAAAAATACATATTTCTTTTCCTGATATAATTTTTATTGGATCCCATTTACCCACTTCTTCCTCGTGAAAGTAAAGGTTCACAGATATCACAGAGAGGAAAATATATAGAGTACGTTGTCTATAAGCTTCGGACACATCAAGGTACAAAGTCGCGACACATGATCCCTGGAATGTCTCAGAAATGCCTGTCCTAGTACACAGTGAAATACTTTTTCCAATAAAGGCAGCGCGACTGTTTCTCGGAAATCTCACAGTCAGACGACACTCTCGGGAGACAATGTCGCTGAGGACTGTTGCGCGACTGTGCCTCGGTTGTTGCGCGACAGTCGAGATTGTCGTGCGATTGTTTTTAGACTGTAATTTGGTGTGTATGAATTATTAGGTTACTTATATTCGGATGCATGTCCCTTATGGATATCCATTTTTCGTTACTTCCTTAGATTTATTTCATTTTGTAAGAATTTTTTTTAAATATGTTTGTTTTCGTATACATGTAACGTTTGCGCAAAAGGGCATTAGTTATGTTAGCAATGACATGAGCTAGTTTACAAATAGTATTTTGGACATATTGTAGGAAACACAATTGTTGCAAAATATACAGGACAGGTACAGAGATATTCTTCAATGCCAAAAATTATATATTGTTGATATAGAATATGGAACT
>NW_020870544.1:548535-551102 GCF_003789085.1 Penaeus vannamei | reverse complement strand
CCTCTCCCCCACCCCAGCTGTGTGCAACCCGCCCTGCAACAACGGCGGGACGTGTGTGATTCCGGGCCTGTGTGCCTGTCCTGCCGGGTTTGTCCTGCCCAACTGTGCACGTAAGTGATTTTTTTCTTTCTTTCTTTGTTTATTTATTTGTTGATTTTTCCTGCTTTTCGTGTTATTTATTTCATTTAATTTTTTTAAAGTTTTTTTTCAGATTTTCTTTTTTTTGTGTTTTTTTTCATTTTTTTCTTCTTTTATTCTTCTATTCCTTTAGAGTTTTTGTTTTGTTAACTTTTTTCGTTTCCTTTTACTTCTTTTGATGTTTTTTTATGTGTTTTGTTTACTTTTTTTACTTCTGTTCTATTTTCTATTTATTTTTATATTACTTTTTTTTTTTTTATTCTCGTGTTTCCTTCTTTTTTCTTTCTTTTTCTTTTTGTTCCTTTAGATTATATGTATATATTGCTTTTGCTCTATTTTCATTTTGTTTATTTTTTATTCTTATTCTTAATTTCATTTTTTTTTTTTTTGCTTGTTTGTTTGTTTGTTACCTGTTATGATATCTTGTTTTGTTTTGCAATTTTCTTTTCTCTTCTTTTCTTTTCTTTTCTTTCTCGCTTTTGGAACCTTAGTTTTGATGTTTTGTTTAAGTGCATTCTATCATTTTTATTTCCTCTCTTTTAGACACTTTCTTTATTCTATTTTCCTGACTTGCCCTCTCTCCTTCTCCCCTTTTCTCTCCTCTTCCTTTCTCCTCCCTTCGCTTGGTTCTCTCTATTCACTCTCCCTTCCATCTCCTTCCTTTTCCTTCCCCTACCTTTTCTTGCCCTCTCTATTCCCTCTATCTCTTCTATCATTCTTTTCCTTCCCTTTCTCTCACCTTTCCTCCCTCCTACCTTCCCCTCACACCCTTTCCCCCTCTTCCTACCTTCCCCCCTCCTCCTTCCCTTACCCCCTCCCTCCTCCCTTCCACTCACCATCTCCCTCATGCACTCATCCCCTTCCCTCCATCCACCCCTCCTCCTTCCCTCCTCCCACTCACCCCCCCTCCTCCCTTCCCTCCTCCCCCTCCCTCCCTCTTTCCCCTCACCCCCCCACCCTCACGCACTCACCCCCCCCCTCCCCCTCTCCCCCCTCTCCCTTCCTCTTCCCTCACCCCCACCCTCACGCACTCACCCCCCCTCCCCCCCCTCTCTCTCTTTCCCCTCGCCCCCACCATCACGCACTCACCCCCTCCCTCCCTCCCTCCCTCCCCTCCCTCCCCCCTCCTCCCTCCCTCCCCTCCTCCCTCCTCCCCTCCTCCCTCCCTCCCCTCACCCCACCCTCACGCACTCACCCCCCCTTCCCTCCCTCCCTCCCCAGCCATGTGCACGAGCCGGTGTCTGCACGGCGGCGTGTGCACGGCCGTCAACCGGTGCACGTGCCCGCCGGGGTACACTGGGGCACGGTGCGAGGCTGCCATCTGTACCCCGGCGTGCCAACATGGGGGCCGCTGCGTTGCCCCGGGGGTGTGTTCCTGCCCGGCGGGTTACGGGGGCCCGCTCTGCCAGAGACGTGAGTGATCCATTTTTTTCTTTTTTTTCTTTTTTGTTTTTCTTTTTTGCTTTGTTTTGTTTTATTTTTTCGCTTGTTTGTTTGTTTTGTGTGTCTGTGTTTTTTTCCTTTTTTTAATTTTCTTTTGACATATTTTTATTTTGTTTTGTTTTGTTTCATTGTTTTATTTGTTTGTTTTGTGTGTGTTTGTGTGTATTTTTGTTTACTTCTAGATTGATTTTCTTTTTTCTTTTTCTTTTTTCTACCATTCAATTTTTTTTTTTTTTTTTTTTTTTTTGTTATTCATTTATTTTTCAAGTCAATTATTCTTTTTCATCCTTCTTCTCCAAAATACAATCTAGTTTGATTTGTTCTATTTCAGTTAAGATAATTTTGTTGGTTTTGGTGTATTTCTTATTTTTCCGTTGTTCTTCCTATTATTTTAATTTCCTTTATTTTTTCTTCTTCTTCTTTGAGGCATTGCTAAGGAAGGGGGGAGGGGGAGGCAGGGAAGAAAAAGGGGATGGGAGAGATGGGATGGAATAAAGAGAAGGGGGAGATTTCTTCTTCTTCTTCTTCTTCTTCTGCTTCTTTTCCTTCTTTTTATTCTAGACTGATGTAGGTCTCTTTTTTTTAAACTCAGAGGGAGAACTTGAGACGTAGACTGTCATTATGTGGTTTTGTCGCAAGGTCATTTTTTTCTTCTTTTTTCTTCTTTTGCGGTTTACATGACAATAGATTGTACGATTTCTGGTCGTTGATACGAGACGTATATATATATATATATATATATATATATATATATATATATATATATATATCATTATATTATATATATATATATATATATATATATATATATATATATATATATATATATATATATATATATATATATACTATTATATATATATATTATATATATATATTATATATATAATATATTATATATATATATATATATGCTTATATTTATATATGTATATATATATATATATATATATATATAACATATATGTATATTATATATATATATA
>NW_020870544.1:536035-541035 GCF_003789085.1 Penaeus vannamei | reverse complement strand
GGGGAGAGGGGGGGGGAGGGGAAGGGGAGGAGGGGAGAGGGAAGCAGGGGGGAGAGGGGGAGAGAGGAGAGGGAGGGGTTTGGAGGGGGAAGGGGGAGGAGGGAGAGAGGGAAGAGCGGAAGGAGGGGGGCAGAGAGGGGAGAGGGAGGGGTTGGAGGGGGAAGTGGAGGAGGGGAGGAGGGAAGCAGAGGGAAGGAGGGGCAGGAGGGGAGAGCAGGGGAAGAGGGAGGGGGAAGGGGAGAGGGAAGAGAGGGAGGGGGGGAAGAGGGAGAGGGAGAGAGGGGTGTGGAGGGGGAAGGGGGAGGAGGGAGAGAGGGAAGAGGGAAGGAGGAGACGAAGGGAGAAGGAGGGGTGTTGGAGGGGAAGGGAGGAGGGGAGAGAGGGAAGAGGGAAGGAGGTGCGGGAGAGAGGGAGAGGAAGGGTGGAGGGAAGAAGGAAGGAAGAGCGGAAGAGGGGGGGAGAGGGAGGGGGGAAGAGAGGGTGGGGGAAGGGGAAGGGAAGAAGAGGGCAGGGGGGAAGGGGGAGAGGAGGTTTGGAGGCGGGAAGGAGGGAGGAGGGGAGAGAGGAAGAGGGAAGGAGAGGGGAGAGGGCGGACGAGGGAGAGGAGGTGAGAGGAAGAAGGAAGGAGAGGGAAGAAGCGAGAGAGGGAAGAGAGGAGGGGGGAAGGGGAGAGGGAAGAGAGGGAGGGAAGGGGGAGAGGGGGAGAGGGGGAAGGAGAGGGAAGAGAGGGAGGGGGATAGGGGGAAGGGGAGAGGGAGAGAGGGAGGGGGGAGGGGAGAGGAAGAGAGGGAGGGGGAAGGGGAAGGGAAGAGAGGGAGAGGGGAAGGGGGGAGGAAGAAGGGAAGGAGAGGGAAGAGAGGAGGGG
Source organism: Penaeus vannamei (assembly GCF_003789085.1). Lineage (NCBI taxonomy): Eukaryota > Metazoa > Arthropoda > Malacostraca > Decapoda > Penaeidae > Penaeus > Penaeus vannamei. Next base: position 540,170 of record NW_020870544.1, on the reverse strand, counting down.
GGAAGGGGGAGAGGAAGAGAGGGAGGTGGGGGAAGGGGAAGGGGAGGGGAAGAGAGGGAGGGGGGAAGGGGGGGAGAGGGAAGAGAGGGAGGGGGGGAAGTGGGAGAGGGAAGAGAGGAGGGAGCGAAGGGGGAGAGGGAAGAGGGAGGGGGAAAGGGGGGAGAGGGCAAGAGAGGGGAGGGGGAAAGGAAGGAGAGGGAAGATGAGAGAGGGTGGGGAAAGGGGGAGAGGGAAAGAGGGAGGGTGGGAAGGGGGAGAGGAAGATAGGGAGGGGAAGGGGGAGAGGGAAGAGAGGGAGGAGGGAAGGGGAGAGGGAGGGTTGGAGGAAGAAGGAAGGAGAGGCGAAGAGAGGGAGGGGGAAGGGGCGAGAGGGAGGGGTTGGAGGGAAGAAGGAAGGAGAGGGAAGAGGAGGGAGGGGAAGGGGGAGAGGGAGAGGGTTTGGAGGGAGAAGAAGGAGAGGCGAAGAGAGGGAGGGGGAAGGGGGAGGAGGGAGGGGTTGGGAGGGGAAGGGGGAGGAGGGAGAGAGGGAAGAGGAAGGACGTAGGGGAGAAGAGGGAGAGGGAGGGGTTGGGGGGCGAAGGGGAGGAGGGGAGAGAGGAAGAGGGAAGGAGGGGGGGAGAGAGGGAGAAGGGAAGCGGGTTGGGAGGGGGAGGGGGGAGGAGGGCGAAGAGAGCGAGAGGGCGAAGGAGGGGCAGAGAGGGAGAGGGAGGGGGGATGAGAGGAGGGGGGAAGGGGGAGAAGGGAAGAAGAGGGAGGGGGGAAGGGGGAGAGGGAGGGGTTGGAGCGCGGGAAGGGGAGGAGGGAGGCGAGAGGAAGGGAAGGAGGGGCGAGAGAGGCGATGAGGGAGGTTGGAGGGGGAAGGGGGGCAGCGGGAGAAGAGGGAAGAGGAAGGAGGGGGGAAGAAGAAGGAGAGGGAAGAGAGGAGGGGGGAAGGGGGAGAGGGAGGGCGTGGAGGGAAGAAGAAGGAGAGGAAGAGAGGGAGGGGAAGGCGGGAGAGGGAGGGGTGGAGGGAGAAGGAAGGAGAGGGAAGAGAGGAGGGGGGAAGGGGGAGAGGAGGGTTGGAGGGAGGGGGAGGAGGCGAGAGAGGGAATAGGAGGAGAGGGGAAGAGAGGGAAGGGAGGGCGTTGGAGGGGGGAGGGGCAGGAGGGGAGCAGGGAAGAGGAGAGGGGGAGAGAGGGAGAGGGAGGGTTGGAGGGGAAGCGGGGAGGAGGGAGAGAGGCGAAGAGGGAAGGAGGGGGCAGAGAGGGAGAGGAGGGGAGAGAGGGAGGGATGTGCGAAGGGGGAGAGGAAGAGAGGGAGGGCGGGAAGGGGGGAGAGGGAGGGTGGAGGCGCGGGAAGGGGAGAGGGGAGAGCGAGGGAAGCAGGGAAGGAGGGGGAGCAGAGGAGAGGGAGGGGCGATTGAGGGGGAACGGGAGGAGGGAGGAGAGGAAGAGGGCAAAGGCAGGGGGGAAGAGAGGGAGAGGGAAGGGTGTGGATGGAAGAAGGAAGGGAGAGGGGATAAGAGAGGATGGGAGGAAGGGGTGAGAGGAAGAGAGCGGAGGGGGGATAGGGGGAGAGGGAAGAGAGGGAGGGAGAAGGGGAGGGAGAGCGGAGAGAGGTAGGGGGAAGGGAGAGGGAGGGTTGGAGGGGGGAAAAAAGAAGGAGAGGGAAAGAGGATGGAGGGGGCAGGGGAGAGGGATGAGTTTGTGAGGGGTTGGACCGGGAAAAGGAAGGATGAGGTGAAGAGATGGAGGGGGGAGGGGGAGAGGCGAGGGCATTGGGAGGGGGCAACAGGGGGAGGAGAGGAGAAAAGGGAAGAGGGAAGGAGGGGGAGAGAGGAACGGGAGTGCGACGGGCGAAGAAGAAGGAGAGCGGAAGAGAGGGAGGGGGCGGAAGGGGAGAGGGGAAGAGAGGGAGGGGCGGAAGGGTGGAGAGGGAAACGAGGAGGAGGGGAAAGGGGAGAGGGAAGAATTTGGCGAGGGGGAAGGGGGAGAGAGGGGGGGGCTTGGAGGTGGAGAAGGGGGAGCAGGGGCGAAGAGGAAGAGGGAAAGGGAGGAGGGAAGAGAAGGAGGGGGGGGAAGGGGGAGAGGGAGGGGCTTTGGCGAGGAGCGAGAAGGGTGTTAGGATATCGACTCAGGTCCGGTGAGTGGTTTGGTTTTGAATGACGTGATTTTCTGAATTTCGATCGCAGTTGCTTCTCTGTGCTCGCTGGCGGCTGTTCTTCATGTATGTTTGTGTGTTGTGTTTTAATTTGTGCTGTGAGGGTCAAGTGATTGTTGTGGTTGTTGGGGTGTTTGTGTGTTGTCGTTGTGTGTGTGTGTCTATATGTTATGTGTGTGTGTTGCGTTGGTATGTGTCTATGTTGGTGTGTGTGTGTGCCTGTGTGTGTGTGTGGTTGTGTGTGTGTGTGTGTCTATGCTTGTGTGTGTTGTGTTTGTATGCTGTCATGTTGTGTGTGTGTTGTGTGTGTGGCTGTGTGTGTGTGTTTGTATGTGTCTATGTTATTGTGTGCTGTGTGCTTCCTCGTATGTGTCCTATGTGGTGTGTGTGTGTGTGTGTTGTATGTGTTGTGTGTGTGTGCTCGGTGTGTGTGTGGTGTGTGTGTGTGTGTGTGTGTGGTGTCGTTTGTATGTGTTCTATGTTTGTGTGCTGCTGTTTGTATGTGTCTATGTTGTGTGTGTGTGCTGTTTTGTATGTTGTCTATGTTGTGTGGTTGCGTCTTCGTGTGCTGTGTGCTGTGTGTGTGCTGTGTTGTTGGTGTGTGTCGTGTGTGCTGTGTGTGGTGTCGTGATGTGTGTGTGTGTGTGTGTGTTGTGTGTGTGTGTGTTTGTGATGTGCCTCGCTATGCTGTGTGTGTTTGTGTGTGTGTCTGTATGGTGTGTTTCTAATCGCATCTGTCATCGGTGTCTGTTCTGTGTGCGTCCGCATCTACAACCGCAGGCGCACCAACTCACAGCACATCGACACAAACTCCCCCCTAAACCCCCCTCTTATTCGCTGCAGTCGTCTGTTACACAGAGCGAATGTGGCGTGGCGGCGCTCTGCCATGCTCTCACGTGGGCGTTGGAAGGTGTAGGGTGCGCCCACGGCTTACACAGAGACCTGCCTGCGCGACGCCCGTGTGTGAACCCGCCGATGCAGCAACGGGGGAACTGCGTCAGCACGGTGTCTGTTCCTTGGCCCTGAGGGTTTCTCCGGCTGGCATGTGTCCGTGCGCAATACGGTGAGTTTCCCTTCCTTTCGGAACGGTCAGTGGATAGGTAGATGGTTGGAACAGATAGATGAATAGATGAGTGATAGATGGTTGGAATAGATAGATATATATATAGAGTGATATGACATGGTTGGAATAGAATAGTTTTGAATGAGATGAGTGATAGATGGTTTGAATAGATGGCTATGAATAGAGACTAATAGATGATTGGAAATAGATAGTATTATAGATGACTGATAGATGCGTTGGAATAGATTAGATGAATCAGAAAATACTGATACGGATTGGTTGGAATACGATAGCTCATGAAATAGATGAATGATAGATGTTGGAATAGAGAGATGGAGTAGCATGAGTGATTAGATGGTTTTGAATAGCAGAGTATGAACTAGATGAGTGAGTAGATGGCTTTGAATTAGAAAGATGAATAGCATGGATAATAGATGTTTGGAATAAGAGCATGAATAGATGACTATTTGAGTTAGAGAGTATGAATTAGGAGATGAGGTGATAGATGATTTGGAATAGAGAGATGAATAGTATTGACTGATAGCAGCGTGTGGAATAGATAGCATGAAGTAGCTATTGACTGATTAGTAATGGTTGGAATAGGATAGTAGTGAATAGATGACTGATAAGTATTGGTTGGATAAGATAGGATGAATAGATGACTAATAGATGGTTGGAATAGAGAGCCCATGAATAGACTTACTGATAGATGGTTGGAATAGAAGGAGGATGAATATTCATGAGCTGAATAGATCATTGGAACAGCATAAGATGAATATGATGAGTGAAGAGATAAATAATACGAAATTGTATTGAAAATTAATCATGAATATGAATGTTGAGATTTTCTTCATGAGAAAGACAAGAAAAAAAGACAAGAAAAGAAAGAAAAAAGAAGCATGAAAGCAAGAAAAAAAAGAGCAAGAGAAAAAC
>NW_020870544.1:528535-531035 GCF_003789085.1 Penaeus vannamei | reverse complement strand
ATTTTACAAATTTTTGACCCTGTTTTTTGTTTTTTTTTTTTTTTCATTCGGTAAGTAATTTGTACAAATTATGGATAATGTGAAACAAGTGTCATTATAGAAATATTCAATAATTAGTTTTAAAAAATACGAAAAGTATAGAGGAACATACAAATGGTAAACACTACAAAAAACTAACGCACCGAGAGCTTCCCTTCAGGAAAGTGCAGATGAAAAATATTGACAAAAAGGAGGAGGAGGAGGAGAGGGTCGTAGGGTGTTACAAAGGCGATTTCTTACGGCCTCGCAGCATCTTCCAAAGCCTTTAAGAAGTCCGACTTGATGGCGATACTCGTCTAACCTGTTTCGGAAGCGCCTCTGGAAGGACGTTAAGGAAAATGCGTCGCTAAAACTCCTTACTTAAAAAACGGGCTGTTTTTGCCTTCAATTTCCTGCGCCATAGAGTCTCAATCATTTCTCTAATCATCGGCTTCATCACTTATCGAGGGAATCTTGGGTCGAGGATGAATTATTCATACGATCTGGAAGTAGAGAGAATATTTTGCCTTCAGGAGGACGCGTTGCATAACCTGTGACTGATGGTCGCTTGCAGGCCCGGCGCCCTGAGCTCTGGTGGCGAGTGCGCGACGCGAAGGGCGCTGCTGGATCAACAGTGATTTCTATAACAATTGTCACTATTCAATTTTATCCTTTTTTTACCATCATTATTATTATTATTGGATATTATTATTGTTGTTGTTATCAATATTATTATTTTGGGATATTATTATTGTTGCTGTTATCATCATTATTATTGTTTTATTATTATCATCAATACTGCTATAAATATCATCATTATTATTATTATTATCAATATTATGATTACTGATATTATTTTCATTAACGTTTTTATGTTTTATCACCGTTATTATCATAATTATTACTATTCTTATCCTTACTATTATGGGCGGGCTGCTGTTGCCTCATGTCTTCCATCCTCTGCAGTATTCTGCTTTTGAGTTCGTTTGACTTTTGCGGTTTTACAATTACTGAAACAATTAGCATATCCATGACAGATTTCTAATTACAGTGAAAAACAAGCAAAACTAACCTTTTTGGGGTGGGTGGGGAGGGGTTACAGACCAACATAACAAAAAAGAGTCAAATATTATGCAATCATCATAAAAAGATCGTATAAACAAGAAAACATTCATTCTTTACTCTGCCTTCTATTCTTTTTTATCGTTCAAAATCAGTTCCGCATTCTTTCCCATTCCTTCCTGAAATGCCAGAAATATCAATATGAATTTAGTTTTAAGTTCAGATGAGATTGTTAAGCCTGTAATCTTGTATTTGTGGACCCAGTATCAAGGAGCAATTTTGGTCTTTGATTTGTACAATATTTCTTGTAATCAATATTGACTGTTAAAGGGTAACGGAATCGTCGTGAAAAATATTATGTGTTACTCACGTCTATATCAATAAATGTGATGAAAATGCAGGTGACTTTTTTATAACTTTGTCCCTACTTCTTTTGCAGAATCCGTGTGTGTGTGTGTGTTTATATGTATGTATATTTATATGTATATGTGTGTGTTGTGTGTTGTGTGTGTGTGTATATATTAATATATATATATGTATAATATGTGTGTGTGTGTGTGTGTGTGTGTGTGTGTGTGTGGTGTGTGTGTGTGTGTGTGTGTGTGTGTGTGTGTGTGTCTGTGCTCACAGTATATCACACTGTAACAGTACCACTGCCACTGCAAAGTACCCAAATGTGTTCGCATCTCCATGATTTTCGTACCTTTAAAATACGCCATAAATCATTAACCGGTTTGAAAACTGAGACGCAGGTACCGGGGTCGAGCCGCGCGCCCCTGCCCGGGCGAGTTACGTAAGGGTCCTCGAAGGACGACCTCCGCGCGAGGCGACCCCGAGGAGGAGGTGGCCGAGCGCTCGGGAATTCCATAAAATTCGCGCGCGCGCGCATGCACATGCAAGAGCCAGGAGAGGCATCAGGGTTTACCTTAATTTAGGCCATTACACGCACATATATATATAATTATATAATATATATATATATATATATATATATATATATATATATATATATATATATATATATATATATATTATATATAATATATATATATATATATATATATATATATATATTATATATATATATATATTATATATATATGTATGTGTGTGTGTGTGTGTGTGTGTGTGTGTGTGTGTTGTGTGTATAAAATATATATATGTATATATATATATATATATATATATATATATATATATAATATATATATATATATATATATATATATATATATATATATATATATATAATACATATATATAGTATATATATAAATATATATTATATATATATAATATATATATGTATATAATATATATATATATATTACCCATACAATTAAGCTCACCAAATTATCATATCAGACAAGTTAAGCATTAATCAACCATCACGCAAAAGTACTGTTCATGAGGAACTTTC
>NW_020870544.1:521035-523535 GCF_003789085.1 Penaeus vannamei | reverse complement strand
ACAGAAGGAGTAGCATTAGCAGTAGGAGATAAAAAAAAAAAAAAAAAAGCAGAAACATAAGAAAAAAATGAAGAAAAATCTGAATTAGAAGCAGTAGCAGAAGATAATGATGAAGAAACAGAAAAAAAAGAAGCAGAAACTAGAAGAGGACGGAGAAAAAACAGAAATATGAGTATCAGTAGCAGAAGAAGATGATGAAGAAGTAGAAACAGAAAAAAAGAAAAACACACTAAAAAAGGCAGAAACAAGAAGAGGAGAAAAAAAAACGGAAACAAGAAGAGGATGAAGAAAAAGCAGAAATATCAGCATCAGTAGTAGAAGCAGATGAAGAAGACGACCCAACCGACCCCCCCCCCTCGTCCTCCTCCTCCTGAAGAACCCCGCAAACAGGTCCCGCCCACTAAACGCCCCGCCCACCTCGCCTCTCGGGCCAAAGGTTCACACCAGTGAATATTTAGACTGACGTTCACTTCAAGGTGGCGCTCCGGGGTGGATCTCTCGTGTAATTACGTTAATTATGCGCTCGAATCACTGCAACTTAGGGTGAACTGATGGTTGAGACGTTCTTAGTAGGTGAGGAAAGTGGTTGTTGGGGGAGGGAGAGAGGGAGAGGGGGAGGGAAGGGGAGTGGGGAGGGAGGGAGAGAGAGAGAGAGAGAAGGAGAGACAGAGACAGAGAGAGGGAGGGAGACAGAGAGAGCTTGGGAGGGAGAGAGAGAGAGAGAACCAGAGAGACAGAGAGAGAGCTGGGGAGGGAGGGAGAGAGAGACAAAGACAGACAGACAGAAAGACAGACAAGGAAACAGAGGTAGTGAGAGAAACCCAAGGTGTGTTTTTTACACAACAAATTTCAACTCCTCCCATACCACACGAACATGCAAATCTTCGGTTACCTTCTTGCATGCAGCCACACATCCTCGACGCATCACATGTCAGCAAATGGAGATTCCAAACGCTCTCGACTTCTTATCGTTTTTTCCGACCCTGCTCAGATGCACCATTTGCACTACGGTCCCCTGCAATTCTACCGCAGGGAAAAAATATATTTATCTACATGGGGCCCTCCAATCCCCCTCCCCCCTATTGTAAATCTGGACCACGCCTTGCCTTGACTTTGAGAATTCTTAAGAAGGGCATTAGATGACGAGTACGATTTCCTTCGTTCAATTTACCTGCTATTGTTCAGATTGCGTGTTTTCTTTCATTGAGGCCCGTACTCTTAAAACCTTCGCCTGTGCTGGCGTTCGCCTGGCGAAGCTTCGCCAGGCGAACCTCTGAGTGAGGGAGGCCTTACTTTTAAACCCAACGGTCGCCAGGGCGGGCGAAGGGATCGCCAGGCGCTAACATCTTGCATTCCTGCTAAATCTAGCGCAAATTTGTTTACATCTGCAGTGCACATAACATAACCTAAACTTAATTATTTACCTCGAGAGAAGACGAAAATGTTGTTTCCGCAATAGTCTCACTTTATACTATAACAAAGGAGTTAAAATTAACTTTATACTTTATGCTATACTACACTTTATACTATAATAAGGTTAACTTTATGGCCCGTACTTTTAAAACCTGCTTTTTCTCGCGTTTTTTTTTCATTCGCGGAAGCGCTAGATTTATCAGGAATCCAAGATGTTAGCGCCTGGCGATCCCTTTCGTTCGCCAGGCCTGGCGAACACCTGCCTTAGTTTAAAAGTAAGGCCTCCCTCACTCGGATGTTCGCCTGGCGAAGCTTCGCCAGGCGAACGCCAGCATTGGCGAAAGGTTTTAAAAGTACTTTATACTATACTATATCAACTTTATACTTTAACAAAAGAGTTTAAAAATTACTATTTTACTATTCCTAACTGATATAAGATATTGAACTGTAGGCCTACAAGGGTATCATTAGACACGCCTCATTATAGGGCGGTGGAGCACTACAGCTCTGTTTCTATAGCCAAAAGTAAACATGCCGCCATAAAAACACTTCTGGTAACATTTGTGAAAAGAACATTATCCCTACAACCAAAATAACAAGAACCTAAATCTAAATAAGTCATCTCGGGGGTGGGGGGTAGGGGGGTAGGAATACAGCTGATGTCTTGAGCTCTCGACTGGAACATCGAAGGTCTTGAAAAAAATACTTATATACGTTATTTCATAATGAATTATGATTTTAAGATATTTTAGAATTTCAATGTGATTCCTACATCATATCATACACAAATATGTTACTAATTTATAACTTGAAAGCAAGAAAATGGTATTCTAACAGCTCTCGCGCCTTTGCTTCGCCAGGCTGTTCCAATATGATCTTTCGCCAGCCCTGGCGAACGTTCGCCAGGCATGGTTTTAATAGTACGAAATTCCGGATCGCCCGGCGAAACCTTTCGCCAGCCCTGGCGAAAGGTTTTAAAAGTACGGGCCTGAGACTACTGAATAGTTAGAAATCTTCAGCCTACTAAAACAACGAAGATCCTATCAATAGAGAGTCGTATAAAGATCTTAAATAGTACTGAAAGCCT
>NW_020870544.1:506035-516035 GCF_003789085.1 Penaeus vannamei | reverse complement strand
TGGTTACTTTAAAGATACATTATTGTTCAAAGATTTAAGGATATTGTAGTTTGTCATACAATTAGTCAACCATTTTTCATTTCACAGGGCTATCACCATATGCTACAACTACACTAGTCTGCAGTTCTTTTCTATATATTTTTTCCTTTTTTTAAACTAAATTGGAAAATGAAGGTAAAACCAGAAATGTACACTTGAAGAAAAAAATCCTTATATTTCTATATAACTTTGGATAATAATTATCATATAAATATTTTACCAACTATGCATTTGACGAAAAAAAAAATATTTTTTTTTTGCTCGGGAGGTGTCCACTGCAGCAGTGAAAACGGTATTCATATAAAATAAAACCCGAGAAACTTTTGCAGCAAGAAGCGTAGTGGCACAAAAATCATAATTTAAACATCATGATGTGGAGACTACGCCATATTCCTTAGATACGATTATCAAATACTTTTACATATAGCTAAAGAAAAATTCTTTCTTCACTTTCATTCGATTGTTTTGTTTTGATGAGGCTGACGCGAGTGTTGGGCGAGGCCTGGGGCGGTGGTTCTTTTCGCAATGTAGTCATAATATTAGGGGTGAATGGGTGTACAATAATATAAAATTCTCTGCTTTCTCTCTCTCTCTCTCTCTCTCTCTCTCTCTCTCCTCTCTCTCTCTCTCTCTCTCTCTCTCTCTCTCTCTCTCTCTCTCTCTCTCTCTCTCTCTCTCTTGCATTTGGTCCATAGACCCGTATTTACAATTCATGAAAAAATGTTACGACATACCATTCTTACGTACAATATTTGATATCTTAATATTGAGGTATCCCGTAGTTATTTATGTAGCCTTTAATAGCATCCCTTGAAATTGATATCCCGTCATTACATGTATCCTTTGATAACATATCTTGGAACTGATGTATCCCGTTGTTATATGTGGCCTTACCTGTCCTAAAGCACTTGTAGAGACATTTTCCAAGACAGTAGTTGAAATTCATGTTAAAGTCAGTAGTTATTTGGTCTGCGAACCTCCATGCCAGGGGTTCCCAACCTAAGGGCCACGGGGTCCTTTCTGGTGGGTCATGGAGCAATATGGAAAATTTGATGTCTAATGAAACTGAATTTCATCCCACCTACAATACCTACATATAATCCATTGGAATATTTCCGTATCGCGTTCTGGTCCTGTAGCTATTGACACTATTACATTATTCATAACTAGACATTTACTGAACAGGGCCATGAAGATAATGTATTGGTCGGCGCCACAGAACGGAAAAGGTTGGACCCACTGCTCTATACGAGGTCAATGGCTTGATGTTCTTTAAGAATCTTGTGTCTAGATTCAAATATTTGTCTTTTTGTGTTGTGCTTTCTTAGTATAAAATCAACATACACAAATCTTTGTAACTGATAGTCAAGATAAGTTTAGTGTATTAATTATTTAGTGTATTAATCTTGGGTCAGTGATGAAGACATATTATATAACCGTTCGTTAAATGTAAATGTATCGTGTTCCCCATGAATGAAATAAGATTCATATTACAATGTAATAATCAACACCACAAGTATACTCCATAGTGTTGTACACTGCATTACGTAACCACCGATATTTGGTTCGCAACGGACTGAAACACTGAGGCTCCATGCCAGTCAGTTGGTGATAAATTCTAGTGTTTACTGAGCAAGCCTTTCGAGAACTATCGATTGCCTATATAGGGGAATACTTTTTTGTGAGAACAGTCCCATTTAAATTCTTGAAAGTCTGTTATTTTAACTATTTTACATGCAACGGCACAATGGGTCTCAGCCTCTGACGATATTAATTGGGAACAATAGTAATGATATTTATTGTTGTTGTTGTAATTATTAGTATTACTACTAATAATAATAATAATATTATTCTTTTCATAGTATTTAACATCCCAAGATATTTGATCAACAAATCCTCACTATAACACATATGCACCTTAACACTAGATTTCTGAAAGTAATGACCCCTGGGACATGTCCAGCTCCCTCCTGCTGGCGGAAAGAGCAATGCAACTCCACCATGGAGTCCCTTTTCTTTCCATGTTTATGCTATATATATATATATATATATATATATATATATATATATATATATATATATATATATATATATATATGTGTGTGTGTGTGTGTGTGTGTGTGTGTGTGTGTGTGTGTGTGTGTGTGTGTGTGTGTGTGTGTGTATGTGTGTGTTATTTTCTCTTTCTCTTTAACTCTATTAGATAATTGTTCCATTTAATTGTACTTTTCTTATTATTTATTGCTTTTCATGTTATCTCTATATGATGAACAATTACTTCACTTCTTTGCAATACTTTTGCAATATGTAATCATCATCTTCCTCAGATTTCGCCTTTTTTGTAAACCTTTTCATTTTGTTCTTATTCTAGTTATTTCCTGCTTCTTTTCTTGGGTATTCATTATTCATGTAACCTTGTTTGGTATAATTACGTTATTTTGAAATATATATTAATATTATATATTCTTTCTTTTGTAAAAATTTATTTAGCTTTATCATGTTTTCTCCACATAATTGTACTTGTTTTACTGCAGGTCCGTTTTATGTATTTGAAGTATCACAGTTTATATATGTCTTTGTTTTATTTTTATATCTCAGTAACACCAAAATGCCCGGTCAGATTACACTGTATATGTGATAGCACCTATAACCTGTTTACACCTAATACAACTCAATTTCAATTTCGGTGTGTAAACCGTCTGTTCCAACTTCTGCATCTGAAATACACACCTTTTGGGGATGTGTTCCCAGGCACAAAGAAACGGCGGTTAACAGGTTGGCAACGCTGACGAGGAACTTTTAGATAGAGATGACCTGCATATCAATGAAAAGTGAGCTATGCACTTAAGGCTTGGCGACTTAATGGCTGACAGGATCAATTTGTGGGTGTTTCTAGGTTGGTTTATATTTGCCATCCCTCGGCCTCTGTCGGGTTGTTGTCCATTTCAAGGTGGTTTGCTTAATACGGTTTCTTTGAGTGTAAGTAAGACAGGGTGGATGTTTCTTTTCTATGTGTGTGTTTAATGCGTATTTTTGATAAGTAAATTATACTCTTTAGTTAAGACGTAGCCAGTATTTTTCTTTGCACTTTAAGACACAGTGTTCAAAGAAAAAAATATTTTTGCATTTCGACAATGCCTAACATATACAACGTGCAAATGTGTTCTTACATGATGCATGCTAATTTATCTTCCGCGGTTCCTCAGGCAGCACTCACGTTATTTGGCCCGTACCTTCGAGAACCCAAACTTCCTGTGTATTTTCAAGATCGGTGGCGTTTGCCTTCTGAACATGATTACGAGCATCTATATCATCATTATTATTATTATTATTATTTTCTATTGCTTTTACTATTTTACTCCATGCACCATAATACTGAATATTCTTTCAACTGGGGAAGACTTGACTACAACCTATTTTAGAAATCATTCGAAAATTTGTCGTTTTCTTATACATGTTGTCCTTATTTATCTGTAAGACAGGCCCTTCGGCAATATTTATACATTCTATTTTTTAAAAGACGAGACTGGGACACCGATTAGAAATAAGATCGCATCCTCTGTACCATGAGAGAAAATCGAAGAAAATTCTACCTTCTTGTATTCCTGTCTATAATACAGAAGAAAAAAACGATTAAATGAGAGAAAATCGAAAAAAGAAATCTACTTTCTTGTATTCCCGTCTAAAACACACAAAAAAGAAAATAAATGAGTGAAAATCGAAGAAAGGAAACTCTTTTTGTATCCCCAGGTCTGAATTATAGAAAATCAATTAAAAGAGAAAATCCCCAAAAAAAATTACCCTCTTGTATTTCCAAGTCTAAAATACAAAAAAAAAAAAAAAAAAAAAATGAATGAGAGAAAATCGAAGAAAGTAAATCTACCTTTTTGTATCTCCGTCTAAAATACAGAAAAAAAACACAATTAGATTCGCCGTTCAGAATACATCATCATCCCCTAACAACGTCCATCCCCAAGTACATACGATTCATACCTGGGTCTCCTCCCCATCATTCAAGCCACATATTCCATCCCCTTACCCAGCCCGACGACTTACATGAACTTAAATCATCTAATTGATATTCAGGGATGATAACCATAATCGTTTCGACCTTGAATGGCCCAGGAAAGGAGAGAGAATTCCTCTTCGTCCTTCCAGATGTTCCAGAGTTCTTTAGAGACGAGGAAAAGAAGGAAAAAGCGGGGAAGAAAACGAAACAGTGCTGAGTAATGGAACCCTTCGATAAACATCTTGGAGACGATGAAAAAAAAACAAAAAAACGTCGATAATAAATGGGTGTGCTTCCTCTTGACACCTGTAAGAACCGGTTTCTTTTGCTTCCCGCGGTCTAATCTTCTTGTCCATAGTTGTATTATATTTCTGTTTTCTCTTCTTCTTTTTTTCTCTTTCTTTCTTTCTTTTTTTGTGGAGGGGGTAACCCTTCTTGAGTTCAGTTAAGCGTGTTTGTCTAAGTAATGTGATGTCGTTTTCAGCAAGGTGGGTGGCGTGTGTGTTTGTGTGTGTGTGTGTGTGTGTGTGTGTGTGTGTGTTGTGTGTGTGTGTTGTGTTGTGTGTGTTTGTGTGTGTGTGTGTTGTGTGTGTGTGTGTGTGTGTGTGTGTGTGTGTGTGTGTGTGTGTGTGTGTGTGTGTGTGTGTGTGTGTGTGTTTGTATGTGTGTGTGTGTGTGTGTGTGTGTGTGTGTGTGTGTGTGTGTATGTGCGTGTGTGTGTGTGTGTGTTTGCGTAAGCGCGTGCGTGTATGTGTGAGTAAGCGTACTGGTGTGTGAATTTGTCTAAGCGGGTGTGTGTGTGTGATTGTGCGCGCGCGTATATATGTGTGTGTAAGTACGCGCATCCGCGATACACATACGTACAATATATTCTCAAATGAAATATACCTGTACCTCTCCCACTACAGGAGGAAAACCTGTTTTTATTCAATCTCCTGGCCTTCCAGTATCATTTTAACACTGGTTGACGGGGCAATAAGGTTGCCAAACATGTTTTATCGCCGAAAAAATCTGTTCAATACTCCTCCCATCTCTTCTCTCGTTTTTCTATCTTTACTTCTATTCTCTCTCTCTCTCTCTCTCTCTCTCTCTCTCTCTCTCTCTCTCTCTCTCTCTCTCTCTCTCTCTCTCTCTCTCTCTCTCTCTCTCTCTCTCTCTCTCACCCTCTTTCCTTTCTTTCCCCCTTTCGTCTCTCCTCTTTCCAATCAAGTGGTGAAAATGAGGAATATAAAATACATGAAACTTTGTTTACATTCTTTATTTATGCTCATGATGAGGTGTAGTATTTTTCGGAATGATTTAAGGGAAACATATCATATTTACACAGTAATAAAGGAAGAAAAAGAAGAGATTTACAGCGTCTAATGAAATGTGCATGTGCTATACATCAGTTCGTCGTGGTGAAAGAATTATTACTTATGACAAATACGGCAAAAGGAGATGTTTATGAGGCTTCGAAGCGATCTTTCTGTTGTCATTAGCCACTTCGCCCTCTTCTTCATATATCGGTTGTTGTTCTGATATTATCATAAATAATACTACTTCAATCTATTGTATTTTTCCTTGTCTCGTGTCCTCGATGTGGTCCTCCCACTCCGTGTGCTTCTTCCTCCCCCTTTTCCTTTTCGAAAATTTTGATTCTCCTTCACAGCCCCTTTGGCTACTTCTCCTCCTCTTGACTCCGTGTCTTCTGCTTCTCCCCCTACGTCTCCGTCTGCGTCTGCCTTCCGCCTACCCGTGGTGGACAAACATCCCTCTCGAGTGGGGCATCTGGACGAAGGACCCGCTCACTTTGGCGTCGGCGAGGGAGCCAGTGTCCCCCGTCGAGGCCCTCTCGCCGTCGGGGGTATCGAAGCCGAAGAAGTCGCTGCCCTGAATCCTGAGCATGAACTTGAAGGCGGAGGGAAGGATCTTCTCGGCGCGGTCCAGCCTCTTCAGCTCCTTCTCGGTCACGGTCCGGCCCTCGGCCTTGGCCACGGCGAACAGGATCCTGCGGGTCACGGGCATGAACGCCATCAGGACCTCGAAAATGTTCTGCGAGTCGAAGGGGTCGGCCTGAGAGCGAGTCATCTTGCTGGTCAGATCTGTCATGGTCTTGGCAACCTCGGGCAGGATGTCGATGGTCGCCGCCACCACGTTCTCATGCTCGCCCAGGCTCTTCGCCCTCGCCGGCCGCAGCACGCCCAGGGCCTCGTACCTCTGGGCCGAGACGGCACACGCGCACGTCGCACAGGCTAGGAGGATCTGCGGGAAACGAGAGCTGCTTTACAGGATTCACTCGGAAATTCGAGTTTAAGAATATCAATTATAGTAAATATGATAAAGACCACCATAAATACAACAATAATAATATGACCAGAACAAGAATCTCTCCTAAATTACAAGAGAACTGCAAACTCCATGAACTATAAATAGAACACTCAAAAGCGAATTACAGAAGCAATATTACCCCTTTAGATCCTACAGAACGAATGAAAAGAAACGGAAAAGAAAAAAAAAACGACAACAAAAACAAGATGCACTCACCCGGAGGTACATCTTAGCAACAGAAATATGAGACTGGAATGAAGACGAGGCAGCGCTGGCATCGCTTATATAGAGTTCGTTCCGCCCGAACAGTTGCCAGCGGGTGCAGGAGCACTTGAAGGATCTGCTTTGCCCGAAGGTTAGAGCTTTGCGGAAGCGCAGGTGCTGGCTGTGGGAGAGGTGTGTGGGATATACGTCTCTGTCCTTTCTTTCTCTCATCTCGTTTTCTCTCTCTCTCTCTCTCTCTCTCTCTCTTTGACTGTTGTTACTTATAACAATTTATTTCCCTGTCACTGTTTTTTTCTCTCTCTCTCTCTCTCTCTCTCTCTCTCTCTCTCTCTCTCTCTCTCTCTCTCTCTCTCTCTCTCTCTCTCTCTCTCTCTCTTTCGCCCTCTCTCCCTCTCTCTCTCTCTGTTTCTGTCCTTTTCCCCATTGCTCACTTTGTCTGCCTGACTCTCTCCCTCTATCCTGTACCTCTCCCACTACATACATCCCATTAGTACAAAAAAAGGCCATAACTTTAAATCCACAGTAACTTCCTCAACGCAGTACCCCCTCCCCCCTCAAACGGTCATCAATGCCCCCCCCCTACTCGACCGGACCAGAAGTCCCTATATAAAGGATGCACTCGCTCCCCGGCCACACACAACCTTCGACCCCGCTCTTGGACGTCGCTCAGCCACACATTGCAACATGGTCTTTAAGGTTGGCAGAGGCAGGCTCTCACGCAGGCACGCACGCACACTCACTTGCGTGGCGTGTCAGCGTGTGTGTATAGAATCTATGTAATAGTTTTGTAATTGCATATGTGTATTTGAATTTTCGTGTGTTTGTATATATATATATATATATATATATATATATATAATATATATATATATATATATATATATATATATATTATATATATATATATATATATATATATATATATATATATATATATATATATATATATATATATATATATATATGCATATATATATACATTTACACATACATGTATAGATACATATGTAAATTTTATTTATTCATTTGTATTGTAGTGTATATATTATGTAAATATATATACACAAATAAATCCAAATGTATGTACATACATATGTACATACCTATCTACAAATATCTATATATATTATAGACATGCATATTCATATATTTATACATATACTTATAAGATACAGCATTTATCATATGTGCATAAATATTACTTACATATAATTATATGTATATACTTATATTTATACATAAGTGTAGCACATATGCATATAAATATACATATATACACATACATATAAATATACATATATACACATACATATATTTATGTCTGAATAAATAAACACACACATATATTTATATTCATAAATACATAGATACATACATAAATATACACCCACACACATGTATATATAAATATACATATATTTATTTATAAATATTCACATATATATATGTGTAAATTATATATATGCATATATACATATACATATACGTGTGTATATATACATGTGTGTGTTGGGGGGAGTGTGCAATATGTATATATATAGATATATAGATATATAAGATATAAATGTATGTCTTCCTTCATGCCTTGTCATTGACCTGCGCTGACTTTCTTCTGTGCAGGTCCTCTTGGTCGCAGCCGCCGTGCTCTGCCTCGGCCGGGCGTCCCCGCAGAGGTACCAAGCCCTGGGCGTCCTGCAGCCCCAGAACTCTCGTGACCTGGGCGACTACGAGAACATCGTCGCCGCCACCATCGACGTGCTGCCCGAAATCGTCAAGGTCTTCAGCAAGATCACTCAGGCCCGGGGCAGGCCCAGTGAACCCCAGATCATCAATAGGGTCATGACAGAGTTCTTGCCCATCACACGCAAGGTCATGGAGGCCACGGAGAAGGTGGAGGGCACCAAGATCCCGGACGACACGTACCACCGCTTCAACGCCGCCGAGAGGGTCATGCCTCACGTGGTCACCTTCATGGAGCAGCTCAGGGCCATGGACTTCTTTGGAATCTCCACCACCACGAAAAGGTCCATTTAACGTCTGTAGCGTTGCTATCCACTCGACTTCGAACGAGCTCTTTGGCAGTTCCTCTCTCTCTGTCATCGTGTCCCCTCTTCCATTGTTTGATTTGGTTTCTATCGCATTTATGTTCATATGTAAACAGTATCTCTTCTTAAAGCTGTCAGTCCAAATCTCTCTGCTAGAGGTATCCTCTAAGTAAATATTAGTATAGAATTGTACAGTGTACAAGTAAAGATATATAAACACAATAAATTTTGTATCATTGCATCCGATCCCATGATGAAAATTCAAATCAGATAAGATGCAAGAACATTAAGAGAAGTGACGAAGGTAACATAAATAAGGAATGTTCTGAATGAAATCGATCGGTTTTTGTGTTGTTAATAAATTGTCTTTCGCGAATAACAATGATATAGACTAAATCTTCCATGTGATTACCATTGTTCTTATGACATAATGTTTCTTCTTTAGTCAGGTACTCTAAATATCTACGGTTCCCATATCTATAACCTAAAAATACTTTGAGATCCAACCCCAAGGGCCACCTAGATGTCTAGCTAAGCCACTACATATACATACGATATGATATAAATAGATTGGCACACGCTGGCACACAGGCACATATTACAAAGACAGGGAAAGTAGGGGCCAGAGAAGTGGGATATAGAGAAATGGCGTGACATATTCAAATAAAAAATCAATAAAGTTGATAGGAAAATACTGAGAGACAGAAAGAGTAAAAAACAAAAGGAAAACCAATGATATAGTTATTAAGATAGAGTCAAGGCAGAGAGAAAGAGACACAGAGACAGAAATTGTATTAGCCTTTTTACTAACTATTGTTGGTGATCAGGAAATCATACATAACAGACCAGCACGTGAAACCCATGCGACTGAGCCCCTAGACCAATGGCATTCAAGCTGTGAGCCGTGGATTGCTTCCTACGTGAGCTTCGGAAAAATCAAGATCAAAATAACAAAGCATAGATAAAAATAAATAATTTCAATCTACAGTAAGTTCTTCTCTTCACCCACTCTCACTCCTACTCTCTTTACTTACTTAGCAGGGCACCTCTACTGTTGATGCCCTTCCCCTTGGGCATGGCTCCCTCCTTCCTCATCCTAATTTGGCCGCGCCCTGGGTATCACGTCAGCACCGTTGCTTCAAGCCTTCTATGCATTAATTGCTATCTGCTCCGTCTAGTCCACCCTAAACTTTATTAATCAATAAGGAAAATGTGTTTTTAGATCAACTATTCGTCTGCATCAAACATCCTCCCACCTCTCTATCTATCTCTTTCTCTCTTTTTGTCTCATTCTCTTGACCTTTCTTGAACTCATTATTTCCTCCCTTCTATTTCTTTCAGTTGATGGATATAGTTAGTAACAAGATAACCA
>NW_020870544.1:491035-501035 GCF_003789085.1 Penaeus vannamei | reverse complement strand
CCTTTTTACTGTTGATGATCAAGAAAATACATAACACATCAACACGTGGAACTCCTAGACATGGCATACAAGCTGTGGGCCACGGGCTGCCTCCCACGTGGGCTATGGATATCTCCTTGCTTCAGAAGGCTTTAGAGATAAGAAGGAAGGACAAACATTAAATTAGTTTCCGATCCTAGGTGCTGTCATGTAACAAAAGAGCATAACTGTTGATTTTTACAGGGAAAGTAGGGGCCAGAGAAGTGGGATATAGAGAAATGGCGTGACATATTCAAATAAAAAATCAATAAAGTTGATAGGAAAATACTGAGAGACAGAAAGAGTAAAAAACAAAAGGAAAACCAATGATATAGTTATTAAGATATAGAGTCAAGGCAGAGAGAAAGAGACACAGAGACAGAAATTGTATTAGCCTTTTTACTAACTATTGTTGGTGATCAGGAAATCATACATAACAGACCAGCACGTGAAACCCATGCGACTGAGCCCCTAGACCAATGGCATTCAAGCTGTGAGCCGTGGATTGCTTCCTACGTGAGCTTCGGAAAAATCAAGATCAAAATAACAAAGCATAGATAAAAATAAATAATTTCAATCTACAGTAAGTTCTTCTCTTCACCCACTCTCACTCCTACTCTCTTTACTTACTTAGCAGGGCACCTCTACTGTTGATGCCCTTCCCCTTGGGCATGGCTCCCTCCTTCCTCATCCTAATTTGGCCGCGCCCTGGGTATCACGTCAGCACCGTTGCTTCAAGCCTTCTATGCATTAATTGCTATCTGCTCCGTCTAGTCCACCCTAAACTTTATTAATCAATAAGGAAAATGTGTTTTTAGATCAACTATTCGTCTGCATCAAACATCCTCCCACCTCTCTATCTATCTCTTTCTCTCTTTTTTTGTCTCATTCTCTTGACCTTTCTTGAACTCATTATTTCCTCCCTTCTATTTCTTTCAGTTGATGGATATAGTTAGTAACAAGATAACCATCGAATTTATACATTGTTATTCACATCTATACATACTGAGGTAAGGGAACATATTACTTAAGAATACGTATAGCATTATGCAAATGAATGTTAAAAGTAAATTAACATAGAACAGGTGTACCTCAGACTAGTGGAGATTTTTATAATGCCCTTATAATGAACTTTTCTTGTTCTGTCTTTATTTCCCATTCTCTCGTTGAAGTTCTCCTTTCCTTGCTCCAACTTCATGTCTTGTGCCTTTTCTCTTTCTCCTTCTCTTCCGTCGGAGATTGACGAAGATGTTTCTCTCTCCTCCTACTCCTGTGCCTTCGTCTGCGTCCGCCTCCCGCCTACCCGTGGTGGATGACCATCCCTCTCCCGTGGGGCATCTGGACGAAGGAGCCGCTCACTTTGGCTTCGGCGAGGGCGGCGGCGTCCTCCGTCGGGGCCTTCTCGGCGTCGGGGTCTTCGAAGCCGAACAGGTCACCCCCGTGCATCTTGACCAAAAACTTGAAGGCGGAGGGAAACATCCTCTCCGCTTGGTCCAGCCTCTGCAGCTCCTCCTCGGACACGGTCCGGCCCTCGGCCTTGGCCACGGAGAACATGATCCTGCGGGTCACGGGCATGAACGCCATCAGGATCTCGAACATGTTCTGCGAGTCGAAGGGGTCGTCCTGAGAGCGAGCCATCCTCATGGCGAGCTCCCTCAGGGTCTTGGCAACATCCGGCAGGATTTCGATGGTCGCCGTCACCATTTTCTCGTGGTCGCCCAGGCCCGTCGGCCTCGCCGGCTGCAGCACGCCGAGAGCCTCGTACCTCTGGGCCGAGACGGCACACGCGCACGTCGCACAGGCTAGGAGGATCTGCGGGAAACGAGAACTGCTTTACAGGTTTCACTCGGAAATCCTTACATGGAATCAAGTGCAAGAGAATAAAGCCAGGTGTTGACCACGAAAGAAATTTAAACTTTGTAGAATCAATCACTTCAGGCTCGGTTGAATAAGATGACAGACAATGATGAGCATAGAAATAAAAACACCTTACATATGTATGACATTGATGACTGATAACAAGAACAACATTTATACTAAGAGTAGCAGTGATAGTGGTTACATTATACAAAAAATGATAGCAGTCACACTAATAGTCATAATAGTATGGACAGAAGAACAGGACATATATACATATGATTATAAACTATATTAGTTATAAGTACAACACACTAAGGTACCCCTTAGATCCTGTAGAACAGCAGAAATCTACACAAAAACAAAATACGGTAACAAAATCAAGATGCACTCACCCGGAGGTACATCTTAGCAACAGAAATATGACTGGAATGAAGACGAGGCAGCGCTGGCATCGCTTATATAGAGTTCGTTCCGCCCGAACAGTTGCCAGCGGGTGCAGGAGCACTTGCAGGATCTGCTTTGCCCGAAGGTTAGAGCTTTGCGGAAGCGCAGGTGCTGGCTGTGGGAAGGGACTAGAGCTGTGTGGGATTTGTTATTCATTTCTCTTTCTGTCTCTCTCTCTCTCTCTCTCTCTCGCTTTCTCCCTCTCTTTCTCTCTCCCCTTCTCTCTTTCTCTCTCTCTCCCCCTCTCCCTCTCTCATTCTTTCTCTCTCTCTCACTTCCCTCTCCCTCTCTCTCTTTCTCGTTCGCTCTCTTTTTCTCCTTTTTTTCTTTGACTAGCATTTTACTCGCATTTATTTATTTTTCTGTTACTAATTTTGTCCTCTTCTCTCTCTCCTCGTCCCTGACTCTGTCTCTTCCTCTCCCTTTCTATCTATCTCTGTCTGTCAACATATTTGTCTGTAACTCTCCTTTGCCTACTTCCCTTTACTCGGTAAATAAACAAAGAATTTAATTCGCTAAAAAAAGTAAGAAAGAAAAAAATCTAAGAAGCCATAACTTTAATCCCCAGCAACTTCCTCTACGCAGAGATACCCCTCCCCCTTCTGATCCTGCCATCAAGGCCCCCTCCTCCCCCCTACTCGACCGACCAGAAGTCCCTATATAAAGGATGCACTCGCTCCCCGGCCACACACAACCTTCGACCCCGCTCTTGGACGTCGCTCAGCCATACATTGCAACATGGTCTTTAAGGTTGGCAGAGGCAGGCTCTCAAGCCTTTTTCCGCATGTGCTTGCAGGCTCGCACTCACTTGTGTGGCGTGTCAGCGTGTGTGTAGAGGCTATGTAATAGCATAAATCTTGCGTGTCTGTGCTTATATGTGTATGTATAAACATATACTTAGAGAAAGATGCATATACATGTGTGTGTAATTTTGATAATTAAATATTTGATAATTAAATATTCATATATATATAATATAATATATATATATATATATATATTATATATATCATGTTTTGTGTATGTATATATGTATATGACTATTTAATATATATATATTTTATATATTATATTATATTATGATACGGTATAATATATAATTTATAATATTTATCTATATTAATAAGTTGGTATATATATTTGGTATCTTTTAACTAATTTTGTATATATATAATATACTACTACTATTACTATATTATATTATTATATTTACTTGTGTGTATGCATGTCAATATGGTATATATAGTAGTATATATGATTCTTATAATATTATCATTGTATTGGTTTGTATGATTATTCATATATGATATGTTATATCGCTAAATTGATCATATATCATATTATAGGATCTATTTAATAGTACATCTTATTATCTTATATAATATAGATATATGTATTAATATAATAGTTTTTTATATATTATACCCCAGTAACATAATATATATATATTTATGTAGTGATTATGAGGTTAAGTGCTAATATATTATATTGTATATCTTTTTAGTAGTATTATACTATATATGTACGCGATTTTATTATATAATAGTCATATATAATATTATATATACATATTTTTATAATTGATATAGTAGGTTTATTATGCACACAGCAGCACACACATCTAGCTAGCGACACTACACACACTATGCACATCACCACACAGCATATATATATATATATTATTATATTTATTATCGGTATATATATATAATATATATATATATATATAATATTATATAAATGTATATATTTATAGGTATTTTATTTATTATATATATATATAATTGCAATGTATACATATATATAATATATTATATATATTATAATAGATGTAAGTATATGGGGTAGGTGGTTGAGTGTAATATTGAGTTTAGTATTTAGGGGGTTAGAGTGAGCGTAGTATATTATTGATAGCTATGAGTAGGTAATTTGACGAGTATATTTATAGCGGTAAGGGTCGGTGTTTGATAGAGTATATTTTTGTGTGTAGTTGATGGTGTAGTAGTATAGTTTAGTATTAGGTGAAGTATGTTGTGTGTGGTGTATGTAGTGTTGTTGTGTGGTGTGATGTGTGTGTATGTATTAATTGTGTTATTTAATTTATATATTAATATTATGTAGATGTATTAGCGTATATGATATATATATATACTTTTAGTGTATATGTATTATATGTAGTATTTTGGGTTTTGGGGTGGTTTTGATGGGTTAGGGCATTTAATTATCATATTATTATTTATATAATATGTTTATAGGTTAATTATATAGGGTATTGTATAATAGTTATAGTGATATGGTATTTATGGTATTGTATGTATGTTATATATTCTTACTATATAATAGTCTGTGTAATTATTGTGGTGTGAAAGGCTTTTGGTTGTAGTAGTGAGCTACTATTATATTATATTCATATGAGGAGTGTGGGAATAAATAAATGTATAGTATAGATTATACTGGAGGTGGTATATTGAGTGTGGGTATTATTGTACGTATACATAATATTCTATATAGGGAGGGTACATATAGTGTTGATATTTAGCTCATTACATTACATGTAACGTATTATTATAATGTGTGTAAGTTATTTATTTGCAGTGAATATACTATGAGGTGGGGTGTGTCTGTATTTGGCATTATAATATCATGGAAAAGTATATAGGTACATTGCTAGTTTCATATATAGTATAGGTCATATATTATAATTGGGTTTATCTATAGTTAATTTATGAGGTGAGTATTGTCTTTATGTATATTATATATATTAGGTGATCACATCACACTAATACTGGTAGTGTAGTATATGTATGAGGTAGTAGTGAGTATAGTATTATTATGATGAGTGAGATGATGGTGAGTATATGGGAGGGTATGGAGGTGTGATAGTGGTATAGGGGTAGCATATGTGTACATTAGTATGTGCATACAGATAGCTGTGGCACACGCAGTGGAGCGACACGAGTAATAAGGTGCGTATCCATAGTCAGATAAAGTATATATATGATAGTAGTATACGTGATAGAGGTATATATATATTAGTGGAGTATAGAGTGTAGTATTATAATAGTAGATGTAGGGTTTATATTATGATTTAGTAAGTTGATGTAGTGGATTTTATATTATATAGCATTGTGTAATGTACTATATAGTCGCATACATATGGATTGTATCGTCTGACGCCTGCTGGCTATACACACCTTCCGCAGTCCTCGGGTGGTCGCAGGGCGCGGTGCTCGGCTCGTTCCGGCTTTCCCCCTGCAGAGGTACCTTAAGGCCCTTTTGGGGCCGGTCCTGCAGCCTCTCAGAACTCCTCGGTGAGCGCGTGGGCGGACTATCGAGAAGCAACGTTGCGGCGCTCACGCGATTTCGATACGTGCTGTTCCCAGAATACGTCAGGTCCTTCAGCAAGATCTACTCATGTGCCCTGGGGCAGGCCTCAGTGGCTCCAGATCATCATAGGGTCATGACAGAGTTCTTGCCCATCCACGCAAGGTCATGGAGGCCACGGAAGAAGGTGGAGGGCACCAAGATCCCGGACGACACGTACCACCGCTTCAACGCCGCCGAGAGGGTCATGCCTCACGTGGTTCACCTTTCATGGAGCAGCTCTAGGGCCATGGACTTCTTTGGAATCTCCAAACCACCACGAAAGGCCCATTTAACGTCTGTAATAGTGTTGCTATCCACTCGACTGTCCTCTAAGTTAAAATTAGTATAGAATTGTACACTGTACAAGTAAAAATATATAAAACATTTATATAAACACTTTTATTATCTCTTATTCACCACATGCCATGATGGAACAGAAATCAAATAAAGTGCAAAATATCAAGATAAGTGACGAAGGTAACATAGCAGATGAATGTTTTCTCAAAATTTTGGACTCGATCGATTTTCTTTCGTTATGTTTGTCCTTCCCTGAGAGACAATTTAATGATTTTCCAAAGCCATGATCAGATTTATAGGTTTCGAATGCGTGTCCCTTTTACGTCTTCCTTTAGACAATAGCCATCTTTTTCTATCATTTTCCAGGATAGTACTAGACTAATAACTTCCTTGTGTATGTCTTTGTTCCTCTGTACAGAATAATGTTTCCCCTTATTCAAAGGTACTTTATATATCTACGGTTCCCAACATATCTATACACCTAAAAACACTTGGAGCTCTTTAAGGACCAACCCCAAGGGCCCCTAAATTAATAGCTAAGCCACTGCAATACACAATATACTATTGGTATATGTAAAAAGAGATTTGCACAGGCTGACACACAGGCAAATATACAGCCAAGGAAAATATGGTCAAAAAGTGGGTAGATAAAGTGGGTCCTATTCTTTATCTAAAAAATCATATAAGGTGATATGGAAATATACTGATAGAAATTTGAAAGAGTAGGTTTCAAAAACAAAAGAAAGCATTTATAACATTATCAAGATATTGAGTCAATGCAGAGAGAAAGAGACACAGAAAGAAATTATTATAGCCTTTTTACTGTTGATTATCAAGAAAATACATAACACATCAACACGTGGAACTCCTAGACATTGCATACAAGCTGTGTGGGCCACGGGCTGCCTCCCACGTGGGCTATGGATATTCTCCTTGCTTCAGTAAGGCTTTAGAGTATAAGAAGGAAGCGACAAACATTAAATTAGTTTCCGATCCTAGGTGCTGTCATGTAACAAAAGAGCATAACTGTTGATTTTTACTTTTAACTCTGTGTCTGTTTTCATAGAAGTAAACCAGTTTCAATTTGTTTTATAAATGTATTCTATAGTGAATTGATACAAATTCTATATCTTTGAATTTGTAAGTGACATAAGTGAGCCATGATCTCAAAAGAGGTTGAAGAACAGTGCCAAAAAAAGCCTATACAAATTAGTTCATTCCCTGAAAAAAAAATATAAAAAAGTGATAAAGATTAGATAAAAACAAATATCTTTAATCTACAGCAACTCCTCCAAAGCACCCACTCTTACTCCTACTCTCCTTACCAACTGGCGATGGCTCTGAAAGACACCTGTACTGTTGATGCCCTTCCCCTTGGGCATGGCACCCTCCTTATTCAACCTAACTTTGGCCGTGCCCTGGGTATCAGGTCAGCACCCTTGCTTCAAGCTATCTACTCTAATACACCAGACTGTTATTCATCAACAAATGAAAATATTATGTACTTTTAAAGCAATTTCTCGTCTGCAGTATACAACCCCCCCCCCCCTCTTCCAGCTATCTCTTTTTCTCTCTCCTTCTATCTCTCTTTTTATCTCTAAATCTGTCCATCCTTTTTTCTACTCTCTTCATCGCTCCCTTCAACCTTCAATTGATAAATAGGTAATAACAAGATATCTTCGAATTTATACATAGTTTATTAACATAATGGGAACATTTAACAAAGAATACTGATAGCAAATGAATGTCAATGGAATTTTTTACAATGGCTTTATGATGAACTTCTGGAACTACCCTCTCTTCTTGTTCTATATCCTCTTTTCATTTTCTTCTACCTCTTGGAACTTCTTTATTCCCTGTCTTCTTATCTCGCTTAAGTTCTTTCCTTGCTCCAACTTCATGTCTTGTGCCTTTTCTCTTTCTCCTTCTCTTCCGTCGGAGATTGACGAAGATGTTTCTCTCTCCTCCTACTCCTGTGCCTTCGTCTGCGTCCGCCTCCCGCCTACCCGTGGTGGATGACCATCCCTCTCCCGTGGGGCATCTGGACGAAGGAGCCGCTCACTTTGGCTTCGGCGAGGGCGGCGGCGTCCTCCGTCGGGGCCTTCTCGGCGTCGGGGTCTTCGAAGCCGAACAGGTCACCCCCGTGCATCTTGACCAAAAACTTGAAGGCGGAGGGAAACATCCTCTCCGCTTGGTCCAGCCTCTGCAGCTCCTCCTCGGACACGGTCCGGCCCTCGGCCTTGGCCACGGAGAACATGATCCTGCGGGTCACGGGCATGAACGCCATCAGGATCTCGAACATGTTCTGCGAGTCGAAGGGGTCGTCCTGAGAGCGAGCCATCCTCATGGCGAGCTCCCTCAGGGTCTTGGCAACATCCGGCAGGATTTCGATGGTCGCCGTCACCATTTTCTCGTGGTCGCCCAGGCCCGTCGGCCTCGCCGGCTGCAGCACGCCGAGAGCCTCGTACCTCTGGGCCGAGACGGCACACGCGCACGTCGCACAGGCTAGGAGGATCTGCGGGGACCGACAATTATGTTGTAGGATCCCTCGGAAATCCTTACATGTTAGAATCAAATGGAAGAGAACCCCTCACTCCCTAGGGCGGTGGACCACATGCGTGTTAGCGATTTCTAGAGGAAAAGGGGTCTTTCTCCCGAGAAAATCAAGAAAAAAGTGGCTCAACAGCACTATACTCTAGACATGGATATTTTCGTCACAATAATTACAATTTCCTCAGATTCATTCAGTTTCATCACTGGTTACATCTATAGTCAACAGAAATTATTGGCACTTCTCATTTGCTTCTCCTGCCTTCGAATCCAAAAGCCATGTCATTTGTGGCACTTTTAAAAGCTACGGAAATTCCACTGTTTCTGTTTCTTGCCCTGTGATCTTGTTTTTTGTACTGCACCCTGGAAATGGAGGGGGGGCTTTGTCAGTCCTAAGATAGGGCCCAATTTCATCAATCCTGAGAAAAGGGGGTAAAATCACTAAAAAACAAAGCAAAAAAAAAGCCTGCGAAGAACTTGAGAAAAGGGGCGTCAGCGTTTTGTTTAAGACTAGCTGAATACGATGACACTGACAATGATGAGCATAGAAATATTAGAAACTTACCATGAGTATAGATAGATATGCATATATATATGCTACCTTGATGACAGTGATGAAAGTGATAACAAGAGCAACATATTTAATATACTAGCAATAATAGTAGTTACATTATAAGAAAATAATAATAATAACACTAACAATAATAATATGGAGAGAACATCAGGATTTTTCCCAATCTCAAAATTAACAATAACATTATTAACAGCATTAGCTACAGAAACAGCACTCTAAGGTGAATGAAAAACAGTACCCCCTTAGATCCTATATAACCACAGGAATCTAAACAAAACAAAATACGGTAACAAAATCAAGATGCACTCACCCGGAGGTACATCTTAGCAACAGAAATATGAGACTGGAATGAAGACGAGGCAGCGCTGGCATCGCTTATATAGAGTTCGTTCCGCCCGAACAGTTGCCAGCGGGTGCAGGAGCACTTGCAGGATCTGCTTTGCCCGAAGGTTAGAGCTTTGCGGAAGCGCAGGTGCTGGCTGTGGGAAGGGACGAGAGCGAGGTTTGTGGGATATGCAAGACTTTTTCTCTCTCTCTTTCTCTCTGTCTCTCTCCTCTGTCTCTCTAGCACTCTTTTATTTCTCCATCACTATTTTGTCCTTTTCTCTCTTTCTCTCTCCGTCTCTTACTCCGTCTCTTCTGCCTTCCTGTCTTTCTCTTTCTATCTGTCCACATCTCTGTCTGTTACTCTCCCCTGCCTACTTTCCTTGGTGAATAAACAAAGAATTTTGCTCGTTATAAGGAAGAGGTCATGAAGCCATAACTTTAATCCACAGCAACTTCTACGCAGAAAGACCCCTTCCCTCCCCTGAACCGGTCATCAATCCCCCCCTCCCATACCCGACCGGACCAGAAGTCCCTATATAAAGGATGCACTCGCTCCCCCGGCCA
>NW_020870544.1:478535-488535 GCF_003789085.1 Penaeus vannamei | reverse complement strand
TTCGGCTAGTTTATCAGCAAGCTCGTTCCCTTGTATGCCTATGTGGCTTGGGACCCAGTTTATGATGATTCTTCTACCTTGACTAAGGATTCTTTGGGCTATGTATAGTACTGTTGTCAAGATGTAGATGTTATCTGGGGGCATGCTATGCTGTAAGCTGTCAATAGTTGCTCTTGAATCTGTATGAATGACAACGTGCCCTCCCCTCAGGGACGCGTGTGTCAATGCTTCCATGATCAGCCTGAAGCGTTGAGGCATTGTCAGTGACCCTAATGGATGCTGTGGTATCCTTTGTTGCAAAGCCGGCGCCTGCAGTATGGTTTATTGGATCCACGGATCCGTCCGTGTAGTAAGTTATACTACCCGGCGGAGTTATTTGTTCAATGACCCTTTGTGCTTGTGCCTTTAGGCTAGGCATGGAATATTGATCTTTTCTCATTGTGAGATTTAGAATTGAGAATTCGATCATTTCGTTTGCCCACGGTGGGGGTTCTTTGTAATCAGGGCGAGGTGTCTGAGAACTCTTTGTCTTAGGAGTTTGTGGGTGCCTGCAGGACCTTGGAAAGGAACTGTGCTGCCATTAGGTCTATTCGTGTCCATGGACGGTAAATCAGCTTCCATGAGGAGGTTGATGACCTTTGTCCACTTAGGTGCACCTAGAATTATCCTGGCTGCTTCGTTTTGTACTGTTTCCAGTTTTTCTTTTAATGTTGTGCTGGAAGCAATGAGGGCGACAGATGCATAGTCAATAATAGGACGGACAGCATACACATAGAATGATCTTAGTAATTTGTGTCCTGCTTCTATGTGTCTCCCTGTCATGACTTTCATGACTGACAGTCTTTCCTTGGTTCTGTCAAGCAGGTATTGGATCTCCTTTTTGAAAGTGAGTGTGTGTCCTATCCATACACCAAGGTATAGATAATCCTTCACCCATTCCAGATCCATACCCTGTATAGTGAGTTTTTTGTTTCTGACATTGGTTCTCAGTGCCATTGCTTTGGATTTTGCTGCTGATATTTTTAGACCCGTCCTACAACACTCTTCAGACACCAGGTTCAGACAACGCTGAGCTCTAGTAAGGCAGTGATTGCCAGAGGCTATGATTGCCAAATCATCTGTATAAGAGATGATCTTGCATCCCTCTGGCAGGTGAATGTCGAGTATGTTGAACATGAGGGAATTAAACAGGGCTGGACTAAGAACCCCTCCCTGAGGAGTTCCATTTTCAAGTGGCATGTGCTGTGAGAGGTGGCCTTGAAATCTGATATTTGCTGATCTATTTTTAAAATAGTCAGCTATCCAGGCCAAGAGTCTGCCTTTGACTCCTTTGTGGATTAGGGTCTCTTGAATGGCAAGCGGACTTGCCAACTCAAAAGCCTTCTCCAGGTCAAGGAAGACAACCACGGCGGGCGAGGTGCAGATTGTGCTTAAGAGTGTTTGGGTCATAGCCGTCATGGCGAACTGCACTGCTTTCTCCGCCTCCTCACTGGTCCTCCCCAAGGCTGTTGCTACTGCAGAAATTACAGCACTCAACAGGAGAGTCATATCTTTCTCGTCAAAGAAAAGATTATCATCTACTGGGGGGACCATTGCTGTGGACTTTGAACCTTTTTCCCTTTGGTTCTTTTTTGTTGTTTTGCCACTAGCAAGCTTGGGGAATTCCTCTCTGTTACAGGTATCCAATTTTCTCTGTGGGGGCGACTCCCTCTTAGGAGGTCGGGGAGTCTTTTCTTTTTGATTTTGTTTTTTGTTTTGGCCCCAGACATAGGTGCCTGGGGGCGCAGGGACAAAGTCAGGACGCTTTTTGGCTAGCTCCTGCTTTTTAATCACTGCCTGTTTCCTGACAGAGCAAGCCAGGCTCCAGGCATGATGTTTTTTGGCACAGTTTGGACACTTGGCTGTTGTGTCCTTCTGGCCATCTTTGTGTGCCTTTATACACACTTGTGCCTCGTGTGCCTCGCTGCATACACCACATTTGGCTTTGGCCTTGCAGTTGGCCTGGTGATGCCCAAATTTCTGGCACGTGAAACACCTCAAGGGCTCTGGCACATATGTCCTGAGCTTGTATGAGCCCCAGTTACCCAGATCAAGGGTGGTGATTGGGGCTCCCTTGAGGATAACCAGGACTTGCCTGGTTGGAGACTTCCCTTTGGTCATGCGGGAAGTCTCCACCACTTGTGGGAGAGACGTGATCACCTCCACGTCGAACCCTAGTGGAAAGCCAAGTAGCACCATCGGACTTTTTCTCTTGGGAGGTCAGTGGTGAGATACACACCTTTCTCCCATCTTTTAACACCTTGATTTCCTGTAGGAAGTTCATGGTGGCTTTGTCTTTGGGGGCAATGATCATGCCCTCATCTCTGGAGATTCGAATTTATAATCTTACATTTCTTTCCTTCTCCAATGCCCTTACCAGCTGGTATGCATTGTCGAAGTCTTCAGGTTTTTTTGTACCTTAAACCGCGTCGACTTGGGATGTGTTCTGCCTCTTCTTCAGAGTCAGTTTCCACCCTTCGTCGCTTCACGCCTCCCCTTTGCAGGGGTTTAAGGCCTTTGGAAGTGGGGGCAGCTGTTTTGGCTGGTACAGCTGGAGCCCCTTCTTGACTGAGGGAGTTCTGAGGGGAGTTCAGGTTTCCCTCAGTCTGGTGTGCATGGACAGACTTTGTGGTTGGTGTTTCTGTCTTGTCCTGTTTCTGTTCGGCCTGCTTTTGGGTTTTCTTTAGCTCCCCTGCAGCCTTGAAAGGCTCCAGGGTGACTGTCATGGTATGATTCATATTGTGGTCATTTAGAGAGTTGGAAACAGATTGCTCCCCTTTCGGGGATTATCTTTATACCTCCTCTCTGGGTGAGGTCTTAAGAAGGGCCTCACGAAAAGCTCTGATCCCTACACTCGACCCTTCAGCACTACAGGACAGGAGATCCCCCTGGGTGGGCTGAACTCGGAGTTTTGGTGTGGTAAACGCTCTGCACCCCAATCCTGCTACAAGCCCAGGCGAATGTTGGAAATCAACGTTTCCCGCAGGCCCAGGCTGCACCAGGAAGTCAGAAAGAGAAGGCAAGAGTTAGACACCGAAAAGTCGCCCTTGGTGCGTGGCCACAAACTATGTCCAGGACCAGAGGGTCCAGACCTGGTTTGTAACCTCGCTCTCCAAGGGAGCGGTAGTGGGGCACTTACTACAAGAGAAGGCCTGGCCAATTGTCGCGGCGATCCACGAGAAATTGGCGGAGCTCTCTGTGTAGTTTGTTGTCAAAGAGTATCACAATCAAGCTCAAGTCTGGTGGGTTTTGCTCTGGAGGATCACGCCAAGTGGGTGACAATAATGCCTCGCCAATTGGGTGATCTCTCTCTGCACACCACAGGGGAGAGGGCCTGTGAAGTGTGTACACCATAGGGGAGAGGACCTGTGTGACAAGATAAGCTTCTTTTTTTATTTATCTAGAAAATCTGTTCTATACATCTGCGGGCTCTCGATGGAGAAGGTGTAGCGGTTCCTGATTGGTCATCAATCGAGAACCGCACCTGACCTGTGATTCGCCGACTCCTGCCTCGGGACTGCCCAGACTGACCGAGTAAACATCGCCGGTCAGGTTCTTAAGCAACCGGACCTGAGCCGGAATCATCATTCGCCTCACGACGGTTGCTGACATCACTTGTGCTTGGTTCATCACCAAATAAAGAGATAAAATCCAGTTCGGTTTTATAACCCCATCACTGGTGACCCTCGGAGTGAACCAAGTTTTTACACGAGATGTCAGCAACACACAGGACGCTACCAGTCTGCTCTCTGACCAGCCTGCCAGAATGGTTTTTTCAAGTGGAGCAGGAATTCCTCCTCAGGAATATAACCACCCAGACCACAAAATTCCGCCTGCTGGTCACTAACCTCCCGCCAGAACTCCTTCTGACCATCGGTGACTTCCTTACAATCATCGGTGCACCACTTAAGACGAACTTAAGGAGGCCATTCTTAGGCGAGCAGCACCTAACCCTCTGACCGCGTTAACCTCCTTCCTGTTGTCTGACGCCGCGGACAACCGTACTCCCACAGAAATCCTTCACCACTTCTAGCGCCTCCTCACTCGCACCGGCACTACACTCCCACCTGACGTCATGTGCTCCCTCTTCCTCAAGCGGCTGCCCGCTGATATCCAGTAAATCCTGCTGGTGTCAAATGCCCCATTGGAGCAACTTGCCCTGCAAGCCGACGCGATGCTCGTAGCTAGGGCACCCACATCCTCAATAACAACAGTGTCTGCCGCAACCACCACCTCCGCCGTGACGTTGGCAGCCCTTGCAGCCCATGTCGCCACACTATCCGAGGCCGTGCAGAAGATATCCACACAGGAACGTTCTCACTCCCGGCCTCGCTTTCGCACCCCTTCGCCACCACGCTTTGAACAGGACATCAGGCGCTCTGCAACGCCCATCCGCCAGCCTCGCTTCCGCGTTCCTTCACCGCCGCGCAAAGAGTGGAGGAAGCCGCGGAAACTGGGCGCGCCTGTCTTTCGCGGACCTCGGAGGCATTTATTGTACATCCGAGATGCCTCCTCCTCCCTACGTTTCCTCGTCGACACAGGGGCCGAGGTCAGCCTCCTCCCGGCCTCCCACAGGGATAAACGCTTCCCTCCTCCCGCACTCTGGAAGCTGCCA
This sequence comes from Penaeus vannamei, assembly GCF_003789085.1. Classification (NCBI taxonomy): domain Eukaryota; kingdom Metazoa; phylum Arthropoda; class Malacostraca; order Decapoda; family Penaeidae; genus Penaeus; species Penaeus vannamei. Next base: position 483,881 of record NW_020870544.1, on the reverse strand, counting down.
ACACATCGGCCATCAACACTTACGGCGAGCGTTCGAGGACCCTCTCACTGGAAGGCGAGCCCGCCCAACGATTCCAGTGGATCTTCCTCGTCGCCGACGTCCCACAACCCATCATCGGCGCCGACTTCTTGGCACACTACGGTCTGACGGTCGATCTGCAATGTATGGCCCTAATCCACCAATCCGGGGCCCGCACGCACGCTGCTCCGCACCTGCACTCCTTCTCCCACGAGCTGTCCGGCTGTACAGTCTTCTCGAGGATCGACCTCGTGAGGGCGTACCACCAGATTCCGATCGCTGAGGAGGACATCCCCAAGACTGCCGTCATTACACCGTTTGGCCTGTTTGAGTTTCTCAGGATGCCCTTCGGTCTCCGCAACGCTGCTCAGACCTTCCAGCGGTTTATCACCGACGTGAGGGGGTCTTCGCCTACATCGACGACATCCTCGTCGCCAGCGCCTCAGAGGCAGACCACGCCCATCATCTCCGCGCCCTCTTCGGCAGACTGCAAGAAGCAGGGGTCGTTATCAACCCAGGGAAATGTCTCTTCGGCGCGGCTTCGCTCTCCTTCCTAGGCCACACCGTCACCTCTCAAGGCATCACCCCAGCGCAGGAGAAGGTCACCGCCATAAGGAAGTTCCCCAAGCCTGCCACGGAGAAACAACTTCGAAAATACCTGGGGATATTCAACTTCTACAGGTGATTCGTTCCCAACTGTGCCCAGCTCTTCAAGCCCCTTCACGCCCTGATCACACCTAATAGGGCCAGCAGAAACACCAAAATCACGTGGACGCCCCCTACCGACGAAGCCTTCGAAGCCTGCAAGGAAGCCCTGGCCTCCGCCACCCTGCTGAACCACCCCCTGCCCGAGGCTCCTCTCAACATAGCCGTCGACGCCTCCGACACTGCCATCGGCGCTGTCCTCCAGCAACGTCAGGGTAAGCAATGGCAACTTCTTGCCTTCTTTTCGCAGACCCTGTCGCCGCGTCAGTCACGATACAGTGCCTTCGGAAGGGAACTCCTGGCAGCGTACTCCGCGGTGAGGCACTTCCAGTCGTACGTGGAGGCTAAGGAATTCCACATCCTGACGGACCATATACCCCTCACCTTCGCCCTACACTCGAGGACCCGCCGCCAATCCCCTCGCGAGGAGCACCACCTGGACTACATCTCACAGTTCACGACGGACATCCGTCACATCCGGGGCGCGGACAACGAGGCCGCCGATGTCCTCTCGAGGGTTACCATAGCTGCAGCGACCCACGCCGACGACGCAGTGGATTACCACCTGGTCAGCAGTGAACAACGCCAGGACGCGTCCATGATTCCACTCATAGAGGGCCAGACTTCCCTTAGCCTAGAAAGAGTCAAGATCCCAAACTCCCGCGACGACCTGCTCTGCGATGTCTCCCTCGTCTACCCACGACCATACATACCCGCCTTCCTCCGCCGGCGATTCTTCGACGCATACCACCAGCATCGAGGCATCCGGGCCACCCAACATCTCATCCGCGGCAAAGTCGTCTGGCCTGGCATCAATAAAGACGTTCGACAGTGGTGCCGATCGGGCATCGAATGCCAGAGGACCAAGATCTACAGGCATACAAAATCTCCCTTCCAGACGTTTCCTATCCCAGACGAAAGGTTCCAACACATCCACATCGATATAGTGGGACCCCTGCCCTCGGACGACGGCTACAGCTACATCCTGACGATGATCGACCGCTTCACCAGATGGCCCGAGGCTACGCCTATCTGCGACATCACCGCAGCGACGGTCGCCAGGACCTTCCTCAGCACCTGGATCTCCCGTTTCGGCACGCCGGATACCGTCACTACCGACCGCGGCGCCCAGTTCGAGTCGGAACTCTGGCGCCAGCTGATGGTACTACTCGGTTCCAAGAGAATCAGGACGACCGCCTACGACCCCTGCGCCAACGGCATGGTCGAGCGACTCCACCGGCATATGAAGCAGGCCCTGACATCCTCCTCCTCCAACAGGAGGTGGGTCGACCAACTCCCCCATGTCCTCCTTAACATCCGGACATCCTTCAAAGAGGACCTGCAGTGCACCGCCGCGGAAATGGTCTACGGAACAACGCTCGCCCTCCCTGCAGATTTCATCGTCACAGCCGGCAACTTCGAACCAGGAACCTTTGGCAAACAACTCTGCGAACGGATGACCCTGGTACGCAGCCGACCGACGAGACCCACCCGACAACAGGGTATATTCATGCCCCCAGGACTACAGGATTGCTCTCACGTCTTCGTGAGAAAACATCCCAGACCTCCTCTCTGTCCTCCGTACGAGGGTCCATTCCCGGTCATCCGAAGAGGCGACAAGACGATCACCATCCGCCGCCCAAAGGGAGAAGACACCGCCCAAAGAGAGAAAGAGACAGAAAAGGAAGAGATTATCTTAGCTATTTCACAAACTGCAGTTGATGATCAGGAAACAATACTTAAAAGGCTCCTTGACCAAGAGCATTCAAGTTGTGGGCAATGGGCTGCTTCCCACACAATCTACGGACATCTATTACATCCAAATAGGCTGTGAGATAAGAAGGGCGTATAAACATCAAAATAGCCTTAGTCACTCTCACTCTCCTCACTCACTCTCACTCTTACTCTCCTTACTCACTCACTCACTCTCCTTACTCACTCACTCTCACTCGTCTGACTCACTCACTCTCATCACTCTCCCTTTCACTCTCCTCATTCACTCTCCTCATTCACTCTCCTCATTCACTCTCCTCATTCTCTCCTCATCATCTCCTCATTTCTCCTCATTCACTCTTCTCTCTCATTCACTCTCTCATTCACTCTCCTCATTCACTCTCCTCATCTCACTCTCCTCTCTCCTCATTCACTCTCCTCATTCACTCTCCTCATTCACTCTCCTCATTCACTCTCCTCACATCTCTCTCATTCACTCTCCTCATTCACTCTCCTCATTCACTCTCCTCATTCACTCTCCTCATTCACTCTCCTCGTTCACTCTCACTCTCACTCTCTCCTCTCACTCTCCTCATTCATTTCACTCTCACTCTCCTGACTCACTCTCCTCGTTCACTCTCACTCTCTTTACTCACTCTCCTCATTCACTCTCACTCTCCTCATTCACTCTCCTCATTCACTCTCCTCTCACTCACTCTCCTTACTCACTTTCCTCTCACTCTCACTCTCTTTACTCTCTCTCACTCTCACTCAGTTCACTCTCCTCATTCACTCTCCTCATTCACTCTCACTCTCCTTACTCACTCTCCTCATTCACTCCTCGTCCTCGTTCACTCTCACTCTCTTTACTCTCCTCATTCACGCTCACTCTCCTTATTCACTCTCTTCATTCATTCGCACTCTCCATACTCACTCACTCTTCTCACTTTTTAGCATACCGCATTGCACCATCCTGCTTGCGCCCGTGTGGGTCGCCGCTCATGCAGCCCCACGCCAGCCCCCTGTGCCCACTTGCATAGACCACGCCGAGCACGGCAGACTTCCGGCTAGCGGGGTCAAATATAACGCGACCCAGGTTGACCTCCCCCACGATTCTCACAGAGACAGCCTGACCTCCGGACCGCACGGATCTCCAGCTGGCGACCGCGCGGCTGCCCTCGCCAGAACTCGTTACCGCGGTCACCACCAGCGCTGATCAGGCTCGTATCGTGTTTATTTCTACTTGTGTAGTAACTCTTAAGAATAAAGAATTAGCCGTTTCAAGTATAGTACTCTGCCCCATGTCTTAACGTAGAAGGTAGCCACCGTTTATATGCTTATCCACTCTCACTCTCCTTATTCACTCACTCTCATTCTCCTTATTCACTCACTCTCACTCTCCTTACTCACTCACTCGCATTCTTCTCACTCACTCACTCCCATTCTCCTTAATCACTCACTCTCCTCTCCTTCTCACTCTCATTCTCCTTACTCACTCTCTCATTCTCCTTACTCACTCTCCCTCACTCACCCACTCTCATTTCTCCTCACTTACTCACTCTCTTCTCCTCACTCACTCTCTCATTCTCCTCTCACTCTCATTCCTCACTTCACTCATTCTCCTCACTCTCCTCTCACTCACTCTCATTCTCCTCACTCACTCACTCTCATTCTCACTCACTCACTCTCATTCTCACTCACTCACTCATTCTCCTCACTCACTCACTCATTCTCCTCACTCACTCACTCTCATTCTCCTCACTAACTCACTCTCCTCACTACTCACTCACTCTCATTCTCACTCACTCACTTCACTCACTCTCACTCTCATTCTCCTCACTCACTCTCATTATTCTCACTCTCATTCTCCTTACACTCACTCATTCATACTCACTCACTCTCATTCTCCTTACTCACTCACTCTCATTCTCCTTACTCACTCACTCTCATTCTCCTTACTCACTCACTCTCATTCTCCTTACTCACTCCACTCACTCACTCTCATTCTCCTTATTCACTCACTCTCTTTTTCCTTACTCACTTACTCTCTCTCCTCACTCACTTTCACTCTCACTCACACGCTCACTCTCCTCACTCACTCTCACTCTCCCACTCCTTACTCATCCATTCTCACTCTCCTTACACACTCGCTCTCACTCGCCTTACTCAGTCTCACTCTCCTCATGCATTCACTCTCACTCCTCACTCTCACTCTCCTTCCCTACTCGCGGTAGCTCCGCAGGGCACCCACCACCCGCGTCGCTAGCCCTTCCCCATGGGCGTGGGTGCCTACTCACCACTAATGGATTGGGATGCCCTTCCCCTAAGCGCCTTACACGGGCTTATTACACTCTTGCCGTGCCCTGGGGACCGCGTCAGCACCCTTGCTTCGAAGGTCCTATGTATGAATTATTTTTTACTCGGTCTAGTACACCCTGACCGTTATTCTGAAGATATTAGGGGTCTTCAGAGCAATTACTCTGCGTCAAAGACACCCTCTGTATCTATCTATCTCTTTTTTCTCTCTATCTATCTCTTTCTTTCTCTCTGTCTGTCTATCTATCTCTCTCTATCTCTCTATTTATCTCTTTCTCTCTCTCTCTGTCTGTCTGGCTGTCTCTCTCTCTCTCTCTCTCTCTCTCTCTCTCTCTCTCTCTCTCTCTCTCTCTCTCTCTCTCTCTCTCTCTCTCTCTCTCTCTCTCTCTCTCTCTCTCTCTCTCTCTCTCTCTCTCTCTCTCTCTCTCTCTCCCTCTCTCAATATATGCTTTTTCTTTCTTCCACTCTTTTCATTATTCTTTCCCTTCTACTTCTTTCAGTTAATGAATATAGGTAATAGCAAGATAGTTTTGAATTTATAGCGTTTATTCACATTCACACACGTAATGGGAACCTATTACTTATCACAGAATA
>NW_020870544.1:468535-473535 GCF_003789085.1 Penaeus vannamei | reverse complement strand
TTGATTGTCTTGTTCGATTTCGCTCGCATATGTCATCCGCTAAAATCGCGTCCGTTTTTCCGTCTTCTCGTTATTGGTGCATAGATTATCATTATATATACGGTATATAGTATATATATGTTATATATATATATATTATATATATATATATATATGTGTGTTGTGTGTGTGTGTGTGTGTGTGTGTGTGTGTGTGTGTGTGTGTGTGTGTGTGTGTGTGTGTGTGTGTGTGGTGCATAGAATATCATTATATATATGGTTGCATATATAGCCGAATAACCATACACAGATACGAAATGTTATTCATTAATGCATCCGTTTATAGATACGCAAGTGTGTGTTTGATCGACCGCGCAAGTAGTGAATAGAGATATGATGAAAGTTGCGAGTGATGAATGAAGCGAATTCAGTCTCTCGTGCATCTTGAAACGTGTCTCCAACATGATCGCTTCGTCACTGGCTTCGTGTAACGCTCTCTCGCGTCTCCCTCAGGTCCTCTTGGTCGCAACCACCCTGCTCTGCCTCTCAAGGGCGGCCCCGCAGAGGTACCAAGCCCTGGGCGTCCTGCAGCCCGAGAGCCCTCGTGACCTGGGCGACTACGAGAACATCGTCGGCGCCACCATCGACGTGCTGCCGGACATCGTCGAGGTCTTCAGCAAGATAACGCAGGCTCGGGGCAAGGCCAGTGAACCCCAGATCATCAATCGGGTCATGACAGAGTTCTTACCCATCACACGCAAGGTCATGGAGGCCACGGAGAAGGTGGAGGGCACCAAGATCCCGGACGACACGTACCACCGCTTCAACGCCGCCGAGAGGGTCATGCCTCACGTGGTCACCTTCATGAACCAGCTCAGGGATATGGACTTCTTCGGACTCTCCACCACCACGGAGAGGCCCACGCAACTTCTGCTGTGAAGCTATCCACTCGCCCTCGAACTAGTTATCAAGTAGTTCCTCTTTTCAGAATACTTCCCTTGCCTTCACTGTTTCCTTTGCCATGCCCTCTTCACGCACATGGCTCGAATTCAGCCATGCCTATGTACTTAACCTGAAATCTTGTTGAGTCTCTGTATTGCTTTCAGTCCCCCTGTGCGTTGGCATCAAATACAAACAGGAGTGGAATATTATGTAGTTCTGAAATTACAGAAACCAAATACTAGATACTATTTATTTTACCCATGAATTTATGTCTATGCTGACAGTTAAAGATCAGATATTGTGAGGTGCAGGAACAATAACTGATTAAATAACAGAGAGTATGAACTGTCAGAGTCCGAAATGCACTAGTTTCTGTCGTCTCAACTAAGAATTTCCCGAGAAAAAATGGTCACATTTGTTCTATAAGAGAAAAACGAAAATGTCCTGACTTCTGTCTCCTCCCTATTGTAATTTTCTTGTTATGATGTTTTTTGTTTTTTATGATCCAGTGACATAATAAGCTGTTTTTATTCAAAAGATTTTTTCCATCAAACTTGAGCATGTCTTCCTGCTTATTTCTTTACATTCAACTCTTTCTGGACATGTTGTTCATCTATTCCCTCTCTTTTTTTAATGTTCTTTCTGCCTTCTCTCTTAACCTATTTATTTATCTTTCTTTTGTCTCTCTCTCTCTATCTACCCATACCTACATATCGTGTGCTGATTTGCATATATATATATATATATATATATATATATATATATATATATAGAGAGAGAGAGAGAGAGAGAGAGAGAGAGAGAGAGAGAGAGAGAGAGAGAGAGAGAGAGAGAGAGAGAAATACAAGAGGAAAAATAGGAATAGATCGACTAACATATATAGGCAGGTTGTTAGGTGGGTAAGTGGATCGAAAGAAAGAGAAAAGGGAAGAAAAAACGGTGGAAAGATAGATAAATGATAAAGATAGGTAGAGTAAGAGAAAGAGAAAGTAGGAATATAAACAAAGCCAAATAAACAGATAAGAGAATACAGAATGAGAGAAAAAAAGGAAAGAAAATCCATCTCTATTCTTTCATCCACACAGTAGGTGGAAAATCTTTATTTATTTTATTCTTTTTACACTATGGATCATGAGCAGGAAACAGGACCACATATCGGATACCGTGTGGTTATTTTGTGGTTGGTTCCCCTGCCGCCTTGGCTATATAATCATATACCCTGTCACTCAAATGATTGCCGAATGAATGAGATTATATAATTCCCTTTCATATTTTCAATGGCTTAACAACACAAAAATATAAATAAAAATTAATTAATTAATTAATTAAATGAAAAAATAAAATAAATGAATAGATAAATAAAAATAATACGAGGGTGTTATCCTCTTCTTTTTACCTTCAAGGTATACCCATGTTAACTTTTTAACTCCATATCCAGTCCTATTATTGTCCAACAACTACCTCCCCCCCCCCCTCCCTGTCTTTTGCTCTATTTATTATCTCTCTCACACATACACGTTCTCTCTCTCTCTCACACACATACACACGCACGCGCGCGCGCTTTATTGCTCTACATGTATCTATCTGTATTCTACACTCATTTTAAGTCGACTTTGTATGATAATGAATGCTTATTATCTCTTGGGACAAGTATCGCCCGTCCACTGAAGTAGATCGCTTTTGCAGCGTTTCCAACTAAAGGGAAGCCTTAAAAGAAAAGTTGTATGTGCAACTATCAATTTTCACATAACAAACTTAACAGTACCTTTCCGCGACCAAGCTGTACATCGGCTTGGTCTATGAGTAGATAAAGAATGTAATGGTTCTTTTCTTTTAACTGATATATTACATATTATAATAATGTTAGAGCCTACATTTCAAACATAATGCTTGTATGTAATGCCTTGACCAAGCATCAAATGTACCACAGCTTGCCCACGCCTGTGCAGTAAGCCAGGCTGCTAAACAAAGAATTAAACTAAAGTAAACCAATATTCATGTCATGTCTTGAGATCTGTGAGCTTATGTTCACACATTTTAAAAATTTTGTTGATACCTAACAGTGCAACGTATACATGTTTATTATGATCTGCGACATATAAAAGAAAGAAAAAAAATATGAAAACTATATTGTACTCGTACATATAAATGGAATGTCCACCAGTATCAAAATTAGCAATACAGTTGCTTTTAGTTCCAAGAATAGGATTAAGATGTTATTTCCTGCAAATTCAAGATCATGATACACATATATAGATTTTATCAAGATGTTGTTCAGGTACATTCTCTTGTTCCCGTTTCCTATGATTCCTCTAAAGCCAAAGTTTTATATTGGCGTCTCGCTTGTTCCAGGCTAACAATGCGTCACCAGCTCAAAGGGAGACCATGGAACACCACACGGCAGGATAGAGCGACTTCGTTCTGGGGCGAAGAGCGCACCTCTCTCTAACAAGGCTTTAATGCGTGTTGAGCATTCAAAGAACTGATCGTGTAATAACCGCTTACTGTCTTCAGTGTAGGAGAGAGACAGAGAATTACTTAACATATTTTTGAGTGTGAAATGACTGCGTTGCAATGCCTAAACTAGACTATCACAGTCGATTGACATTATTAATTATTATAGATTTAATAGTGTATTATTTCCCAAAATGGCAGAGCTTGCATTCTTTCCAGTCAAATGTCAGATAAAAGTATCCAGGTTTTTTTCTCACAGGAAATCCTCGAGACAACTCTCGAGGGAACATTGACTGTAAAGACTTACAGAGGTTTATTGTAGCAGATAGCTCCGCATCAGAATTTATATGGAATACTTTCCTATCCCTATTTTGATTATTGTCAAACGTTAATTGATAGAGTCTTCTAAAGTTCCCTGCTTGTCTATCGCAGTTTTCTCGTAGATAAAAACAAATGGCGCCGCGCGCTTTCTCAGCTGACGCGATCTTAATAAATGTAGAGGAAGCCACTTAATTATAAAATATATTTCATATGTAATATTAAAGTCATTAAATATTTGATATTCACTGCAGTTGTAGTTTTAGGTCACTTTTACACTGAATTATCATGATAGAGTCTTCTAAAATGTAAACATTAGTTCCAATGAAATAGCTTAGGAATGTGACACAGTGCTAGACATAGACGAAATCACAGGAATCTTCAAATTGATTCATAGACATATTTTAGTCAACGACTGCTTTTAGGACACCTAAGTAAAACCACCAAAGAAAATGTCATGACCTCGTAATTACCGGCCCAGGATCCCACATCCAAGCGTTGGTCGACGTTGCCATGGGGGTTGGTTAGTCTCGCTTTGCGCCCGTTAGGCTGTCGAGAGCCGGTAATTATTTGGAATACTTTCCTACCCTTATCTTTATGATTGCCAAGCGTTAATTGGGACGTTTCCTGCTTGTCTATCGCAGCTTTTTCGTAAATTCAAAGTGAGCCACGCGCTTTCTCAGCTGACCCGATCTTAACAAGTGTAGAGAGAGCCACGTAAAATCATAGACCCCCCCCCCCCCCCAAACACACACACTGCCCGACCGAGCAGTCAGACAGTCTCGGGTGAGGGCCCCAGACGGCGTCCTTGGCGTTCGAGGAGGGGGCGTGGCTCGTTTGTGATCACGGCGGTTCTGGTGGACATACGTGATGATAATGTGATAGCGTATTGCGTATGGGTTGGAAATAATATGATGATGGCGCTCTCTCTCTCTCTCTCTCTCTCTCTCTCTCTCTCTCTCTCTCTCTCTCTCTCTCTCTCTCTCTCTCTCTCTCTCTCTCTCTCTCTCTCTCTCTCTCCCAAAAAAAAGAACATTCATCGGGTCGGGCCTCACATAACCAACAAACCGGCCGTTTATCTCTACTATTGTTGACATCATCAAATATAAATAAATAATAATAAAAAACAAGGAAAATAAAGAATATATATATTTTTTATTTTCACAAAGAAAACCGATTGATGACTTCATCCCTATTTAGTAAAGGAAAAGTGAAAAAGTTGAACCTATCATTGAATTTCTTTTCTTTTTTTATGTAACATTGTCGCAGTGAAGAAACTTAGACAAAGAATGTTTGCTGTGAAGCCAA
>NW_020870544.1:453535-458535 GCF_003789085.1 Penaeus vannamei | reverse complement strand
GTCTCAATGTCTCTTTTCCTACCAAGAGGGTTCCTGTGATTCAACAGCACCGAAGAGTGAAATGAACGGTATATTGTAGCTGTAGCAATTTTATAAACATACCACCGCAAAATCTGTTTAAATCCATGGTTTTCCGTATGACATAATGCAAATCATGTGAAGAATATAAATTCAAGCAGCAAAGACATCTGATGTATTCTCAACTCACGGTATCATGAGTTCCCGTTTAAGAAAAGTCTTTTCTTCTATGACCAATCAAAATGATATACATATGCTACTACTAATGATGATGATAATGACAATGATAATGATAATAATAATAATATCAATGGTAATAATAATAGTAATAAATAAAATAATGACAATGATTCTGATGATAATGATAATAATAGATATGATGATAATGATAAAAATAACAATAACAATAAGGATAATAAAACAATAATAATGATAATAATTAAAAAACGATCCTATTTGGTACATCCTCAAGTAATTAAGTGAAATATCATCCTGTTGCTCGTGAGGTCCTCCTTCAGCAAGATCTCTTCCTCTACATCCAACCAGCTAAAAAAAAATGGAAATGATTTATGGTAATGATGGTGGTGGTGGTGATGATGATAATGAAAAGGAGAAGGAGGAGGAGGAGAATGATGGTGATGATGATAAGGATAATGATACTGAGGAGGAGGAGAATGATAATGATGATGATGATATGATAAAAATAACAAAAGTAACAGTAACAATAATAACAGTAATTTCTATCCTCGAGTCATGCGATTGAGTACCATCCTGTTGCCTTTTTTGCCACTTTATTTGGTTCCCACGAACGGCCTCGTTCTGGCGGTGCCTCGTGGTTGCTGACCTTTCTGTTTCCACGGTGATACTAGTCTTTTTCCCCTTAAAAGGATGTAGCACTTTTTCTTCTTCTTTTTTCTTTTTGATTGTCAATAAACCACAGAACGGACAATATAGTGATAAAAAAAATCCAATCCCGCTTTTTGATGTATTTTATGCGTATGATATTAATTCATAATCTTTAATGTTGATGGATATTAGTGTATTTACTTGTGTCATATTTTATCTATTGGTTCATGTATTCATCTATAAATGTATTTAGTATTATTGTTTATCCTTTTAATGCAAATAACTGTTACTTTTAGAGAATACCCATTATTTCCCAAAATGGGTTATTTGCCCGAATTTTGAGAACAAAGACAAAATACACTTTTAAGTTACTTTTTGTTGTTATCAAAATGTTTCCTTTGCGTTTTATAAAGTTACGAAAAATATCAAAGTATATCTTTCTAGATGATAAAATTCATGTCTCTTGAATGGAATTATGTATAGTTATTGGCCCAAATTGTTATTTTATTTCTTTGTACATGATTAACACACGAATAAAAAAAAATTACTTTGATTACTTTTTTAATTACTTTAGAATTTTATTAATAAAAAGTAACGAACTGATTTTTTAGTAAATATCTCTTTTGACGATGTTATTAACGAAGGAAAACTAGAATTTTGGATTTTATAGATACTATACATATGTGAAAAGTTACTTCCTTAATTGCTTTTTATCAACAATCTCGTAATACGGAAAATTATTTTACATAACACTCAATAAAGCGTAAGATTAAAGAATGAAAAAAAGAGTAGGGTAATCTTGTGTGAGCGATAACCACAAGAGTCAATCCTGACAGTTATAACCCTTAGGTTAAAAGACAAAAGATAATGATAGTGTGCGTCTCTTTGTGGTCTCTCTCTCTCCTCTTCTCTCTCTCTCTCTTTCTATCGATCTATCTATCTATCTATCTATCTATCTATCTATCTATCTCATTTCTCTCTCTCTCTCTCTCTCTCTCTCTCTCTCTCTCTTTCTCCCCCTCTCTCTCCCTCTCCTTCTCTTTCTCCCTCCCCCCCACCTCTCTCTCTCTCTCTTTCTCTCTCCCGCTCTCTAGCGGGGGCATCATTTTAGCTTTTACTTTAGCAAAGATGGATTGGCGAGCGAAGCGAGAAAAAAAAAAAAAAAAAAAAAAAAAAAAACAAGTGCTATTCAAGATTTTTCAAGCTATACCCGGACCTATACAGGTGTAACATGATAAATATAAATAAATAAACAAAATTATGGCTTTTAGGGGCAAGGGGCAAGCCAGTCTTTGAGGGGCAAAGACAGTGTTGGAGACGCGTCTTCGGTCGCCGCTTTTGACCGCACTCGACCGCCACCGCCTGGTTTCCCGCGCTTTTTCGGACGCAGCTGAAGGACGACAAAGACATTCGCTCGTTTCGGACGGCGCCCAACGCCCTCCGCGAGCCAGTCCGAAGTGCTCAACTACCGAATGGGGGATGACGTTGTACCCCTAAGGTGACTTATGCCTCGTCTCGCTTCCTCCTTCTTTTTCTTCTTCTCCTTCTCCTTCTTCTCCTTCTCCTTCTCCTTATTCTTCTCCGAACCAGGAGAACGTACCGGCAGACGAGAGACACAGGAGAGCCGAGACGGACAAAACCACATAGTTCCCTGTTATGTATCCAATTGTGCGCTACCGACTATTTTCCTGAGAGTTCCGGAATGAGCGCTAGTAATGCCAGTGACACGTTTATTGACCGCGAGTGTCCATCATTGACCCTGAATAAGAAACTGTGACCCGAAGTATTCGTGATCATAAGTGAACGTGACCGTGAGTGTGAAAAACTGAACGCGTAAACATAGGTGAACCGTAATTGACGTGTATTACGGTCAGTATCAGTGTACAGTTGTGTTTTTGTTTCTTTTATTTTATTTATGTATATGTATTAATTTGTTAGACATTAAATATTACTTATTATATGTATGTCGTATAATGAATGGTTTACATTTTGTACCTTCCTATATATATGTATAGATTAATATTCAATATAGTTCATTTCATTATTATTACGATAAGAGTACTAAAAGAAAAATGGAAAGTAAATATACTCGTCTATCAATGAACACTGAAATCCTACATATTTAACATAAACAGTAATATTAATAAAGCTCAGGAGTACTTAATTCCTTGGTGGCAGCTACGAGTCTACATAAGTTACCCCTAAAATCAATCAATTGGGCCTTTAAATCACTACAACAGTCTGAGTGGAACTGCCCTCCAGTCCTCCCACCCCCTCCCCCCCACCCGATTGACGCTCCTACTCTCAACATCTTTGTTTTTGTCTGGAATGATAGAATGATAAAAGGCAAGTGACAAAGAGAAAAAAATGGTAGTGATTAACCGACCGCGAAATCTCTGAATCACTGAGTGGAATTAAGGAAAACGAGAAGAAAAATGGTTTCGTAATAAAAAAAAACAAAAAAAAAAAAATCGTCTCTTTTTACATATAGAAGTAGCCCAATCTTCCCCCTCTGTCTACCCTCCCTCTCTCTCTCTCTTTCCTCCCGCTCTCTCTCCCCTCCCTCTCACTCTCTCCTCCCCCTCTCTCTACCCTCCCTCTCTCTCTCTCCTCCCCCTCTCTCTCCCTCCCTATCTCTCTATCCTCCCTCTCTCTCTCCCTCCCTCTGTCTCTCTATCCTCCACCCCCCCCCCCCCCGCGCCGTCTCCCCACCCCCGTCGTCGCCGCTTCGCACAAGACGCCCGGGTATATAAGGAAGGTCTCGCTCGCCAAGTAGACACTCGATCCTCTGCCGCTCCACGACGTTCAGCCAAACACTGAGGATGACGCTTAAGGTGGGTCCGCAAGGACACGATTTTCAGTTCAGATGTTTACATGCACAAACACACGTTTACAGATAGATGGGTATGTGCGCGTGTGTGGTCTTGGTTTACACGTGGTGGCACCAACAAACTAGCTTGACTTGACCTCAGCAAACCTCCTCCCATTGGTGTAGCTTTAATCAAGCGAAGTCGGTCAGTCCGACATTGCTCTAAGGGCGCCTCTGTGTTTATCCGCTGCTGACCTCCTTTGACCTCCCCTCGGGTCTCCCACAGGTCCTCTTCGTCGCAGCCGCCGTGCTCTGCCTCTCAAGGGCGGCCCCGCAGAGCTACGAAGGCCTGGGCGTCCTGCAGCCCGAGACCCCTCGTGACCTGGGCGCCTACGAGAACGTGGTCGCCGCCACCATCGACGTGCTGCCGGACATCGTCGAGCTCTTCCGCAAGCTCTCCCGGAACCGCGACAGGGCCAACGACCCCGAAGACGCCCAACAGATGTTGCTGGACTTCATGCCCATCACACGCAAGGTCATGGAGGCCACGGAGAAGGCGGGGGGCGCCGGGATCTCGCAGGACACGTACCATCGCCTCAACGCCGCCGAGAAGGTCATGCCGCACATGGTCACCTTCATGGACCGCCTGAGGGAAATGGACCTCGGACTGCCCACGCCCACGACTCAGCCTGAATATGGTCGCGTTCTGTAACTGAAACCTTCTGCTGCCTAGAGAGATGGATTTAGATTTAAGAATTATTGAGATTTAGTTTCAATTCCATTTTTTACAATGGATATTCTTTGCTGTTTTATTTTGCTTCTAAATCTCCCACTGTGTGCAAGGAATGGCCGGGGTGACCATCCACTGGTAGCGCGCAGGTCAGCAAAATTGCAAGACTAGCACCTTAACTATTGCACCAATGAGGTCCAATCTTTATTCAATGCCTAAGTGCAATCTCACCCATGTGCGTGATTCACTTTCAGTCACATCTAACCTCGCATGTGAATGGTAGTTCAAAAGTAAAGTGAAATGTACACTGTATCTGTAAAATATATGTATATATTTATATAAAAATGCCACTTCATCTTCTGCTTCCATCTATGACGTTATACCTTATTTCCCGACCAGGCTACGAACCATACGTGGCGCAGGAACATCAAACGAAGATACGAAAAAACGCATCTTCTGTCAACTAGGCTGTAAATCAAATTAACCATACAATTTGCACTTTACGAAATGATAAGCTCCGAAAGAAAAGGAAAAGTTTAATGTCTGGATAAGCAGTTTTATATGGTGTATCAAATGGGATAATAAGTAGCGTTATAG
>NW_020870544.1:441035-448535 GCF_003789085.1 Penaeus vannamei | reverse complement strand
AATTATCTCTCTCCTCATTCTTTTAAATTATCTCTCTCATTCTTTTAAATTGTCTTTCCTCATCCTTCTAATCTCTCTCTCTCTGTCTCTTTCTCTTCTCATTCTTCTGAACTCCCTCTATCTTTTCTCATTCTTCTAAACTCTCTCTCTCTCCCCCTTTCTCTCTCTCTCTCTCTCTCTCTCTCTCTCTCTCTCTTCTCTCTCTCTCTCTCCTCTCTCTCTCTCTCTCTCTCTCTCTCTCTCTCTCTCTCTCTCTCTCTCTCTCTCTCTCTCTCTCTCTCTCTCTCTCTCTCTCTCTCTCTCTCTCTCTCTCTCTCTCTCTCTCTCTTCTTTCTCATTTTTCTAAACTCTCTCTCTCCTTCCTTCCCTCCCACACTTTCCCGCCCTCCTTACTCTCTCTCTCGTGGATATAGAAAAAATAGATACTTTCGAATTTTATACTGTTTAATTATATCTATGTACAATTTGTAATGCGTTAAGGTGAATTGGTCTTTTGACTAATAAGGAATTAAATTATATTACCAAGTCCTATACTAGAATGATCGTATACTAATAACACAGCTGATAATGCCATCATGATCTTTTCCTTCTTCAATGGCTACTTATCCCTATTCTGCATTCCACTGTCCTTTTTTTTGTATGTACTATTACTTCTAGTTAGTGTGTCACCTCCTCGACGTGCTTCTCCCGATCCTTCATTTCCTCGTGCTTCTCCTCTCCCTTTTCTGTCGCAGGTTCTCATCTTCATCCTCCTACTCTTTGTACTATTTCTTCTCCAATCCTTTCTACGTCTTTTTCCCCTTCTGCGTTTCAGTCTGCGTCTACCCATGATAGATAAAGCCCCTGTGACTTTGGGGCCTCTGGACGAAGGGCCCGCTGACGTTGGTGTCGGCGAGGGCGGCGGCGTCCTCTGTCGGGGTCCTCTCGGCGGCGGAGTCGCTCCCGTGCAGCCTCAGCATGAAGCTGAAGGCGGAGGGAAGGACCTTCTCGGCGCGGTCCAGCCTCTGCAGCTCCTCCTCGGACACGCTCCGCCCCTCGGCCTCAGCCACGGCGAACAGGATCCTGCGGGTCACGGGCATGAACGCCATCAGGATCTCGAACATGTTCTGCGAGTCGAAGGGGTCGGCCTGAGAGCGAGCCATCCTGCTGGCCAGCTCCTTCAGGGTCTTGGCAACCTCGGGCAGAATGTCGATGGTCGCCGCCACCACGCCCTCGTATTTCCCCAAGTCCCTCGGCTTCTCCGGCTGAAGCACGCCCAGGGCCTCGTACGTCTGGGCGGACGCGGCGCAGGCGCACGTCGCACAGGCCAGGAGGATCTGCGGGAAGCGGGGATTCCTTTGAAGCAGAATTATCAGAAACAGAAATCAAGGAAGATTTAGGCCGGGAAGGTCATCCGCGTGAATTTGCCGTTGTCATACGGTGGTGAGATTTTATGCAAATGCAAATAGATTTTATGAATCGTTTATGACCACATGAAATTGATGATGAGAGTGATGTCGACAGATGGTTATGTGAAACAAAATATTTTCCGGTCTGTTGACATCAAAGGCAAGTGATGACGAAGATGATTACCATGATCATAACAGGGCTCAATGGCAATGGTAGCCGGGAAGATGATGAGGGTGATGACAAGGGGATACCTATTGCTGGTAAGAGAGCAGTGATAAGAGTAATGATAATGATGAAATAACAATTATTGTAATGATAATTTGTTATAATAATCATCATATAAAGAATTTGTAATAAGAATAATGATAATGATAATTATTATCGTCATTATTATCATTAGCAGTAGTAGAAGCAGTATGATGATAGTAACAATGATGATAAAGATAATAACAACAATAATGATAATGAAAATGACAGCTAGGAATCTCCAATCAGTACAACCTTAAGTTCCCTTAATTCATAACAAACCAAAGCAGGAATAAATATACAAATTGCTTTAATAATAACCAAACACACATAACCCCCACCCACCCCGCACCCCCCCCACACTCTTTATGCACAGCACTGTTATCCCTCGTTATCCAGCGAACGAAAGAAATCCAGCTATGGCTGGGTTTGCTGTGCGATGTTTTTTTTTTTTTTTTTTTTTTTTTTTTTTTTTTTTTTTTTTTCTTTTTTTGTGGCTGGTTTTCTTTGTTCCTTTTTTCTTATTTTCTTTGTTGTGAAAGATTTTTATTGTTGTCTGTTTGTCACCTATCATCTACCTCTCAATTTATAAAAAATAATATCTATAAAAAAAATTATATATATATATATATATATATATATATATATATAAAAAATTAATGATAAAAAAATATATAAATATTAAAATCAAAGACAAAAAAGGAAAGTTAGAGACATAAGAAAGAAAAAACGTCATGCTTCCTCCACTGTCATTTCTCCCTTGTAGACCTCGTCCGCCGCCCCACCCATCGCCCGACCGCACGAGACGCCACAGTATATAAAGGAGGCACTCGCTTCCAGGCACTCACTCGAGCCTCTTCCTCTGCACGACGTCGCTCGGTCACACTCTGCAACATGACACTGAAGGTTGGGTCCGCGAGGGGGAAACGCTTTTCGGAATAGAAAGATATACATATGTGTAAGAGTGGAAGCCTTGCGCGTGTGGGCCAAGTTGTTTCTAAAAGTCGTCACTTGCGCAGTTCAGTTTGCAGCTTGTCCGAAGATGAGTGGCTCGTTGTTGCATGACTGTTGTTTTGCATGGTGTGACGTTAGTGATGGATGAGACATTAATTATCCATCGCTTCTACGCTATTCAAATGGGTTGTCATTGATGGCACAACCTAGTACGGTTCAGTTTAATTGATATATCTTTTTGGGTCCACACTTGAGCCAATGCACGCGGCGCGGTAGACAGGCACTTCGACAACTTTGCGTGATCAACAAATAATCACGACTATACTACTTAAGTGTAATTACGACAGTGTTACAAGGGATGCATTTAGGCCTACGTGATTGCGATAACGTCAATGACAAAAAATGATGTAAAGGTTATCATTGAAACAAAAATATGTACTCTTAAATGTCTAGTCAATTTAACTAGTAATATGTACTTACGGTTTCGTCATCGTTTCACTCTTGTCTCCATGCGGTTAATTTCATTGTAGTGAATTTTTGAAGAAAGCGTTAGAAATAATTATGTAAATAATCCAGTCGTCTGTGCAACAGTAAAATCATTGTGACGGTTGATTTTCGAAAGTAATGCACAAAACTGCAGGCGGATGGCTTTATATACTGCACGACTTATGGTTAAGCTCCGCCCACCACATCACTCGCCTTCATGTAACAAACACCCTGTGGCAGAAACAAGTCACAATCGTTTATTATTAATGCATGTATTCAGGAACAAGCAAATATGCGAGTAAATGAACGTTGCCTTATTGAGGGTAAGGATCCTGTTACGTGACTCAAACGAAATCAGTCACCGACATTGCTCTGACCGCTTCTCTAAATGGATCGTTCCGCTGCTGACTTCCCTTGTCCTCATGTTCCCCACAGGTCTTCTTCGTCGCAGCAGCTGTGCTCTGCCTCGCCCAGGCGGCCCCGCAGAGATACGATACCCTGGGCGTCCTGCAGCCCGAGACACCTCGTGACCTGGGTGCCTACGAGAACATCGTCGGCGCCACCATCGACGTGCTGCCGGAAATCGTCGAGGTCTTCCGCAAGGTCTCCCAGAACCGCGACAGGGCCAACGACCCCGAGAGCGTCCAGCAGATCATGCTGGACTTCATGCCCATCACCAGGAAGGTCATGGAGGCCACAGCGAAGGCGGAGGGCAACAACATCTCGCAGGACACGTACCAGCGCTTCAACGCCGCCGAGAAGGTCATGCCTCACGTGGTCACCTTCATGAACCAGCTGCGGGAGATGGACTTCTTCGGAGTGTCCACGACCCCGACTTCGCCTGCATATGGGTATGCCCAGCACTGAAGCCTTCTGCTTGCCTTCAAACAGGCGTTCAAGCAGTTCCTCTAATCAAGCCTTAATCAGTAGTTTATATCCACTGATACCCTCTTCCCTTGTGCTTTCCCCAATTTCATATGTTCATATGTATAGTCTTTTTTTCTTGTTTATCAGACTGAGAAGCTCTTTGCTGTGTGGATTCTTTCAGTTAATTCGAACTAGTTGAAATGTAAAGTAAAAATGTACAGTGCTGGACAAATGCAACTACCGTACCTTGATGCTGCCACAACAATAAGTAGGTGTGATCTGCAAAATGTTGAATTATCCCCACCTTCCTCAAGGCCATCATTTGCCTTTAAATCACATTTTCATGTTTGTCCATGTATTCATACAGACTGAAGGTTGTAAGGCAGAAATAATAACGTCAAAACAAAAAATCAAACGCTGTCGGATTCAGGTTGGCAACATAAGCTGTTTGCTACTGTTGCCCGAAATTGTACATTATAGTCAGAAATACATATATGTAAACATACAGTCGCAATGTCTACGTCTGTCCTTATGGAAATCCTCTCAGATCAAACCAACTAATGAAGACATTATAAATAGCCATACCGTTTTGAGGGATCGTGAAAAGTCGTGAAAAGTAAATCTCAGATAAACAGTTAGATAAATGTTTGTATTCTCAAGCTATAAATTCTGTGCTCCCACGGAGAAAAATCCTTCTCTCTATATTTGATGAATAAAAATAGTTAAAATAAACATTTTATTTTGTATATGAAGACAATGCTGTTCCTTTCCTTCTTACGATGCCCAGCCACTTTTTTATTTATTGATGGATGGTTCTTAGGTTCTTTACGATGAAGCTAGTCTCTCTCTCTCTCTCTCTCACTCTCTCCTTCCCCCTCCCCTTTTTTCCCCTCCCTCCCATCTTCTGTTGTCTCTTCTCTACATTCTCTCGTCTCAGTCTCGTCTCCATCTCTCATCTCCTCTGCTTCGATCTCTGCTCCTCTCCTCTCAACTCTTGCGCCTCTCTCTTCTCATCAAAACTTCGTCTCAGTCTTTCTATCCGTCCGTCTCGGGTCATGGTCCTCGGTCTCTATCTCTCTCATCTCGTCTACCTCTCTCCTCTCTCTCTCTACTCTCCATCTCTCTCTACTGCTCTCTTCTCACTCTCATGTCTCTCTCTCAGGTCTTTCTTCCTCCTCTCGTCAAACCAGTCCCTTCGCTCTCTCTCTCTGCTCTCTGCTCTCTCTTCAGCCTTCCTTCCTCATCTGATATGTCGCTCTTACTTATCCTCGATTTCTATCATACATGGGTCAATGCCTTCTACACCTATTTCGTAAAATACATAACTTTCCTCGGTCTGCTCCTTACCACGACTCTCTCATCCTCTCTAGATCTCCGCTCGCAAGGGATCCCTCGCTCCTCTCACCTTTCTCCCTCCGTCACTCTCATCAATGATGCCTCCCCTTGCTCTCTCCCTCCTGCTCGCCCGGCTTCCTCTCTCTCTCCTCTCTAAAACTATTCTCTTTCTCTCCTCTTCCTCGTTCCTCTCTCTGGGCTCGCCTTCATCGCCCTCTTTGGTTTCCCCTATACTACTCCCTTCAAAACTCTGTTTCCTCTCCTCTCCGTTCTTCTTTCTCATTTCCTCTCCTCCTCTCTTCTAACACTCCTCTTCCTCCCCCCTCTTCACTCTCTCGTCTCACGTATACCTTTGAAAGTTTCCTAAGATTAATATAAGGGCAGTAAAAGTCATTAAGCTACGAAGTTTCATGAACGCTCAGTGGATTACTTAATCATATATAATATATATAATTATACTATATAATACCATATACTATATATAATATATAGTATATTCAGTATACTGTATATATATAGATATGAATTAGTACTAGTAGATAGATAGATAGAAGTAGATAGATGACTATCAGTCTTATTCTCTACCTCTTCTCTCTCCTCTCCTTCCCTCTTCTACTCTCTCTCTCTCTTCCTCTCCTCTCTCTCTCTCTCTCGTTCTCTTCACTCTCTCTTCCTCGTCTCGTCTCTCTGGTCCTTCTCTCCTCATGCTCCTTTTCTGCTCTTTCAATCTCCTCTACTTCTTCTCATCCTCTCTCTCACTCTCTTCTTCTCACCCTCTGTTGTTTTCTCCTCTCCCTCCTCTCTCTCTCTCAGTCTTTTCTCTTCAGTCTCTTCCTCTCATCTCTTCTCTCCATCCCTCCTCTTCCTGTCCCCTCTTTTTTCCTCCTCCTCCTCCTCTCTCTCGATATCTTACTTCATCTCGGATCTCCTCTCATCTCTCTCTCTCTGATCTATCTATCTATCTATCGTATCCTATTTCTATCTATTATCTAATGCTGCGTATTACTTGTAAAAGTTCCTAAATGATTAAATAAGGCAGTAAGTCCATTACAGTAATTTTATGCGTGAGGGATACTTATGTATATATATATATATAATATATATTAGTATATTATATATATATTACTATATATATATATATATATATATTAATATATTAATATATAATGTATATATATATATATATATATATATATATATATATATATATACATATGCAACTATGTATGTATATGTATATATTAAAAATAAAGACTCCTAAAATGTTAGCCAGGTTTCGTCATAGATAAAGATGTCATTTACAGTAAACTGGACTTTCCTAGAACTATGGAAAGAATGCCGACAATAATATTCAGTACATGTATAGACTTTTAAAAGAATTTCAATCGACTTATTTTACTAGTTTTTTTCATATATGGAAAATAATAAGCTGATGAAGAAAATCTACACATTTTCCTTGTTTCTGTAACATCATCGTTTACGGTATGAGTGGAAGAGGTGCATAAGCCTTTAAAAGCTTTTGCCGATTTAGAATTTACTTTTGATAAAATTTCGTTTTTATTTGCCTGATATCAATCCACACACACGTAAGAAAATCTGCAATATCTGCTTTTTATGGCGATCTCACCAAAATCATCCTTCACGCAGAAAAAGATGATGATAGAAAGGACTAGTTCATGGAATTACATGGTAGGTGCAAAACGCGAAATCAACCCATACACGCTAAAAAATAAATAAATAAATAAATAAAGGGAGAAAAATGCACACACTCACATATATGTATCTGTTATATTTTTCTTCCGTTCTATATGTATGTGTGTGTTAATTCGCATATATCTACGTATACATGTGTGTACATATCCCTACACATATGGTATACATATATACCACTTTCATCTGCTTCGTTGTGTATTATATTGTTATTGCAGTGTAATAAGTTGGCTAAAGTGTCTGTGATCACTTAGCTGAACCGAACACAGGTTTTTACGTAATCTCATTCTTTATCTTTTTTTTCCTGTTTCATACGCGCCTCTCTTTTTTCTATTTCTCGCTTTCTCTTACCCTTTCTTTCTCTCTCTCTCTCTCTTCTCTCTTACCCTCTTCTTCTCTCTCTTCTTCTCTCCTCTCTTCTCTCTCTCTCTTTTTCTCTCTTCTCTCATTCTCTCTCTCTTCTCTCTTTCTCTCTCTCTTCTCTCTCTTTCCTCTCCTCTCTCTCTCTCCTCT
>NW_020870544.1:424788-440935 GCF_003789085.1 Penaeus vannamei | reverse complement strand
AGTTATGTTTAAATGTTTGGGTGATTTTTGTTTCCGTTTAAGGGATGATTTTGTTATTGTTTTGTTTTGTTTTCAAGGACGATTTATGGGTCTCTCTCTCTCTCTCTTTTCTTCTCTTTATTTTTTCTCCTTTCCTTCCCACCTTCTTTCGCACACACACAAGCACACACACACACGCGGCTAATGAAAGCGGGTGGTCACAGAGTGTTTGCTTTTATACCCACACCCCTGTAATCACCCCTCCCCCCCCCCTCCCTACCTACGCCCATTCCCTCTCTTTCTCCCTTCTCCTATTTCGTGACCTCTGCCCACACACACCCACCCATTACCCTCTCTCTCGGCTCTCCCTCCCTTCTTTTATTCCCCATTCCCTTCTTCCCTTCCTTTCCTGCTGTAACTGTGTATTGTTTAGGCTTGAGTGTTTACATAAGCGCCCCTTCGTTGAAATTGGCTTAATTATGCGCATTCTCTTCTTCCTCTGTATCTTCTAATTCTTCTTCTAATTCTAAATCTTCTTTTTTTCCATCTAATTCCATTTTTTTTAATTCTCCCAATTTCTTCTTTTAATTCTTCTCATCCTTCTTCTTCTCTAATTCACTTCCTTAGTGATAATCCATCACGGTAGAAAGAAAGAGAAAACGAAGAGAGGAGACGATGAAATAACCATAAAAAAAAACAGGAGGGGAAAAAAGATTAGGCGAAACGGCCTCAGAACGCACGAAATGACGAAAGCTGGATAGGCCTATAAGCGTAATGAAAGGTGTGCCTCTGTCCTGTAATTTACTCGACCACCTGGCCCAGCCTCCCAGATCATCATCTCGCGAAGCCTGTAGCAAAGGCAAGGATCAGGAAGGAGGAGAGGGGAGAGGGGAAGAGGGGAGGAGAGGGAGGAGAGGGGGAGAGGAAAGAGAGGGAGAGGAGAGGAGTAGGGAGGGGAGGAGAGGGAGAGGGAGAGATTGGAAGGACAGAGATGGGAAGAATGAGAGGATATGGGGAGAAAGGAACAGACTGAAAAAAGTAGGAAATGGAAGGAGAGAAGGAGGGAGGGAAGAAGGAAACGGAGGGAAAATAGGGAAAGAGAACGAAGAAGAAGAAGAAGAAGAAGGAGAAAGAGATAAAGAAAGAGATAATAATAAAAAAAAGAAAACGGACACTTCTGCCAGCCTCATGCTTGCAAAACTCCTCATATGCAAAACACATGCAAAAGACCGTATTCCGCGCCCGGGCAGAGTGCATAATTGCGCGTTCTTTCGTGTTCTGACGAGGGAGAAAGAGAGAGATAAAGAGAAGGAGAGAGACTGGGCGGAAGATGTAGGCAGCGAAAGTAACGTTCTTGATGAAAGCTCAAACGTCTCTTCTTTTAGAATTTTTTTTTTATCCTTTTTTTTTTTTCATCTTTTTTCTTTCCTTTTGTATAGAAGGAGGTCTTTTCTCCATTTTTTATTTCTCTTTCTCCCTTTCTTTTTTTATGATTCTTTCCTTTGCCTTTTTTCCTTGTCCCAATTTTTGCTATTGCTGTCGAGAAATGGGAAAGGGGAAAAAAAGGTGTGTCACTTTTTAAAAAGTTTAGGTTTTTTTGTTTGTTATTTCCATGTTGGTTTTATTTATTCATTTTCGCCCTGGCTGTGCTGAATAGATCGTCCTCATTTTGCAAGATAAATGTTCATATTTTTTTACCCGAAACAAACGGAGAAAAATGCAGAGACGCAAGGAGGGAAACGGAGAGTATGGGCGAAGATAGCATCACTTCTTAAAGATGTTAGCCCGTAGGTTGATGACGTCACGGGACCGGATCATTTCCTCGAGAGGGACGCGCGGGGGGTTGGTAGGGGGGGGGGGGGGGCATTCGATGATAAAAAAAAAAAAGAAAAAAAAAAAATGGATTAATGTATATCATAAGTATAGATTTGGAATGAAGTGCGCCCATATGTTGAGCGTGGGCGTCCTCCCCCTTCTCTCTTCCCTCGCCTCATGTCTGTCTGTCTGTCTGTTTGTCCGTGTGTCTGTAATCCACACCTTTGATTAATAGTCTTGAGACAACTGAATGCTCCTTATGATAATGATGTGGCGCGGGGGGGGGTGAAGGGAGGGCGAGAGAGGGAAAGGGATGAAGCAAGAGAACTGAGGAAGACGTAGCTAAAGAAGGGATAACGATGAAACAAGGAAGAGAAAAGAAGAGAATGATGATTAAAATAGGAAAAGAGAGAGAAGGGATAAAGATTTTAGAAGAGAGAAGGGAAAAGGGAAGAAATAAGGCAGACGAAGGAAAGGAAATGAAAGGGGAGATAAAAGAGAAGGAAGAGGAGAAACGGAGATAAAAAGCAAGGAGGGGAAAGACAAAGGTGATGCCAACAGATGTTATAATAAGTGGCTTCAGGGTGGAAGAAGCGAGCGGGCGAGGGGGGGGGGGGAGAGGAGGAGAAGTAGGGTAGGGTGAGGAAGCGAGGAGGGGGGGGGTGAGGGAAGATTTCAGAAATTAGTGTGATCAACGTTCTTTAGCTAATACTAATGACGATAATATTAGAAACAGTGGGGAAAAAATATCCATAAAATGAGGGGAATATGAACATAATGGTAATGTTTAGTTTGCATTATTGATATAATTACAAGTATAATTAACCCGCCCCCTTGATATTACGACCATCATTAATGCATTTTTTTTACTATTGAATTTTATCTTGACCCGCCTATTACTATTACATCTAATATCATCATCGACATAATTATGGAAGGGGAGAGAGAGAGAGAGGAGAAAATAGAACCAGTTAGTGTCCTTGGGATGCGAATAACCGAAATGAAATATGTGGTAATGTGTGCTGAATGTGGGACATACCCGCATCGTGAGGGTGACTTGTGGTACATTTTATTCCTCTCGCTGTCTGTCTGTCTGTGTCTGTGTGTGTGTGTCTGTCTGTCTCGTCTTTCTCTCTCGTTTGTATTTCTCTCTGTTTGTTTTGTCTATCTCTCTCTCCCTCCCTCCCTCTCCCTCTTCCCTCCTCCCTCCCTCCCTCCCTCCCTCCCTCCCTCCCTCCCTCCCTCCCTCCCTCCCTCCCTCCCTCCTCCCTCCCTCCCTCCCTCCCACGCACTCCATCACTCACACCCCCATTCACTCTCCTCTCTGTCCCTCCGGATGATTTCATATATATATCAGTTTACTCCCAAATGCCACACATTCTGCATACTCGCGATGTGTTGAAGGGAAGGGTAAAGTGCACCCGGACAGCATAAAGTACACCAGTACTGAAGACCGTGAAAAGGTTACGGAAGAGTGCCCATGGGGGGGAAGGGAGGATGGGGGAAGAGAGGGGAGGGGGAGGAGGAGGAGGAGGGAAGAGGAGGAGGAGGGGGGGGGGAGGATGGAGGGAGTGGAAGAGGGAGGGATGGATGGAGTGGAGAGTTGAGAGAAGGGAGGGGGAGTGACGATGGTTGGGAGGGGAGGGAGGAGGGGGAGGTGAGGAGAAGGGAGGAAGGAAGATGAGGAGGGGGGGGAGGAGAGGAGAAGGATGAGAGGGTGGGGGAGGAGGAGGGATGGAGAAGCGGAGGACGAGACGAGGAGGAGGAGGGGAGGTGGGGTCCTGTTCAGACGGAGCACCCACAGGGGAGCGCGGCGACCGGCGAAAAACCCACGTTCGTCTTGGCGCTGTGAACACCCTCTCCCTCCAGCCCCTTCTTTTGGTCTCTGCCTGTCTGTCTCTCTTCCTCTTGTCTCTCTCTCTCTCTCTCTCTCCTTCTTCCATCGCTTCCTTCCCACTTCCTCTGCGCCGTTGTGCTCGGTGAAGCGTAGGAGGAGAGAAGGAAGCGGGGAGGATATTTTTTTTCTTCTTTCTTATTCTCCTCTCTCTCTCTCTCTCTCTCTCTCTCTCTCTCTCTCTCTCTCTCTCTCTCTCTCTCTCTCTCTCTCTCTCTCTCTCTCTCTATCTATCTCTCTCTCTCTCCCTCCCTCCCTCTCTTCCTCCTCCTCCTCTCTTCTTCTTCCTCCTACTCATCTTCTTCTCCGTCTTCTTTTCCTCCTCCTCCTCCTCTTCCTCTTTCTTCCTCCCCTCCTCCTCCTCAGAGACAGTCGGAAACATTACCAGCAAGGACCTGCCCAAACACCGTATCTCGGCGTCACTCCACTAGCCACTGCCTCCGTCACCCCCTTCCCCTTTCCCCTTCCCCCCCTACCTCCTTCTCCCCTTTCTCCCCCCCCTTTCCCCTACCCTCCTCTGTCCTCTTGCTCCCATACACCTCCTCCACCTGTAAACCCCCCCCCCCCACCTCCATCAACCCCCCTCCCCCCGTCACCTGAGGATCTAGCCGGGGAGGGGGAGGGGGGGTAAGAGGTCTGGGTTCTGGGTTAGTGTCTTAAATCTCGACCTCAAGATATACATGATTAAATTTATGCGATTAAACTTTGCAAAGTGTTCCGTGGTCTATGTGTCTGTGCGTGTGTCTGTGTGTGCGTTTGTTTGTGTGTGTGTGTGTGTTTGTGTGTGTGTGTGTGTTTGTGTGTGTGTGTGTGTGTGTGTGTGTTGTTTGTGTGTGTGTGTTGTGTGTGTGTGTGTTGTGTGTGTGTGTGTGTGTGTGTGGTGTGTGTGGTGTGTGTGTTTGTTTGTGTGTGTGTGTGTGTGTGCGGATTTACACGTAAATAAACCTAGTGTTCTTTGTGTCCGCGTGTTCGCCGGAGCATCTGTGTCTGTTCTACACATGTGTGCGTATTCTTTTGTGTATATTTTGAAGCTAGTGGGACACACCCGTGTTTCCTAGTTAATATTATATCCCTTTGAAATGTCAGTCGCCGTGTCCTCTTTCGATTTTTTTTTTCAACATTGATTGACCACATTAGACGAAAGCTGATATGCTAATTCAATGTTAAATTTGTAAACACTCCTGCGAGAGGTGTTCTTTCTCCGCTTCAGATCAAAAGTGTAAAAATGTGTTTATGTGTGTGTGTTTGTGTTTTGTGTCATTTGTTAAACGTTGGAATTTGCATAAACGCGCATGCAGGAGGGACGGATGGTTGAAAGTCCGGTTCATATATACAGAAAAATAGATCTTCCATCCCTGCCCATCAGAAAACGATTAAAAATAATAAAATGATCGAGACACGTTTATATCAGATTTTTTTCTTTTACTGACTAAAAAAAAAAAAAGAAAAGAAAAAAATATATGGTATGGGAAGGGAGACAGGGGAGAAAAGGGGGGGAGGGGGAGTGAGGAGGTGGGAGAAGAAGAGAAAAGGGGGTGGGGGAAGGGGTGAGGGGGGTACGAAGAGGGGAGAGGGGGGGGGGGTGGGAAGAAGAGAGAGGGGGTGGGAGGGGTGCGAGGGTGGGAGGTGAGCAAGGGGGGGGGGGGGGGTGAAGGAGGGGAGTGAGGGAGGGAAAAGAGGGGAGTTGCCACCAACCTTCTGCCCTCTCTGCGGATGACATCATATTGCACAGATTGACGGCAAATATTTCAGGCATCTTGGATGTTATGTCCAATATTTACTACTCTCCTCTTCCCTCTTTCCTCCCCTCTCTCTCCCTCCCACTCCCTTCCTCCCTCTCCCACTTCCTCCCTCCCTTCATATATCCTACTCCCTCCTCTCTCCCTATCTCCCTCCCTCCCTCCTGCCCTCCCTGCCTCCCCATCCCCCTCCCTTCCTCCCGTCTTTTCGAATATTGTTCGAAAAATGAGGGGAGAGTACAGTTAGGGAAAACGATTCGTTATTGTCCCTCTCCTGCTTACCTGTGTTGCTCTCTCTCTCTCTCTCTCTCTCTCTCTCTCTCTCTCTCTCTCTCTCTCTCTCTCTCTCTCTCTCTCTCTCTCTCTCTCTCATTTCTCTGTCTCCTCTATAAGGCATATAGAGAGGAGAGAGAGAGAGAGAAGAGAGAGAGAGAGAGAAGAGAGAGAGAGAGAGAGAGAGAGAGAGAGAGAGAGAGAGAATAAAGGAGTGATACTGCTTCCTGTCTGCTCGTCACCGATCCTCACCCTTATGTACGGGTACCATAAGACCGAAATCCCCACCGTATACAATAATGGCGGTTGGTACATTGTTGCATAATTTGCCAATATTGATGTCCTCTTCCCCCCTTTTCTTTTTCTTCTTCTTTTTTTCTCCCTCTCCCTCTCTCTTTCGATATATCGTCAGTGTCCATACCTTAGCTTCCTGTTTTATTTTTCGAAAACAGTCAGAGTGAGCCTTTTCTTATTTCTCTCGCTCTCTTTTTTTCTTTCTTTTCTTTCTCTTCTTTCTTCTTTCTTTCTTTTCTTTCTTCTTTCTTCTCTCCTCTCTCTCTCTCTCTCTCTCTCTCTCTCTCTCTCTCTCTCTCTCTCTCTCTCCTTCTTCTTCTTTCTCTGTTTTCTTCCACATTTGCCAAAAGATTGTGAGATTGTGTCACTGTCCTTCCTTTTGCGAAACCCTTAATTACTGTATTATTTAACTATCTTCTCTACCCTTTTATCTTTCGCGAGATGATGTGTTCCCGTCCGTCAGATGGATGCAAATGCAGTGCAACTTCGTGAAGGGAGACCTCTCCTCCCCCCTCCCCCCTCTCAAAAAAAGAAAAAAGAAAAAGAACTTATATTCTAGTTGCGTTGGAGAGTTAAAAAATGCATGTTTGTACAGTATTAGCCGCAAACGGGAACCAGTAACACGAAGCCGAAGTCACTTTGCGGCGATACGGATCAGCTCGAGTCGGAGGCTGTGTCGCGTGGAGGGAGGCCAGTGTTGCCAAGGTTGGACGCCGACCTTCCTTGCGCGCCGCGTCATAAAAGTCTTCTTACACCGCTTTTTAAACCTCCCATGATTTCACATCCTATATAGAACATTTCCTGAACAAAATCAAAACCAAACGGAACTCCCCAATCTAAAAAATAAGAAAAAAAACCCTCGTATAAGCACAAAAATGAGGAAGAAAAACGGAGGAAAAATTTCTCTCTCTCCCTCCCTCGCCGCACCGCCCCGCATGGCTTGGCAACAGTGAACACAAACAATGGTGTCCACGCTGGCTGAAGATGCACACAAGAACCCCCGCGACCACGCATTCGGACAAGGAGCGATTTGCATAAACGTTATTATTATGATTTTTGCGTCGCCTTCTTTGTTTGATTGTTTGTTTGTTTGTTAATTTTGCTTCGTCTTGTTTGTCTCTCTCTCTCTCTCTCTCTCTCTCTCTCTCTCTCTCTCTCTCTCTCTCTCTCTTTCTCTCTCTCTCTTACTCTTCTCTTACTCTCTCTCTCTCTTCCTCTCTTTCTCTTCCTCTCTTTACTCTTCTCTCTTTCCTCCTCCCCCTCCCTCCCCCTCCCTCCCTCTTTCTCAAAAAAATGAAAATAAAATAGAACCAAAAGTAAAGAAAGAAAAAGAGAGAAAAAAAAGAGATTACAAACGAAGTTTATTTGTTTACCTTCCTCCGAGAACCGCAGCGTGTTATGCGGCGCTTGGTTCTAACAGCATCACCGGTTAAAAAGTCCTTCAGATTGCCGGTGTGTGGCGTGCTGGCGTTCTACGAGGACGCGCACACATGTACACATACACATACTCACGCATATACATGTACATTTACATATGTATATTCACATAAATATGAACATCTATGTGCAAAAACGCATACACATATATGTACACACGCACGCGCGCGTACACACAGACACACAAACACACCTAGACAGATATATCATCATAATCATCATAATCATTATCATCATAATTATCATTCTTCTCATTACTATGATTGAGATTTGCGTAAGAAAGTTTACAATGTTGGTGAGGTACATGCTGGCACCTCATGAGAAGGGGGAGGGGAGGGGAGGGGTGTAAGGAGCGGGGGAGGGGGGGGAGAGGCACTTCAATATGTATTTTTTGGGAGTTGGTGGGAAACTTTCTTGGTGGGGGAGGGGGGGGGGTGGCCCCAGGAGACTCGCGGCACCGAACACCTTGTCCCGATCCTTGCTTCGTATCTTCGTTGTGTTTTTTCTGTTTTGATTTTGATAACCTTCCTTTCGCTCGCGATAAGGGAATATATTGTGAATTATCGTTATGACTTGTTTCGGTTTATCATTTATTTATTTTTTAAAAGAATTTAGGAAAACAAAATGGTTATGAATCCTTTCCATAAAAAAGTGAAAATGAAATGTTTTGACAGAAGCGTCGACGCATCGGGACGCGGCGAGGCCCAAGTCTGATGCATTATCTTTGGTCAGTTGTATAAGTAGGCAGCTGAGGCGAGTGGAAATTGCATTGTCCTTTCATGGTAGAATTGTATCGACAGGCCAGTGGCATCCCACGGGACGGCAGGTAGATTGGCTGGGACGTGTCCTGTCTCGTCCTGCCGTCCTGCTCGCTTTCAGCCTGTCCCTCGGCTTTGTCTGAAGGGATCGAGTCGGCTTGGTCGGGTCGGGTCGGGTCGGGTGGGTCGGTCGGGTAGGTCGGACAGGCGTATATTGTGATCGCCGGGTTGGTTGAGCGACGAACGAGGTTGGGTTCGGATTCTGGCGCTTCGGGGATTCAGGTGGCGGGGTCGATGGGGTTGTTTTGTGTTGATATTAGTGTTGGTTTGTTGTCGAATGTGACTAACGCTCGTCTTCTCTTGCAGAGCCTGCGCGATACGTGTGCGGGACGTGCGGCGCCGTGCTAGGCTCAGCGTGGTCGCTCGTGCAGCACGTGCAGTCTTCGCACGGCATCATCATCTACCAGGAGGCCCCCGGGGCCACCCCCCTGTCCACGCCGTCGACGCCCCCGGGCCTCCCGCGCCCGTCGCACTCGTCCCCGCTGGCGTCCGTGTCGTCCACCGCCCCCACGGCGTCGGCGCCCCACCCGCCGCCCCTGCAGCTGCTGGACCCCGCCAAGGTGGACCTGAGCAAGGTGGACATCACCAAGGTGGACCTGTCCAAGGTCGACCTCAGCAAGATCGTCCCGCCTGTCACTTCGGGCGCCACGCCCCTGCCGCCTCACCCGCCCGTGACGGCGCCCCTCCTCGACCCGACACATCCGTTCAACCTGCTGCGGATGCCCCTCGGAGACGCCCGCGCGCCCTTCCCGCCCGGACTCGCCCCGCCCTTCGTCCGGCCGGGCCACGACTTCCGCATGGACCAGCTCCTGCAGGAGGGTCTCCGACTCAATCCCGGTCTGTTGCCGCCGCACTTCGAACGGCCGCCCTTTCTTGACCCCGGGCTGGGTGCACCCCGCCATACGGCGCCCACGCCCCTAACTGCTGGCGGAGACCCCAACCTTGATTTCTACTCGCAGCGCCTTCGGCAGCTGGCGGGCACCACCAGCCCCACCAGCTCCACCTCGCCGCGGAAGCCCCTGCCGACGCCCCCTCCCCGCCCTTCTCCTCCCCAAACGCCCCCACCCCTTCCAGCCTGGCGCCCTCGCAGACTCCCACCTCCACCCGCTGCGACGCCCTCGCGCAACAGCACGAGCGGCGCTTCAAGTGCATCACCTGCTGCAAGTGCTTCCGCTGGGAGAGCAACCTAGCCATCCACCAGCGCCTGCACACGGGCGAGAAGGACATCCGCTGCCCTAGATGCCCAGAGACGCTGCCGACGCCGCAGAAGCTCCGCCTGCACATGAAGGCCCACAGGAAGAACTGCAACACCGAGAGCACATCGCCCGACTCCTCGCGCCCTCAGACTGAGGACGACGTCGACGACGAGGAGGAGGAAGAGGAGGAGGAGGAGGAAGAGGACGAGGAGTTGGACGAAGAGGAGGACAACCCCTCCGTGTGCGACAGCAATGACGAGGACGACGACATCGTGGAGGAGGAGGCCGAGGACGACGAGCCGGAGGACCTGTCGACCACGTCCAAGTCCACGGGCTCGGGCCCCGCCCCGCAGAGCGTCTCCTCCAGCACCACAGACAATAACAACAAGTCCAGATCCGACCAACAGAAGTCCGTGGTCGGGGAGCTCATGGACAAGTTCGGGCTGGCCAACATCTCGGCGTACAGCGAGGCCTACCACCAGGCCCTGAAGGAGTCGGGCCGCCTCCCGCCGCCGCACATCGGCAAGGACGGCGAGAAGATCCACACCAACGGCATGGAGAAGCTCAAGCTACGAGACGACCTGACCAAGGGCCTGATGGGCTCGCAGCCCTCGCTCGACCTCGCCCACCAGACGCTGCTGGGCGCCTTCGACAACCCGTACGAGGCGCAGAAGCGGCTGGCAGCCGCGCAGAGGGACAGCAGCCTGTACGCAGGCCTGTGGCTCCCCAACCTGGCTGGCACCGGCACCACCCCCAGGGACCTGTTCCCGGGCCTCCCGCCCTCCGAGGGGAACTTCCTGCAGCGGAAAATCCTCGACGGCTCCGTGAAGGCCGGCGAGCTGTCCCTGGCGAAGCCGGGCACGAGCTCGGCGCCCAACACGCCGATCTCGCTGGTGCCGCCGTCGAAGAAGGAGAAGCGGAACGACACGTGCGAGTTCTGCGGCAAAGTGTTCAAAAACTGCTCCAACCTGACGGTGCACCGGCGGTCCCACACCGGCGAGAAGCCCTACAAATGCGACCTGTGCAGCTACGCCTGCGCGCAGAGCTCCAAGCTGACGCGGCACATGAAGACGCACGGCCGCATCGGCAAGGACGTGTACCGCTGCCGCTTCTGCGACATGCCCTTCAGCGTGGCCTCCACGCTGGAGAAGCACATGCGCAAGTGCGTCGTCAACCAGAACAAGAAGGGGCTGTTCCCGCCGCTGTCCGGCTCGCACGACGGCCTCGACTCGTACAAGGGCCTGCACTTCACGCCCGTCATCAGCGACGACTCGTCCAAGTCGGGCGGCCTCTTCTCGCCGCACTTCACGGCCGCCGCCGCCGCCAACACCTCCAACGACGACACCGGCGACTCCTCCAACCTGTCGGGCCCCGGGTCTTGAGATTGGGCCCCGTGGTAGCGCCCCTTTGCCGCCGCCAGGGCCCCAGGGGCTCACCCCCCCGGCTCTGGGCTTCTCCAGAGCGGCTACTCACCCGTGGGTGGCTTCGGGCCGCCCACCGCCGCCACTCCTACTTCGGGGAGTGTCTGGCCCTCTGGCCCGACGGCGCCGCCTGGCCCTCGCCCGTGGTGGCACGCGCCCTCTGACGCCCTCGCGAGCCCCGCCCCGCCACGTGACCACCGGGGGGGGCGGCAGGGCGGGTGGTGTAGCCCGCACATTCCCACACCTCGCGTCACCTGACTTCCCAGTGAGCGGCGCCCCTCCCGCCCACGCGGACCTGGGCGCCTCAACAAGCTAGTCCTCTGTGTTGTGCAACGGTAACAGCAGCAGCAGCAGCAGCAGCCAGGAGGGCAGCACGCGGACACTCAGCCTATTGTTCCTATTGATGTTATGTGTTGTGTATTGTATGTTGTCCTACCTTACCTGGTCACAACGGCGGTTCGTGGCGGCGCCGCGGCCGAGCGCCACGGGCCCAGTTCGCCGCGAGAGGGCCGCACAGCCGGGCCGCACAGCCGGGCCGCAACTCCCGGACACAGGGAGAGGAAAGGAAGCCGCAGACACCGAGACACGCCTCAAGACCATCCAGAATGCAGATGTTCTTTCCGATTCGTATTTTTTACTCTTCGATCATTATTATTTCCCTTCGCTAATTTATTATTATTATCATTGTCATTGTTGATCTATTCTTAGCTCAAACTCTATAGAATGATTCATTACTTTCTCTTCGGGAATAGATTTCTTGCGATTTCTTTATTTTTCACACTTTTCGAAAAAGAAGAAAAAAAAGTGAAAGATCTTATTATCACCTCTTTTTCTTATCATTTCATTCGGTTATCCAATCTATTTTCTTCATCATTTTTATCTTCCCTTATCTTTTTTAAAATCTTATTTGTTATCTTCAAAACTATAGAGAAAAAAAATAAGGCGATAAAGGCCAGTTTGTTGATATGTAAATGTTTATGTCTATTTTTTTTTTCTTTTTTAAGAAAGGTGAAAAAAAAATGTAAAAAATATATATATATGATTACTATTGATAGTTAAAAGAAAAACAAAAACAAAGGATTAGTTATTTGGTGCAGAGATGGATTTGAAAAAATAATTACCCACCTCAGGGACGTTCACCGACGTAGAGGAAGTGGAAGAAATGAAATAAAGAAGAGAAAAACAACAACAAGAAGTAAATGTTGTTATCGATTTTTTTTCTCTATCTCTATTCTTTATCGGGGGATTTTTTTTATAATTGTATTTAAATGTTTTTGATGAGAATATTAGCTTTTTTTCTTGATTTGATTTTTTTTTTTTCAATTAGGTCGTTGATTACGGAATTGATATACGGAAAAAGGTCATTATGGCTTTAAATGATTCTTTACTTAATTGCTTATTCTTCGTCTTTTCTTGAAAAAAAAAGAAAGCGGATTTTTTTTATTCTTTTTTTAGTGGGAGTTTTTCTTTTTTTTTCTTTCTTTTTTTTATCGGGCGATAGAAAATTTCACTTGAAGGAAAAAAAGAGATAGGAAGAAAAATATTATCAAAAAAAGATACCTAGTACCTGTAAGAGATTTTTAAAAATACGGGAAGAAAAATTTCATCTTGAATTTGCGATTATCTCGTATTATCTCGTATTATCTCTCATTTATTCTTTCTATCTCAAGTTCTATTCAAGAAACAAAGTCTATGTACGCGACAAACCGACGCTGGTCACATCAGTATTATCTCTATTCTACTTTCATCGTTCTCTTTAGATTCTACCTTTTTATTAACGTTTTTTCAGTCAACTTACATCCTACCCGCGATGACGTCATACCTGCCTCAGTCGTGACGTCATGACCGCCTCAGCTGTGACGTCACGTTGATGCACCGAGCATGTTATTCTCATTTGTAGTTTTTTTTCGTTTTCTTTTCTTTTTTCTTTTTTCTTTTTTATCTTTCGTGGCTACATTCCTTTTTCGTTTCTTTATTTTTGTTATTATTGTTCATTCAAATTCCGTGGCATCAGATATAATTTGTTATTATTTTGATTCTGTCGATTCTTTGACTCATTTTTTTTTTCATTCGTCTACGAATTCTGTGATTAGAAAAAAAAAAAAACATTTAAAAAATCAAATAAAAATGATAGATAGTATGTGCCATACGGTCGATTAATAGATTTAGCCTTTATTTCCATTTCATATTTTCTCTCTTTTTTCCATTAATAATTCTGACTGCCAACAGATTATGGTAATAATAGTAAAGTGAAAACAAACGTCATTAGTGATAATGATAATAATGATTGCTTCTATCACCCACACACTTTCTTCACTACAAAGCATTATTAGTGCCCTGGGCTTTAATTATCAATTATTTAATTAAATGTGGGCAATAGGCCTACTTTTATAAACCAAAGATTTTTAGACTAAGATGCAACACCGTTACATATGTATGTATATTTCTTCCCTCCTCTCCTCCCTCCCCCCCCCCCCCCCGCCCCGGTTTTGATAAGTTTAATTTAAACTTTTTTTTCATTTCACATCTTCGTCAATTCGAATTTTTTTTCGTTTTTTTTTTATATGTATTTTTGGGTTTATTTTGATTTTGTCTTCTTCTCATTTTGACTTACACTATTAAGCGGGTTGCATTTTGGAAGAGTTCTCGAAACACTGTAAATATTGTATATAAGATAGTTTATATTTGTATATGTACTGATAGATTTTAAACTGACATTGAACCTTAATCCCTAATTTGTACAATCACGAACATTAAGAGAGAAAAAAAAAACAGTTTTAAAAAAAGATCAGAATCTCTGCACCAAATAACAAATATTTTTTTTTTTTTTTTTCTTCTTTTTATTGTTATATCAAGTGATTTAGGGAGAACATCAGTTTTCATCTCTTTCAGTATTGTATCATCTTGTTCTTCTAAGGGAAAACAAAGTGTTATTTTTGTCCTGTTTTGTTCTATTTGTGTTGACTTGATCTATGGACGTGATGTGATGTGGCCAGAACTAAAACCCCCCTTTAAAAAAATGTGTATATTGATGATATTGATGTGAAGTGATGTGAAAGAGAGACAAGAGATATAGTGTGAACAAGAAGAAGAAAAAAAATGGTCCGATATGTGAAAAAAGAAAAAAAGAAAAAGAAAAAAAATCCCACATCAAGGTTGTCTTTCTTTGTTATATTGTTTTGTAAGAAAGAAATGTTTTTTTCTTTGAAGAAAATCCGTGTTGTGAATACGAGGAAGAAGATGAGAGAGAAAGGAGATACAAAAAAACAAACTATAAATGGGATTTTATTTTCTGAAAATCAAAATAAGATAAGGAATCACATACGCAGGACCAAGAGGTGTGTCAGAGCTATGTTCAATTACCTCACCATCTTCAGTCTATCACCTTCACCATCAATCATCACTATTTGTGCGGCAGGAATCGTGGAATTCGAGAGAAAGAGGGACAGAAAAAGGAAAAGAAGAAATTTTCTCATCCTCCTACCAAAAAAAAACTCTCTCCCGGCGCCAGTGCATGCAAGTGACGGCGTTCTTGTAAGCATTGTTGTGAATGTCGGCGTTCTTGTAAGCAAATTCGTGAATCCGAACGAAGCCAGTTGACCAGAAAGGTTTAAGCGACAGGGTATTTGCTGAGTCAAGCGTGCTGCTGATCCAAACTGTTTCTAATTTATATATATAAATATATTTTCATCTTTCCCCCCCTCCATTTTTTTTTTCTTTCGTTTTTTGTTGGACTTGATCGGGTGGATACACACTGTAGGTTAGATTTAGAATGGTTGAGTAAAAAAAAGATAATATATATAAATATATATGTAACACGATGCAGGGAAATGATAATGATATTAAAAACCACATTGAAAATGAAAGTAAACGCCCTCCTTTTCTTTCATTTATGATTTAGCTATGATTATTTATATATGTATAGACTTCGAACGTACCCCATTTTGTGAACGGCATTGCTGATGTAAAAAAAAAAAGAAGAAACAAGATGTCGTCTGGGTCGTTCGTCCAATCATTCAAGCTGGAGGGAACAACCTTAAAGTGTTCAACTTAACCATTAAACCACGTTCAAGGGTGTAGCTCACAACGGACGAGATCGGATAATTGTCGACACAGGTTTTAGACATAACAAATTATACATACACATGACACAGGTGTAGGTTAGTTGATTAGACAAGTCCATGATGAAAAAAAAACGTACATGACACAGACACACATGAACAGATAGCTGCTTGCTGTTTCCCTGCTCATTCGAGGCTGAGAGAAAGGAGAGAATGAAAGGAAGTGAATGAGAGAGAGAGAGAGAGAATTGCTGTGTGACATCATGTTCCATATTCTTGAATTGGGGGAAAACTAAATCCCGTTGTTAATTGTATGCACAGTTTTTATTGTAATTAAGGTAGTACTGAAATGATCTTACTTGTAAAAAAAAAACTGACTGTCACTGATTTTTATTAATGTTGTTTACAGTCATTGTGAAGCAGAACCTCCTTCTTAGTGTGTTTAGAAGTGACTGAGGAATCCCTTTGGCTTTACTTTACACGTGACCAATAAACGCTTGTACCTGCTATGGACGATACGTGAACCTGTAGGGGAAAAGGGTGGGATCCTACTAGATGGTCTTCGATCCCCTTTGCTCTCATCCTCCTCCTTCTCCTCCTGCTCCTCCTCCTCCTCCTCCTCCTCCGCCTCCACCCTCAAACCTCCCCTTTATCAATCCTTCCCACATCCCATTTGATGGCGCTGGAGGAAAAAAAAAGGTTCAAAAATCCTTAGAGAAAGAGAGAGAGAGAGAGAGAGAGAGACTATGAGTGAGTGAGAGAGAGAAAGATACATTTTTTTGCAGGCCGTTGCGAGAGTAAATGCCCATGAAGTTTCTACAGCTCAGACAAACCCGCGTGTAAAGATGCTTTTTATTGATGGTGCAAACTTATGTAGGATTCAATCATGTACAGTCCCTCAAATCCTCTACTGGCGATAGTCACTTGTCTCCTTATACGATCCAACTCTATTACTAAACCTGACAAGCGGTGGAGGACTGTGCACTTTATACTCTCATCTATTTATTAGAATACAATTGGCGTGAAAAGAATCTTTGTACATGTAGAGTTGAATAAATGTATTTATCTTCGTCAGATGTGTCGTTTTTTTACTCCAAGATGTTTGGCATTTTATGAACCTCAATGAAATATTCTCGGTGATCAATATTGAAGAAGAACTGGTATCTATATCCCATGATTAGCAATGATTTCTTTATGGCGTGAAATTGCGAATTTAAACA
>NW_020870544.1:393434-395934 GCF_003789085.1 Penaeus vannamei | reverse complement strand
GGGTTAGGAGGAGGGAGTGAGGTACGTCCGCTCTCTCTCTCGTCTCTCTCGGGTCTCTCTGCGGTCTTCCCTCCGCGGTGCGGTCTTCGCGCGTCTGCGTACACTCCCTGTGGGTCCTACGGGCGGCGCTCGGACGCACCCGCGCTGCCCCCTTTCCCATATGGACCCGTGGCCGGTGGAATAGCAGAGTGGTCAGGCGGGTGCTTTATCGTCGATCGGAAGAATGACTTATGTGAGGCCAAATTCACGGGCGGATCCTGTACCCTTCACGCGTTCCCCTGCCCAGCGCGTGGCCTATGCCGTTCAGTCCCTGGTCTCAGGCTTTCCTCCTTCTCTCCCGCTGCCTCAGCCCTGCGCGGCCCGCGCGGCGGCGGCGGCCCCCCTGGGCTCACGCCCTCCTCCGCTAGCCGTTCCGGTGTGGGTGGTCGTGCCGGTGTGTTGAGGGTCGCTTCCAGTTGCCTTGCGGGGTGTGGGCTTGTCGACGGACGTGCCACCTACACACGAAACGCGAAGGCCCCGCTGCTTTCTCTGCTTGCGCCCTGCCTGTCTGCGCTCCCGCGCAAAACTGGGCCCGCCTTTCGTTCACTGGCTTGGGCGCCCTCTTTTGCGTCCACGTCTGTCCCAGCTCCCTTGGTCTCTCTCTGCCTCCCGTGTGGCGTCTCCCTTCTCTCTTGCGCGTGCGGCATGTCTTAGCTCGCCGCCTGGTTCTCACTGTCTGCCCACTCTCTCGTCCGTCCCTCCCTTGCCGCCTTTCCCGCTATTCCCCTCCGCCTCCTAGACCCCCTTTCTACTTCCGCTTCTCCCGGCCTCCCGTCCTTCCTCACTCCGCGCCGGCCCATCCCGGTCCCCCTCACGAGGCGCGCCCGTCTCTCTGCCCCCCTTTCGTGTCTCCTTCCTCAGCCCCCTCCCCTCCCCCATCCCTGTCCTCCTTGCCTCCCTCCCCCCCTCCCCCTCACAGGCCCCCTTTACTTCAGCTCCCCCGCTTCCCTGTCGCTCCTTTCTCACTCCCTTCTTCCCCCTTCCCCCTCCTCCCCCTCCCCTCCCCTCTCCCCCTCACAGGGGCTCCCTTACCCACTCCCCCCTCCCTGGTCCTCCTTCCTCACCGCCCTCCCTCCGCCGTCGCCTTCCCTGACCTCCTTCCTGTCCCTCCCGCCTCTCCCGCTCACCAGACCCCCTTTACTCAGCTCCCCCCTGTCCCTGTCTTCCTTCCTCATCCCCCCCCTCCCCTCCCTTTCCGCTGGGTCCTTCCGTTTCTCCGTCCCCTCGTCCCCCTTACAGACCCCCGTTACCCTCACCCCTCCCCGCTTCCTGTCCTCCTTTCTCACTCCCGTCCGTGACCCGCGGTCGCCCCCTCCCCCCTTCTGCGGGCCCCTCGACAGGCCCGCTCTACTCACGCCCGCCGCCTCCCAGTCCTCCTTCCTCATAGCCCCCTCCCTCCCTTCCCTTGTGTCCTCCTTTCTCACTCCCTCCTTCCCCCTCCCCCCTCCCGCGGGCTCAGCGAGCCCCCTCCCCCTCCCGCCCCCCTTTGCCCTGTTGCGCCCCGCTTTAGGAAATCTGGAATTCTGATGCAAAGACAATGTCCCTTAGAATTTCTGGGAGGCCAGGTTGTGTTGGGGCTACAAGCAGCGCTGTGCCTAGAATGCCGACCAACGTCTGCGGAATTGTGTCCAGTGGGAGTGTGTGGTCCGCGAGTCGCGCCGCGCCGTCCCCTCCCTCCCGGTCCCGCCTCCTGTCCCGGCGTCCTGCGGCGGCCGTGACCTCGCTGCGCTGCCTGGCCCTCCCGTCCCTCCTTGCCTCTCCTCGCCCTACCGTCCCTCCTTCGCTCCGTCCGCTCCTTGCCCCTCCTCCCTTCTACCTCCTTCCTTCCTTCCTCCGTCCTCCTCTGTCCTCCGTCCCTCCTCCTTCCTTGTCCCTTCTCTCTAACCTCCGTCCCTCCTCTCCTACCTCCCCGGCCGTGCGGCCTCCTTCGCTTTGTCGCTTGCTCTGCGTACCTCCGTCCCTCGGCTTCGCTACCTCCCTCCTGCTCCCTGGCGTGCCCTCCTCCACCTCCCTCCTTCCCTCCTTCTCTGTCCCTCCCCTCCTCCTCCGTGCCCTCCTCCTCTTACCCTACCTCCCTTCCCTCCTTCCTTGCCCCTCCTCCTCCACCTCCTCCCCTCTCCCTACCTGCCTCCTCCTTCCCTCCTTGTCCCTCTTCCCTACCTCCCTCCTTCCTTCCTTCGTCCCTCCTCCCCTCCCTGCCCCTCCCTTCTTGGTCCCTTCGAGTTCCTTCCTCCTTCCTTGTTCCTCCATTATCATTCCTTTCCTATCCCTCCCCTTCTATACGCGACCACCCACGATCTCCCTTCTATTTCCTCTGTTTCTTGTGACTTCCCCCTCCCCTCTCCCCCTCCTCCCCAACCCCCTCTAAAACTTAGAGAAAAAAAAAGAAAACACGAAAAGAAAAAAAAAGTATATGAATCACCCAGTAAGTGTTCCCTTTCCTTTCGTTTCTTGGAGGCTT
>NW_020870544.1:354949-362449 GCF_003789085.1 Penaeus vannamei | reverse complement strand
CTCCCCCCCCCCTCTCCCCCTCTCTCCCTCCCACAAATCCTGAAACCTGAAAGACCAAGAATTCCTGATTATACCCCTTCACTAGACCAGCTGAGGACCCGTTTCGGATTACCAAAGATTAACACTAAAATATGATTCGCTTAATCCTCCTTACTTCTTCTTCCTTCTGTGTCATCGCCACGTCTTCGGCCTGTTCCTTTGGTTTTCTTCTTCTATTTCTTCTTCTACTTCTTCTGCTGCTCTTTATTTGTTTGTTTTTATTATTTTTTTCTTCTTCTTCATCACTGCAAAAGCTTCTTCTCTCTGTTTCTTGGTCTTTATCGTCTTTCTCTCGTCTCCATCTTTAATTATTTTTTATCGGTTCATTTTCTTCCATTTACTTCATTATCTCGCTTTTCTGCTCTTTCTCATCTGCATCATCTTCTCTTTCTTCTTCTCCTCATCTTTATCGCATTTCTTCTTCCTTCCTCCTCTTTTTTTCTCTTCTTACTACTTCTTTCCGCCGCCATCTTCCTCTCTCTGCTCCATTTTGTCCTCTTATTCCTCCTCTTTATTCTTCTCTACTCCTTCCTCTTCCTCATTGCCCTCTTTTCCACTCTCTCCTTCTTGACCGGCCATCTTCTCCTCTCGTCTCCTCCTATTCCCTTTTCGGCCTTTCCTCCTTCTTTTTTATTGCCGTCTTCTCCTCCATCTCCTTCTTCGCCATCTTCTGTCTCCTCCCCGTCTTCCTCCTCTACTTCCTCCTCTCTTTTTCTCCTCCTTTTTTATATCCTTCTCTTCTCCTTCCACTGCTTCATTAGCGTCTTCTCCGTCTCCTTCTTGGCCATCTTCTCCTCTCGTCTTTCCCTTTCCCTTTGTCAACCTTTCCTCCTTTCTCTTCTCCTCCTTCCTCCTCCTCCTCGCCATCTTATCTCGTCTTCCTCCTTCTTTTCGTCAACCTCTCCTTCTTCCTCCTCTTCTTCGCCATCTTATCTTCTCGCCTCCCTTCTTCCCCTCACCCTTCTTTTCTCGTTTTCCTCCTTCCCCTCCCTCCTCTTCTCCTTCTTCCTCCTCTTCTCCGCCATCTTCTCTTCTCGCCTTCCTCCTCCTCCTCCTTCCTCTTTTCTTCGCCATCTTCTCCTCGCGCCATCCTCCTTTCCCTCGCCCTTTTCTCTCGTCTTCCTCCTTCCCCTCGTCCTCCTCCTCCTTTCTTATCTCCCTTCCTCCTCTTCCCTCCTCTCCTCTCCCCCCCTCCTCCTCTTCGCCATCTTCTCCTCTCGTCTTCCTCCTCCGCCTCGTCCTCCTCCTTCTTCCTCCACCCCTCCCTCTCCTCTTCTCCCTCCTCCTCTTCGCCATCTTTCTCTCGTCTTCCTCCTCCGCCTCGTCCTCCTCCTCCAGGCTCCCGTTGCAGCAGGTCACTTTAACAATATCAGACGCTCGTTTTCCCATCCTCCAGAGAGCAAACCTCTAGAGTCATCCCTCAAGGTTGGGGAAGACTGGGCTGGGGGGAGGGGATGGGGGATGGGGAGGATCGGTGGGGGGTGGGAGGGGA
Organism: Penaeus vannamei; assembly: GCF_003789085.1. Taxonomy (NCBI): domain Eukaryota; kingdom Metazoa; phylum Arthropoda; class Malacostraca; order Decapoda; family Penaeidae; genus Penaeus; species Penaeus vannamei. The sequence continues at coordinate 360,918 of NW_020870544.1, read as the reverse complement.
GTGGAGGATGGGTGAGGGGGGAATGAGGAGAAAGAGACGGAGGGATGAGAGTGGAGAGGAGAGGATGGGTTAGGAGGAGAGGTGAGGGAGATGGGTTGTGGGGGATAGATAGATGTGAGAGAGAGAGAGAGAGGAGAGAGAGAGAGAGAGAGAGAGAGAGAGAGAGAGAGAGAGAGAGAGAGAGAGAGAGAGAGAGAGAGAGAGAGAGAGAGAGAGAGAGAGTGAGTGAGTGAAAGAGAGGGAGAGGGAGAGCGGGAGAAAAAAAAAAGGAAGGAATCCCCCCTCCCCCCCCCCCCAAAAAAAATAAATAAAGAATCGAAGAGAGGAAAGAAAGAAGAACAAGAAGGAGAAGTAGAAGCAGGAGAAGGAGAAGCAGCAGGAGGAAGACAGGCAACCAGGTCTCCGGCTAAGCCCCGCCCACCTCCTCGCGATCTCTAACGAAGCAGAGCGCCACCGAAGTGCTCCTCCTAAATGACGTTTGTGATGTGTAGATGCTATGCAAATGAAGCGGGTTATGTTTTCATGGGGTGGAAGCTTACATTTAAGGGAACCAGATACCTGCTCTTTCCGCCGCTCGAGAATGGGTGGACACAGACGAGCTCTTGGTACATCTGGCCGGCCCGATTTCCGGACGTCCTGCTGGATCAAGGAAAAGGGGAAACTTCGTAGTAACTCCGCGTAATGTAAGCCTCGGTGTAGCTACTTAAGGCTGGCAAATAGCACGTACAGATTCAATCAGGCGCGATCGAGGAGTTCAGCTTTGAAGCCTCGCGAAGCTTGGCAAATACACTCCGGCCCCAAAACAGCTTGACAGTTAGTTGACGGTATATTCTCCATCGGCCTACGCGAGGGTCTTCGTAGCGAGCGGACCGGTTTCCAATCAACCTCTCAGGTGGATTGACAGGTTGATTGACAGTCAACCGATGACAGGGAGCGCCACAGAACGAAGAATCGGGAGAGCCAGTCAGAGCGCCAGTTATTCAACCGCATTCTGTAGTCAGTTAGTGAAGGGAGGAATGGCGGTTGACTGCTAACGTGGAGTAAGTAAATGTGAGGGTATGAGGGGCTGTGAGTGAGGAAGGAGAGAGAGAGAGGAATGGGGGGGGGGGGGAGAGAAAGAAAAAGAATTAGAGAAAGAGAGAGAAGGGGGGGAGGGCAGTGAAGAGAGAGAGAGAGAAAGGGAGAAGAGAGAGAAAGAGACACAGAGAGAGAGAGGAGAGCGATAAAGAGGGAAAGAAGGAGAAAGGGAAGGATGGAGAGATAGAGAGGAGGGCGATAAAGAGAGAGAGAAAGAGAAAGGGAGGGAGAGAAGAGAGAGAGAAAGATAGATAGATAGGTAGATAGACAGATAGATAGGTAGATAGATAGATAGATGGAGAGAGAGAGAGAAAAAAAAAGAAAGAAAGAAAGGAAAAGAGAAAATAATGATAAAGAAGAAGAGGGTGTGGAGACTCGAAGAAATAGCCGTGGCTCCGAGGAATGAGACGAAGTAAACAAAGTAAACAAGAAAAAGCAAAGAAAACAAACAACGAACAGGGAAAAAATAAGTCGAAGAAATAAGGAGAAGAAGAAGATAGTGGAGACGGACCTCCCTTCTTAAAATTCATAGATATGTTCGAGAAAGATCAGCAAGACGTTTTATACCATCTGGGGTCATCTCAAAAAAAAAAAAAAAAAAAAAAAAAAAATCGGCAGCGTAGCGGTGTATCTGAAACTTTTTTTTTTTTTTTTTTTTTTTTTTTTTTTTTTTTTTTTTTTTAAGATTTCTCTCTTCACTTTTCATGCTTTTGCGGAGGCCATATTGTCTAGCCTTTGAGCGATCGGTTTTGAAATGCGACTGGCATATTTAATTTTTTTCTTCTTTTTCTTCTTTTTTCCCCCCAATAAGGTTTCGAAAATGGTGGAGGAAGAAGCGGCAATTGGTGGAGATCGTGAGGGAGAATTTAACATGTTGGAGAAACATTTCGAATGTGGAGAATCTGGAGAGTATAAGATAAACATAAAATCTGAAATTGTGTTTATGATAATGATTTGTGATGATGATGACGATGATTATAATAGTGATAATATTAATAACAATAATAACAGTAGTGCTAATAACAATGATTTTGGCAAGGATTTATAATGATAATAACAAAAATGATAATAATGATAACAATTAATAATGATAATAATGAATGATGATAATAATGATAATAATAATAATGATCATAACAGTAATAATCATAATAATAGTAATGATAATAAAAATAATAATGAAAATGATAATAACAATAATACCAATAATAATGAGAGTAATAATTATAGAAATAATAAAAACATGAATGATAATAAAGATAGTAATACTACTAATAATAGTGATACTACTACTAATGATGATAATGATAATAATAATGATGATAACAATAATAACTATAATAATAAAAAATAGTATTAATAATGATAATGGTATTAGTAATGATGATAACGACCATATATATATAAACAAGAATTACAATGATAATATTAATAGAAATAGCAATGATTGTAATAATAATGATAAGAATAATAATGATTATAATAACAATGACAATAAAGATAATAATAACGATAATAGTAATGGTAATAATGGTGCTAATAATAATGATAACAATAACAACAATGATAATAATAACAATAATAATAATAATAAGAAGAAGAAGAATGTTAATAACAATAATAGTAATAATAATGTTAATAATAATGATAATAACAACAACAGCAAAACAATATAATAATGATAACAATAATAATAATAATAATAATAATAATAATAATAATAATAATAATAATAATAATAATAATGATAATAATAATAATGATAATAATAATAATAATAATAATAATAATAATAATATATAATAAATAATAAAATAATAATAATTAATAATAATAATAATATAATAATAATTTAATAATGATAATAATAATAATAATGATAATGATAATAATGATGATAATGATAATCATCATGATAATAACAATAAAAATAATGATATCAATAATAGAAATAATGGTGACATTAATGATAATAACAATAAGGACGATAATAATAACGATAACAATAAGGATATGAATAATGATAATAACAATAATGATAAAAATGATAGTGAAAATAATGATAATATCAACAGTGATAACAATAATGATGATGTTTATAATAGTAATTATGATAATAACAACGATGATGATTATAATAATGATGAAAATTATAATAGTAATAATGATGAAAATGATAATAATGATAATAACAATAAGAGTAATGATAATAACAACAATGACAATAATAAAGTTGATGATGATGATAATGATAATGATAACAAGAAATAATGATAGTGATGATAATAATGATAATGAACAAATAATAATAACAATAATAATAATAATAATAATAATGGTAATTAGAAGAAGAAGAAGAAGAAAAAGAAGAAGAAGAAGAATGATAATGATAATGATAATAATAATAATGATAATCATAGTAATAGTAATGATACTAAAAATAACATTACAATAATGATGATAGTAATAATGATAATAACAAGAACAATAATGAGAATGATAATGGCAATAATAATAATGGTAATAATGATAAAGATGATAACGATAACAATAACAATTATGATAACAATCATAATGATAATGAAGATGATAGTGATAACGAAACAAAGACAACATCTGACACAACCATTAGAAAACCACAGAACCACAAATATAACATTAATAACACCATAACAATAATGAGGTCGCAATTAAGCAAAATCCCCCCCCCCTCCCCAAAAAATGCCATATATTCCGCATAATTCTAAATCTGCAACATCATTGAAAAAATCTGAGTAAAAAGATTTTCATTTGTTTTAATCCTCAGAAGTTTAATATCTCTACATTTTATATCACTCTTTTGGGATTCATAATGATAATAGACATAAATAATTTATATCATTAATATGATTATAATGATTTTTAATATCAAACAAAGAGGATTTTTATTATCATTATCATTATTATCGTTATTGTCATTGAAATTATGAATAAGGTCATTATTTTTCATTATCATAATCCTCATTAGCATCTCTTTATTATTACTACTATCATTACCATCATCAATATAAGTACTAATATCATCATCATTACTATTACTATCACTATCATCCTCATTTATGATAATGATTAATTTTACCTAATTCATATAATAGAGAGAAAAAAAATATTCAGCAGCAAAAGAAGAAAAAGAAACAGAAAATAAGACAGAGGAAGAGGAGGAAAGGGAAGTAAGAAGATGGAGTGGAGTAGGGGGGAGGGGAGAGAAGAAGGAGATGGAGTGAGAACGGGAGGGGTGGAGAGAGGAGGGAGGGAGGGAGTAGGGAGAAGGAGAAGCAGTAAGAGCGGGGGGGAGGGAGGAGGGAGAGAGTAGGGAGGGAGTAGGGAGGAGGAGAAGCAGCAAGAACGGGAGGGAGGGAGGGAGGGAGTGAGAGAGTGGAGGAAAGGAGAAGCAGTAAGAACGAGAGGGAGGGAGGGAGGAGGGAGGGGAAAGAAGCAGTTAAGAAAGGAGGAGGGAGGGAAGGAGGGAAGCGAGGGAGGGAATCTGACCCGAATAGCCGTAAATGTTTGATGTCCGGAGTGACAGGGTCTTGGAAGTGTCCCCGAGAAACGTTCTTATGATCGCGTGGAAACGTTTTCTCGCGAGAGCACTTAAATGGGAGATAAGGGGGAGGGGGAGGGGGGAGGGGGAGATGGATGGGAGAGAGGGAGGGGGGGCATAGGAGACACTTAGGGAGGTGGGGTGGCAAGTGGGTCAAGAGGGTGTTGGGGTAAGGAGTATTTTTGAAGAGGAGTACCGCGGAAAGGGGGGGGGGGGGTACGAGATACCAAAGGGACACTAAGGGAGGGGTGGTAGATGAGGGGGGGGGGGTAGGGGACGAGTGAGGTGTTGCAGTTAATATTATTAATGCCTTTTATTATTATTTTGTTATCATTAATTTTTTTTTTTGCTATCATCATTATCATCACTATTCATATTATTATTATTTCCATTATCATTGTCATTATTATTATTATTATTATTATTGCTATTATTGATACCATTATTATCATCATCACCATTATTATCCTTAACATCTTCATTATCATCATTACATTGATTATCAACATTTTAGTTATCATCATTATTATTATCATTACTATTAATAGTAGCAGTGATACTAGTGTTATCATGCTCATTATCATTACTATTATAAATGTCATTACCGTTTTTATTATGATCATTATTATTTTATCATCATCATTGATATTATTAACATTATTATCATTATCATAATTTTCATTATTATTATTATTATTATTACTATTATCATCATTATCATTATTACTATCATTATTATTATCATTATTATCATTGTTATTGTTATTATAATATTCATTACTATTATCATTATTATTACTATTATTATCATCTTTTTGTCTTTATTGTTATAATTATTATTGTTATTATTATTATCATTATTGTCACTTCTATTATTATCATTACTATCATCATTATCATCAGTATTTATCGTAATTTCATTATCATCATTTCATTGTTAATATTATCATTATTATCATTATTAATAATGATATTATTCTTCTGTTGATTATTTTATCATGATTACCATTATCATTATCATTATCATTATCGTTACTACTATCTTTATCATTATCATTTACGGTCACTGGAAACCACTAGGTTACACATGTCTAAGCACTCACACACTCACACTCATACATACACTCATACCGAAACATTCACATATACTCTCTCTCTCTCTCTCTCTCTCTCTCTCTCTCTCTCTCTCTCTCTCTCTCTCTCTCTTCTCTCTCCTCTCTCTCTCTTCTCTCTCTCTCTCTCTCTCACACACACACACACACACACGACACACACACACACACACACACACACACCACATACACACACTACA